>CM055436.1:14420551-14815001 GCA_029228465.1 Salix viminalis
ACCCCAAAAATGATAGAATGTGCGGCGTCGGATAACTTGTCCCCGTGAGCTGGGGAGGTTAAATGTCAAAGGGATTATCTATTTCGTAAAAAAAGGAGTCGCCACCTAGTATTATGGTTACTAGGAAACCTAAACTGGTCTTTCAGAGATTCTAGGGTAAGGGACTGGTTGCGTAAAGGGAAGGTTTTAGCACCCCTAGTACGCCCTACCTAAGGTAAGTTGCTTGACGCTTTTTGTTTGTCTTATGACTCGCTAGGATACTGGATATATAATATATATTTAAATGTTGATGATATATTATTCTCGCCGAAATATTTTGGATATCAACCCTTTAGGATTTATCTATCCAAATACCGACAGGTGAATAATAGCATATCATTCTCGTTGAATATTTTGGATACTACCCCCCCTTAGGATTTAGTTATCCAAATTCCAACAAGTGAATAATAGCATATCATTCCCTATAGAATATTTTGGATACTAACCCCTTAGGATTTAGTCATCCAAATACCGACAAGTGAATAATAGCATATCATTCCCAGTCGAAGATTTTGGATACTAACCCCTTAGGATGTGGTTATCCAAATCCCAACAAGTGAATAATAGCATATCATTCCTCGTCGAATATTTTGGATACTAATCCCTTTTAGGATTTATTTATCCAAATACCAACAATGAATAATAAATTCAAAAAAAATAAGATTTTTTATATTTTTTTGAATATTGGCTAATACCCCTTTGGATTTTACAAACATGTTGTAAAATCTCAAAATGCAAGAAATGATTTTTCTTTGCAAAATCCATGCTAAAACTCATTTTCTCTTCAAAACCCAAGATAATATATTTTTTCAAAAGAACAACAACTTTTAAAAATATGCTAGTGTATTGGCCTTATGCAAGAAAAACAACACATTTTTTCTAGATTCTTTTTATATAAAAAAAATATATTTTATTTTATTTTATTTTAATATTTTTTTTATATTTTTTATATTTTTTATATTTTTTTATTATTATTTTTATTATTTTATTATTATTTTATTTATTTACGGGTGGGCTGGACTGCCAGCCCACCACTTTTGGTGTCTGGCCGCTACCATCTCGGGGACCTGGCATCCCGGCGAGAAAACTAGGGTGGGTCGCCAACCCAGCCCTATCTCGGGGACTCGGCATCCAGCCCGAGAAAACTAGGGTGGGCGCCAACCCAGCATCTCAGTCGGACTGTCATCGTGGAAACTTTGGGTCGGGCTTCCAGTCACCCATCTCGGGCTGGACTGCCAGCCTAGGGGGACTGGACCGGGCTTCGGCCCGGAGGTAGCTGAATGGGCTCGCGGATCATGGGCTGGGCTTCCAGCCAAAATGGGCTGTAAGCCCAACCCTTTAGTGGTCGGGCCGGGCGCCAAACCCGGCCCTAACCCGACCCGACCCGTATCACCTCTGCATGCAAAAAAAAACGAGGAAGATGTACAGTGATATGGTAAATTTCCGAGTGTGATGAAAGGCTTACCTGTTAACACCTATGGGTAGAGGGACGTCGAGGTGGTTCTTCCAGTCGTGGTGGCGTCGGAAATGGTTGCCTGTGGTGGCCGGAGTGGACGTCGGAAGGTGCACTGGGGCCAGCTGCTGCAACGTTGGGGGTCTGTCACCTTTTCTTCAATGGAGACGATGAATGAGTTGCTGGAGTTGAGGGGAGGCTTAAGGTGGTGAATATGGTGGTTCACGGTAGTCCTAGGTGGTGGTTGGGGATTGAACCGAGATGGAGAGAAGAGAAAAAACGCAGTCCAGAGAGGGAGAGTGAAAGGGAAAAGATGCGAGGGAAAATTTCCTTGTTGCTTCCAGTTTTTTCTTTTCTTTTCTTTTCTTTTTTTCTCTTTTTTTCCTCCTCCCCCATCTGCATGCGAACGGTGCCCTTTTATAGGCGGCGAACCTTTGTCAAAGTTGCTTTTTGCAGAGGGCTGGGACGCTCTCCTGTTGCGTTTGCAGGAGGCTGAGGTGCATGTCGTGTGGCTGTATATTGCAGAGGGCTGAGGGCTGCAGAGAGCCGTTGCAGCTCTCTGTTTCCCTGCACTGTTCAGGTGTCGGAACAGTGCAGGAAACATGCAATTTTGATGTTAGGAGGGTAAAGTGCAATTTGATCCTTGACCCTATAATTGTTCTGATTGCATCCCCAATCAATTTTAAACTTTTTTAATTTGTGCAATTATATCCCCGTCAGTATTTCGAGAGCATCCTTAGCTTTGTGCACCTTTTTATTTCGGTCCCTAATTTCTGATTTGCACAATTTAACCCTCGATCGAACATTAAACTCTTAATTTAATCATATTGGTCCCCGATTTCGCATAATTGCCTTGAAAAAAATTCAATTGGGTCTCCAAAAATTCTGATTTTCTCAATTAAACCCAAATTAAATTTAAGAACTTGATTTCTTATTGACTAAGCCCTTAATAAAATTAATTTGGCCAATTTAAAATATAATCAAGCCCCTCGCGACTTAATTAAATATTTTGATTGGATCCTAAATTAATTCTCAAACATCATTACACTTTTAAAACGACCAACGATTAAATCAAATTGACCCATAAAAAATATAATCATGCTCGTTGACTTAATTTTTTACGCAAATTTATCTGATAATAAATTATTTTAACCTTAAATCTGCGATTTCCTTCATTTTCGGGTACAAAAGAGGTACGATCGAGCTTTCGAAAACATCCAAAAATTCAACGTGATTTTCCTACTGACACCAGCCCCTTTATTTTTATTTTTTTGTTATTTTCAGGTAGTTTTGGGGGATTACCCAAAATTGGGTTATGACAGTTGCCCCCTTCTTTACAATGCTTACGACTAAAGTCTTTGTGAAAGACTTTAACTAGTAAGTGTTGTAAAGAAAAAGAAATGAAGTTGGTCTCATTATGACGGGTGACCTACCCAAGTTAGCATGGTCTCATTGTTCCGGGTGACCTACCCAAGTTAGCATGGTCTCATTGTTCCGGGTGACCTACCCAAGTTAGCATGGTCTCATTGTTCCCGGGTGACCTACCCAAGTTAGAATGGTCTCATTGTTCGGGTGACCTACCCAAGTTAGCATGGTCTCATTGTTCCGGGGTGACCTACCCAAGTTAGAATGGTCTCATTGTTCCCGGGTGACCTACCCAAGTTAGCATGGTCTCATTGTTCCGGGTGACCTACCCAAGTTAGCATGGTCTCATTGTTCCGGGTGACCTACCCAAGTTAGCATGGTCTCATTGTTCCGGGTGACCTACCCAAGTTAGAATGGTCTCATTGTTCCGGGTGACCTACCCAAGTTAGCATGGTCTCATTGTTCCGGGTGACCTACCCAAGTTAGCATGGTCTCATTGTTCCGGGTGACCTACCCAAGTTAGAATGGTCTCATTGTTCCGGGTGACCTACCCAAGTTAGCATGGTCTCATTGTTCCGGGTGACCTACCCAATGAAAGATGGAGGAAGATGGTCTGGTTATATTGGGTGACCTACCCGGATGTAAGATGAAAGTAGTTTTGTTGTAACGGGTGACTTACCTGTCTCGAGGAACAAAGCAACACTGGTCCTCAATTCATATTCTCCTCCGTGGTTTCGTTCGCCTGAGATCCTGTTTCTCCATATTTTTCCAAAAATTTGGGATGACATGCTCACACCTTTCCTGTCAGGTTAGTGCTATGACAATATAATATGCATGTTTTTGTTACCTCTTTTGGAAACATAGGTCCCCCCCTACTCGTTGTAGTCTTCCTTGAGCATTTGTTCGACTGATTTGAAATAGAATGTGCTCCACACGTTATCCTCATATTTCCATGCTCGATGAAGAGATCCTTGGTTTCACGTGAGGCCCCTTTTTACTCCATTGAAATTTCCTTTTTATTATACTTTTATCGATTGTTTAAAACTCCAAAAAATATTTTTAAAAGAATAACTCAAAATATGGTTTTGTTTATGCAAATCGACATTTTTAATGCAAGTCAACATTTTTTGATTTTTTCCTTCTTTTGCCCCCAGTGTGGTGCACCAAAATATATCAAAATTCAAATAATAAAACATAAATAAATATTATAAGATCATGTGCTTTTTGCAAAAAAGTTTCTTGTAACGAGAATTTATGGCCAAATTTATCTTATTGATTGGGAGGTTACAAAATATTAGGCGTAATATTTCTTTACAGAGTCAGAATTCACAGGCCTAACTAGATCCTCTCCATCCATTCTAGATAATAGCAAAGCTCCTCCCGAGAACGATTTCTTCACCACAAAAGGGCCTTCATAGTTCGGGGCCCATTTACTCCGATCTTGTCCCGAGTACAAGCAATATTTTCTTTCAATACCAGATCTCCTTCTTGAAATTTCCGAGGTCGGACTTTCTTGTCATATGATTTGGCCATCCTTCTTTGGTATAATTGATGATGACAGATTGCGGCTAACCTCTTTTCGCTGATCAAATTCAATTGTTCATATCTGACCTTTGCCCATTCTGCTTCTTCTAGTTCAGAGTCTATCAATACTCTTAATGATGGGATTTCTACCTCTAAAGGCATTACTGCCTCCATCCCATACACCAACATGTACGTGAGTGGCTCCGTTGAGGTCCGAATCAGCGATGCGGTATGCATGAAGGGCAAATGGCAACATCTCATGCCAGTCCTTATAGGTGACTACCATTTTCTGGACTATCTTCTTGATATTCTTATTAGCAGCCTCTACCGCACCATTCATCTTTGGTCTATAAGGCGAGGAATTTGAGTGCTTGATCTTCCATTTAGCGCAAAGTTCTGCTATTAACTTCCCGTTGAAGTTCTGTGCATTATCAGTTATAATCTTTTCCGGTGGTCCATATCGACATATCAAATCTTTCTCGACAAATTTCTTCACCACTTTTTGTGTTACATGAGCAAATGACCCAGCTTCTACCCATTTTGTAAAGTAATCGATAGCCACGAGAATGAACCTATGACCATTGCTGGCTTTCGGGTTGATAGGACCAATCACATCAATTCCCCACATTGCAAAAGGCCATGGAGACAACAAATTAAATAGGAGAGCCGGAGGGGCATTGATTTTGTCACCGTGGATCTGACACTTATGACACTTGCGGACATAGTCAATGCAATCTTTTTCTAATGTCATCCAAAAATAACCAACTCTTTGAATTTTCCTAGCCATCACATGTCCACTAGCATGGGTTGAGCAAATCCCTTCGTGGACTTCTCGTAACGCGTTTCTGACTTCAACTCCATCTAGGCATCTCAGCAAAGTCCCGTCAGATGACCTCTTATACAGAACTTCTCCATCAAGATAAAAATCCATTGCCAGTCTCCTCAAAGTCTTCTTTTTCGATGCTAGATGCCCCCAGGGGATAAACCTGATTTTGGATGAAGTTCTTGATATCGTAGTACCAAGGGTTTCCATCTATTTCTCCTTCAACTGAGCAACAATGGGCTGGGTTATTTCTGATATCAATGTGTATCGGCTGTAAGTTTTGCCCGAAGTCTATTCTAGCCATAGATGCTAGTGTGGCCAAGGCATCTGCAAACTGATTTCCTTCCCTTCCTAGATGTGTGAACTCTATTTCCTCAAATTCTTCAACCGGTTTAGACAGTATTCTTGGTAGGGTATCGACTTTTTCTTCTTTGGTTTGCCATTCCCCTTTTACTCGACAAATAATTAGCATTGAATCCCCATACACATCTATCTTCTTTACGTTCAATTCCAATGCAGTCTCTAAACCAAGAATACAGGCCTCATACTCGGCAGTGTTGTTAGTGCAACCGAATTGTAGCTTAGTTGAAACTGGATATTGTTTCTTGTCGGGAGATATTATCATCTGCTCTCGCTCGTTACCACATACGTTTACAGCACCATCAAAATACATAGTCCAACATTCTGGTTTTCCTTCCTCGACTGACAATACATCTTCATCAGGAAAATCAAAGTTCAATGGCTCGTAATCTTCCATAGCATGGTCCGCTAGATGATCAGCAATAACACTCCCTTTTACAGCTTTCCTTGTCATATACACTATGTCATACTCAGCTAGTAGAACCTGCCACCTTGCAATTCGGCTGGATAGGTAGGGCTTTTCGCAGATATACTTCAACGGGTCCAATTTAGAAATCAGCCATGTGGTATGATACAACATATATTGTCGTAACCTCTTCGCAGCCCATGCTAGTGCGCAACACAACTTCTCAATCATAGTGTACCTAGACTCACACTCCATGAACTTCTTACTTAGGTAATAAATGGCCCTTTCTTTCCTTCCGGATTCATCCTGTTGTCCAAGCACACATCCCATCGCTGTTTCAGTCACCGTTAAGTACAATATCAATGGCCTTTTTGGTACAGGAGGAACAAGTAGAGGTGGATTTAGCAAGTACTGCTTGATTTTCTCAAAAGCCTCTTCGCACTCTGCATTCCAAATCCCAGGATTCTTCTTTCTTAACAAACGAAAGATTGGGTCACAGGTTGTGGTTAATTGGGATATGAATCGAGCGATGTAGTTTAACCTTCCTAAAAACCCTCTTACTTCTTTCTCGGTCTTCGGAGCTGGCATGGCCTGAATAGCTTTTACTTTTTCAGGATCCACTTCTATCCCTTTGTCACTCACCACAAATCCTAACAACTTCCCAGATTTCACCCCGAATGAGCATTTTGCAGGGTTCAACCTTAACTTATATTTCCTAAGCCTTTCAAACAATTTCTTCAATATCTGGACATGATTCTCTCCTTCTCCCGATTTAGCAATCATGTCATCCACGTATACTTCAATCTCTTTGTGCATCATGTCGTGGAATAAAGTCACCATAGCCCTTTGGTAAGTGGCCCCAGCATTCTTTAACCCAAATGGCATGACTTTGTAGCAGAAAGTTCCCCATGGTGTAACAAAGGTTGTCTTCTCCTTATCTTCTTGCGCCATTTTTATCTGATTGTAGCCCGAAAAACCGTCCATAAAGGAATATGTGGAGCTACGAGCGGCATTGTCGACTAACATGTCTATATGCGGTAGAGGAAAATTATCTTTAGGGCTAGCACGATTTAAATCCCTAAAGTCCACACAAACTCTAATCTTGCCCTCCTTTTTGGGTACCACCACTATGTTTGAAACCCATTGTGGATACTTGACCACCTCTAAGAAACCCGCGTTCCATTGCTTTTCAATTTCTGCCTTTACCTTGATCAAAATTTCTGGATGAGTTCTTCTTAGTTTCTGCTTAATCGGTCTGCACCCTTCTTCCAATGGTACCCTATGCACTACGATATTCGTATCCAAACCGGGCATATCCTCATAAGACCAAGCAAACACATCTACATAATCCCGGAGCAGTGTGATCACGTCTTCCTTTTCTTTCTGCGTGATCAGGGTTCCTATCTTGAGCTCCCTCTGATTTTCTTCGTCACCCACATTTATAGTTTCAAGTTCCTCTTTAGCGGGCTTCCAAACCTGTTCGTGTTGTTCTATTAATTTGGTGAATTCCCTAATGCTATTTTCATCATTTCCTTCTTCTTCTTCTACAGCTATTATAAATTTATTAAAATCTGGCCATTCATTCTCAGTGTAAAGTGCAGGTGTTGTTGTGGAAGTTCCGCTTTCAGGGTTCCTGAAAGCGGAAAGTGAGTGTAAATGTACAAATAAAAAATAATAATAAAAAAAAACAAGATGAGCTAAAAATGCAAGATCTCATTAAAAGAAATATTTGATTCAAACAAAAGCGAAGATAGAATTCGATTGACCCATTGAGTCTCGAATGTCAAAACTAAGACAAAATGAAAATATCGAGAAAGAAAAAAAATGTTTCAATCCAAACATGCATTACATTTTAAAAACCGATGGAGCTTCTTGGGTCACCCAATTCTGGAACTTCTCTCCCTTGACTAGCTTTCGAATACATGTACGGGCAGTAATTTCCTCAAGAGCATGGATGGTTAATTGTGGCAGTTCTTCATCCCATATTCCAGACCGAGTCTCCTCAGCAGTGCCTTTGACTTTTTCCTCTCCCACAGTATTTATACTCATAGATGAGAGTTTCTGAAGAGAGCTTTCATGTCCCTGGTCAGGTTGCATTATATACGCAGCCTTTGGAAATGAAACCCTGATTGGAGGAATGACTAACTTTTCTTCTTCAGGCTTCCTTCCTTCAATCTTTGCCATTCTCTTCTCTCTTCTTGCACCAGCAGCCCGCTTGTAATCCTCCTTTCTAGGCTTATATCCTAGCCCAAACCTTTGTTCTGCAGCCTTCAACTTCGTTACACCAATCCACTCAACCTTCCTTTTTCCTGCGCTAAAGCGGACAGAAATCTTATGGTTTAACAGTTTTTTAGCGGCCATTTTGATGGCCTCTGAGATCCCTGGTTTTCTTATTACAGTATTCTCGGGCACCCATTCGGTGTTCACGACTTCGAACGCATGTAGGTTTCCATCCACACAATCTTCAGCTTCAATGAAAGGGACCGCCACATTTTTCATCATCGATATAGTCTCTTCGGCCTTAACAGTGACCAGGACACCATTTGCAATGTACTTCAAACATTGATGCAACGAGGAAGTAACTGCTCCAGCAGCATGTATCCATGGCCTTCCTAACAACATGCTATAGGAGGGGTGGATGTCCATCACTTGTAAGGTTACCAGAAAAACTTGTGGACCCACAGCTAGTTCAACTTCGATCGATCCTAACACTTCCCTTGGTGACCCATCATATGCTCTAGCCATCATCACACTTGGCTGCATATGGGAGGGATCCACCGGCATCTCATTCAGCATGTGTCTCGGCAACACATTAAGAGCTGAGCCATTATCGATGAGAACTTTACCGATGAGACAATCTTTGCATCGGACCGTGATATACAAAGGCTTGTTATGGCCAGTTCCTTCAGCATCAAGTTCATCTTCGGTAAAGTACAAGTAATTTGAAGCATGAATTCTCCCTACCAGATGCTCCATAGTCCTTTGTTCGATATCTTGAGGTACGTAGGCCTCATTCAGTACCTTCTGCAAAGCATTACGATGCGGCTCGGAACTGAGTATTAATGACATGATGGAGATCTTGGCAGGGGTCTTTTTCAACTGGTCCACCACACAATACTCACTATGCTTCATAAGCTTTAAGAACTCATTTGTTTCTTCCTCTGTTACCGGTTTATTTACCTCCAACTCTTTTTCAAAACCCATGGCCTCTTTGCCTTTAATCTTTCTTTGCTTTTCTAACTCCTCGGGCGTGAAACAACGACCACTCCGGGTCAACCCGCTTATCTCGTTTTGGAAAAAAGGAGTTTCAATGCTTGAGGTAGAAACATAATTGCCTGGCGTCGCCCTGTAGTTTGCTTCCTTTGCGTATGACGGCTTAACTAGTACCAACTTTGCAAATCCATTAGTTGTTGATTGAATCCTACATTTTTCTATCATCATCATCCCTCTATTGTCTTCCATACCCTCGATCCTCAACTCCCCTAAAGTCATCATCCTTGCAACCTTTTGATGAAATTCGATGCATTCATCAATGTGATGCCCTTTCTTGTCATGAAATAGACAGAAGTCATCCTCTCCCCTATTGCGCTTGGTTGATTCCTCCAAGTGTCCGGACCGTACCAGCATATCATATAGTCTGGTCAGGGTCACTTTTAGAACCCTTTCTTTGTTATGAACTTCCACCGCATTCACCCCGCTACTTCCTGCAGCATGTTTGGGCAAGGGATTCGAATTCACATTGGGTGGATCCTCAAAAGTGACCCATCCCATCTTGATCAACTGCAATACCCTCCTCTTAAAAGCTGCACAGGTTTCAATGCTATGACCTGCATTACCAGCATGGTATTCACAAGTCAACTTGGGGTTGTGCCAAGCAGGGAAAGGTGGTTGCATAGGTGGTACTGGTAGAGGAGCAATATGTCCAATGCTTAGTAACTGGGCATATAACTCCTTTAGGGTTATGGGCAAAGGTGGTAGTTGTTCCTCTGGTTGTTGGTAATCTCTTCTTTGGTAAGTATTTTGGTTGTTTGTGGGGAATTTTGTGTGAAAAGGCTGGTTTGGAGTGGAGGGCTTGGAAAAGTTGACACTGGGTGGTTTGGGGGTGCGGGTGTTTGGTAGCTTCTATAATTTCTATCTTTCCCCTTGTACCTGTCCTCCAGATTATTCACCTCAACTTCCTTTCTTTTCCCCGACAAAACCCCTCTTCTCTACGGGTTCCATAATTCTCCGCTTGAATTCCTTGCTCGATCCTCTCGGCGATTACGTACCGCATCGTAAAAATGCTTTGGGCGGAGCTTCCCATCAGTGCTTTCGTGAGTACGGGGCCCTAAAGCGTATTGGCAAATAGAGTCACCATTTACGTCTCTATTATCGGAGGTTGTACATTGACGACTTGGTCCCTCCATCTTTGAGCATAAGTCCTTACGGACTCCTGAGCTCCTTTCTCCATGGTCATCAAGCTGGTCCTATCAGGCGCAATCTCCAGATTAAACTTGTACTGCTTTAAAAAAGCATCCGCCAAGTCTGTCCACTTTCTAATCCTGATGTTATCTAACCTCATATACCAGCTAAGGGCCGACCCTGTCAAGCTGTCCTGGAAGAAATATATTAACAACTTGTCATCATGTATGACCTCCGCCATCTTGTTATAGTAGGAACGAAGATGAGTTTTCGGGCATTCTGTTCCGGTATACTTTATAAATTCGGGTACCCTAAACTTCCGTGGGATCACAATGTTAGGCACCAAACATGCTTCGGCTGCCCTAACTGGGTCGGATAGATCATTCCCTTCAACTGCTCTTATCCTTTCTTCTAGTGCAGACCACTTGTCATATCCTACGTGGTTAGAGAATCTAGCATTTTGTGGGTCCTCATCTGTTAAATCTAATGTAATAGGGATTGGGATGGGCTGAGTGGATTCGGGCTGCTTCTTTGGTGAACTTGTCCCTAGAATATGGGGTGCCCCCGGGCTTTGAACTGCCGGTGGTGCTTCATCGGTTTGAGCGGATGTGCCCTCTCCATCCCTTGCTCTTAAGGTCTTCTCAAGCAAACTAGTCAACCGTGCTACGTCATTCCGCATAGCTTCAAGCTCCCCTTGGTATTGGGATTCTAGTTACGCCCTCTCGTTGTTTTCCATTCTTTTTTCTTAATCGAGTGTTGTGGACTTTGGACGGGGGGGGACCTATGTTTCGTAGCTGGTATTGTTTACATGAATGTATCGAGAAAAATGTATGGCATAATGCATGTGTTATGATAAATATGCTTTATGCAATGCATGGATGCATTCTTCTTGTGAACTATTAATGGCCAACACTTCATAGAATATGGGTTTCTTGTCACATTGCCGCTTAGGAGTACTGCTTTTCGGGTCATTTGCTTAAGTCATATTCACCAAAAGACAGAATTTGCATAAAAGATGGGTCAACGCCCTTTTCATTGATGTTGGACAAGCTTGCTACATTTTTGGAAACACAAAAAGCAAATCAAAATCCTTCTTCCGTCCCATCTTCCACCAAGGGTAGGAAAGCGAATCCACGGTTCTCGATTGACTCCAAGAAAGCGTCGGTTTCAGCTAGACTTTGCCGATAACGGATGATGTCTCTTCCCACCTTTCTAGCATTGGTCCTAATGACCCGAGCGTCGCTAGCAGACTTCATCCATTTGTTTGTCCATCTTGGACAATTTTTTCAATAAGCAACAAGTTGGTTACGTTTAATGAAGTATTATTAGCATCAATCGATCCTTGTGTTTTTTCTATCAATGCTAATTTTTCAACCCGGATGCTTTATCTTTTCTCTTTCTTTGCCGAGCTCCCTCTTCAGACTTCTTATCTTATCTTCTTTAATCACCAATTCTGCTTCACCAACTTCATCTTTCACAGGTTCCGCCAAACGACTTTCTGACATTACATATTTCTTATACAGTTCTTCATACTTTTCAATTCTGTCCATCAACTCGCACTGAACCTCTGCAAACTTCTCTTGGTAATATTCTATGCTCTCTTGGCATTCATTATGTTCAGTCTTCAATGCGTCGAGCTCAGAGCGACTTTGCACCCACTTCTGATTCATCTCTGCTAATTCCTTCTCAATTCCCGACCTAACATTTTCCTCCTCGACCATCTTCAACTCGAGCTTAGCTAGTTTTGCATCTCTAGACTGTAACTGCTCATCTAAAAATGCTCTCCTTTTATCACCTTCCAGCACCATTTCTTCCATCATCATCTTGTCCTTTCGGGTCTTGTTTAATTCCATCTGAAGCTTTTCAATTTGTCCCCACAATTCTCTTTCACTGTCAACCCTTTTTCTTTTAACAGACTTTTCTCCGGTTTGTGGCGACTTTACTTCTCCATTGGCCGAGGCTGAGGCAACTGAATCTCTCCATTTTGCGTACCCTTCACTTGTACTAGGATTCCCCAAACTTTTTATTTCTAATAAAACTAGATGCTTCCAGTCTTGTTTGATGACACTCATGACTTCTTGTGCAATGGGATCCTTAAACAAACCAAAAAATTGAGCAATCCCTTTGGTCCTTGGAATGAATTGCATGCCCCCATGCTGTCTTACCACGAGAGCTGGAGCATAACTCACATAACCGGTAATCCCTACCAACGGAACCCAGCACCTTTGCCCGCAGCTCATTAGGACATTCACAGCTTTAGCCCAAGGGGCCTTCCATTTCAAACTACCACTGGGTATAGCTTTTAGCTTTTCTAACCAACCTTGGTTGTCTAGATCCCCCCATTCTTCTTCCTCCACTACCCTCAATGGTCTTTGGTTGAACCACCAAAAATTATTGAAGACAGGCTTTTTTGTTTCAATGTGACTAACCATCCAAATATATAACAGCTGCGTGCAACATCTCACTGCCCCTTTTTCCAGCTTTTTCGACGAGTGATTAAGTGTCATGATAGTTTCAGCCAAAAAGCAGAAGCTACTGGGGGGTTGATTTGTGTAGTCTCATATCCCACATACGCAGCAGCGGCTTCTAAAGCTTATTATACCCGTCCGGCTTGGGAATAACACAAGGCCAAATATGCCTAATGCAATCAATCTTTCTTTCTCTGACCCGGACTTTTGTTCTAGTTCCAACTCCAGCATCTTCCATCTTAGGCCAGTAGCCTTCTTTTCTAAAAACCTTTCAAAGTTGGGGATCCTGAGCAGCTTCGACAGTTCAGGAATGACCTTATCAGATCTCGAAGGGAAATAAGTCCTGTATAGGTCATTCGGAAACTCAGTCAACATTCCGTATTCCTCCATAGTAGGGCATAGATCTATGTTCCCAAAAGAAAAACAACGGTAGTCAGGGTCCCAGAAATGAATTAGACCTCGCACTGCTGGGCTTAAGACATCCACCTTCGCAATCTCCATCATGCGTCCGTATTTTCTGAAAAATGCGTCTTTATCCACATCCTGAAAGTGAGTCGTCAATTTGTTCACCTCATTTATAATGCAATCTAGATTCTTGATTGGTGATAGTCTCATAGCATCGCCTTTAAAGCAGTCTCCTTCAGTCAATTGTGACAATTCAGAATTTCTCCCATATTCCATGATGGAAAGTTTAGTGGTTGTGGTCATTTCGTTCACAAGACCTGTAAAGCGAAAATGCTTTTTTAGGTTTATTTCATGTAAAAGATATTACGGAGCATATATCCTAACGATAGGTTCTAGTTCCTTTACGTGAGACATAGGGTAGGTTTACTACTTGGTCTCTAAAGAGGGTCTCTCGCTGTCCCAGTGATCACCCTCGTAAAGGCAATATGGGGTCTTAGCAGATAATGGGATGGCACGTATACCAATCACTATCATCTAAGCTCTCAGCAAAGAGTTGGGGTTTACACAAACTTCAACCTTGACTCAAGTCATAGGTAAGCTGCTACTCCCCCACTTAACTTAAAGTTTAGTGTGTGCTCTCAAAATGGTAAAAAGTGATGCATGACGAGGTATATTATGATGACAGGATGAAAAAAATGCATGCTAAAGCCTTTAAACAAACATATAAATAATTCATGGCAATATGAGAATAAATGAATAAATAAACACACAAGTAATTAACATATCATAAACAACAAAATTATCAAGCCTAGTCCAAAGTCCCCAGTGGAGTCGCCATTCTGTCGCACCCCAAAAATGATAGAATGTGCGGCGTCGTGGCAACTTGTCCCCGTGAGCGGGGAGGTTAAATGTCAAAGGGATTATCTATTTCGTAAAAAAGGAGTCGCCACCTAGTATTATGGTTACTAGGAAACCTAAACTGGTCTTTCAGAGATTCTAGGGTAAGGGACTGGTTGCGTAAAGGGAAGGTTTTAGCACCCCTAGTACGCCCTACCTAAGGTAAGTTGCTTGACGTTTTTGTTTGTCTTATGACTGCTAGGATACGGATATATAATATATATTTAAATGTTGATGATATATTATTCCTGCTGAATATTTTGGATATCAACCCTTTAGGATTTATCTATCCAAATACCGACAGTGAATAATAGCATATCATTCCCGTTGAATATTTTGGATACTACCCCCTTAGGATTTAGTTATCCAAATTTCAACAGTGAATAATAGCATATCATTCCCATAGAATATTTTGGATACTAACCCCTTAGGATTTAGTTATCCAAATACCGACAGTGAATAATAGCATATCATTCCCGTCGAAGATTTTGGATACTAACCCCTTAGGATGTGGTTATCCAAATCCCAACAGTGAATAATAGCATATCATTCCCGTCGAATATTTTTGGATACTAATCCCTTTTTAGGATTTATTTATCCAAATACCAACGATGAATAATAAATTCAAAAAAAATAAGATTTTTTATATTTTTTTTGAATATTGGCCAATACCCTTTGGATTTTACAAACATGTTGTAAAATCTCAAAATGCAAGAAATGATTTTTCTTTGCAAAATCCATGCTAAAACTCATTTTCTCTTCAAAACCCAAGATAATATATTTTTTCAAAAGAACAACAACTTTTAAAAATATGCTAGTGTATTGGCCTTATGCAAGAAAAACAACACATTTTTTCTAGATTCTTTTTATATAAAAAAAAATATTTTATTTTATTTTTTTTTAATATTTTTTTAATATTTTTTATATTTTTTTTTTATTATTTTTATTATTTTATTATTATTTTATTTATTTACGGGTGGGCTGGACTGCCAGCCCACCACTTTTGGTGTCTGGGCTGTCAGCCCAGCCTGTCTCGGGCTGGACTGTCAGCCCAGGGAAACTAGGGTCTGGGCTTCCAGCCCAGCCCATCTCGGGCTGGACTGCCAGCCTAGGGGGACTGGACCGGGCTTCGGCCCGGAGGTAAGCGAATGGGCTCGCGGATCATGGGCTGGGCTTCCAGCCAAAATGGGCTGTAAGCCCAACCCTTTAGTGGTCGGGCCGGGCGCCAAACCCGGCCCAACCCGACCCGACCCGTATCACCTCTGCATGCAAAAAAAACGAGGAAGATGTACAGTGATATGGTAAATTTCCGAGTGTGATGAAAGGCTTACCTGTTAACACCTTTGGGTAGAGGACGTCGAGGTGGTTCTTCCAGTCGTGGTGGCGTCGGAAATGGTTGCCTGTGGTGGCCGGAGTGGACGTCGGAAGGTGCACGGGGCTGCTGCTGCAACGTTGGGGCTGTCACCTTTTCTTCAATGGAGACGATGAATGAGTTGCTGGAGTTGAGGGGAGGCTGAAGGTGGTGAATATGGTGGTTCACGGTAGTCCTAGGTGGTGGTTGGGGATTGAACCGAGATGGAGAGAGAGAAGAGAAAAACGCAGTCCAGAGAGGGAGAGTGAAAGGGAAAAGATGCGAGGGAAAATTTCCTTGTTGCTTCCAGTTTTTTCTTTTCTTTTCTTTTCTTTTTTTCTCTTTTCTTCCTCCTCTCCCATCTGCATGCGAACGGTGCCCTTTTATAGGCGGCGAACCTTTGTCAAAGTTGCTTTTTGCAGAGGGCTGGGACGCTCTCCTGTTGCGTTTGCAGGAGGCTGAGGTGCATGTCGTGTGGCTGTATATTGCAGAGGGCTGAGGGCTGCAGAGAGCCGTTGCAGCCCTCTGTTTCCTGCACTGTTCAGGTGTCGGAACAGTGCAGGAAACATGCAATTTTGATGTTAGGAGGGTAAAGTGCAATTTGATCCTTGACCCTATAATTGTTCTGATTGCATCCCCAATCAATTTTAAACTTTTTTAATTTGTGCAATTATATCCCCGTCAGTATTTCGAGAGCATCCTTAGCTTTGTGCACCTTTTTATTTCGGTCCCTAATTTCTGATTTGCACAATTTAACCCTCGATCGAACATTAAACTCTTAATTTAATCATATTGGTCCCCGATTTCGCATAATTGCCTTGAAAAAAATTCAATTGGGTCTCCAAAAATTCTGATTTTCTCAATTAAACCCAAATTAAATTTAAGAACTTGATTTCTTATTGACTAAGCCCTTAATAAAATTAATTTGGCCAATTTAAAATATAATCAAGCCCCTGCACTTAATTAAATATTTTGATTGGATCCTAAATTAATTCTCAAACATCATTACACTTTTAAAACGACCAACGATTAAATCAAATTGACCCATAAAAATATAATCATGCCTGTTGACTTAATTTTTACGCAAATTTATCTGATAATAAATTATTTTAACCTTAAATCTGCGATTTCCTTCATTTCCGGGTACAAAAGAGGTACGATCGAGCTTTCGAAAACATCCAAAAATTCAACGTGATTTTCCTACTGACACCAGCCCCTTTATTTTTATTTTTTTGTTATTTTCAGGTAGTTTTGGGGGATTACCCAAAATTGGGTTATGACAATTATTATTGTTATTATTATTATTTTTGAAATAATTGTTGTTATTATTATTATTATTAATTATTTGAAATGAGGGACAAAATTGAAAACAATATAACCTGCTGCACTAAATAAATTAAGGGATCTAATAGAAAACCGAAAAATTAAAAGAAGAAGGACTGACATGCAAATTGCATATATATCAATTTGCATGCAAGGACAAAATTGAAAGAATTCGAAACTTGGATTACAGAAATCAAACAAAAGACAGGGACTGAAATGCATGCACAATAACTCGGGGGACTGATATTGATTCCGGCGCTGAGGAGAGAGAAAAGAGGACATAAACGTTCAACCGACTATTTGAGGCTACACGTCCATATTTGAACCGCACGCGCCACTCCATGCGATTCAGGGAAGAGTTGCGAATCGTCTTGACCGGCGGAGGAAAAATTTTGACCGCCTTATGAAGCCGCACGCGCCGCCTGAATCAACCGGGAGTCACGAACGCCGACGCCGGCAGCCCGTGCCCGTGCTGACAGCACTGACGCATAGGGAAGCACGATAACGTCGTGGTCAATTACTAAACCACCCCTGATCCGAATTGATAGATTTTGTCGTTTCGGGGGCTACGAACGTCATTACACATTTTCAAAAATATATAAAAAAAAAGAGTTCCGGCGGACCGGACCGAACCGGACCAGTCCGTACGTGGTCAATTACGCCCGTGTCCCTCAGCGTAAACCGTGTTTTTGTCTTATTATCGGGGATGAAATCGATAAAACACTGTTCATAGGCGGAAAAAACAAAAAAAAATAGGGTGGACGAACTCGCGCGACACACGGATGAAAAAGCTCGCGTCCACAGTAATATGTGAGTGTGTGCACAGTGAAGTTAACTATTCATTTCAGCGTTTTGTTTTAGTTATTAGTTAATGAGAATGAAATGGATTTTTTCATACGATCTGCAAGGTAAAATTACTTAATTTTTTGAAGAGAAAGAAAGGAAGAAACAAGTCAAAAAATAAAAATAATTCAATCCATTATATTTTAAAAGAATTTTAAAAAAAAATTAAAGAATTTTTTTTTTTTTTAAATTAAATTTTTTTAATGTTTCTAGATTATTTTTTATATTAATATCAAAAATAATTTTATAAAAATAAGAAAAAATATATATTATTTTAATATATTTTTAAATAAAAAATATTTCTAAGCCTGTTTTTTATTCTATATATTCCCTCTGCCCCCAATTCCACCTTTTGAGATAAGCCTGTTTTTTTTATTTTTGCTTGCATCATGAGCTCTGGCTCTCTTTCCATTGGTTCTGACATTCACAGTGTTGAACTTTATATATGGTGGTAATCTCTTTCTTATCTTTTTCAATGATGTCGATAAGCACAAATCTCTTCTGTTTGTGTTTCTTATGTGTTATATGTTTGAATTATTAGATTCGTCTAGGATTTGACCTCTTTCATGTCATTAAATCATTTAATCAACTCACCGGTCATCGATAATAATTTTGTTTTGGATAATTTTGTAAGAAACTATAGTAAAATTTTATTTAGAGATTTAGTCAATTATTATCCAAAAGACATGATGTAGTGACAAAGATTTATAATCTGTATTATAAGTCTTGAGTTCGAATTAAATCATGTATTTTTTATAAAAACTCGAAATAATCAGAATTTATAAAATTCTAAATTTACTTGTTCATCTAAATTTATAAAATACACTTTCCTGAAATAAAGATTCTTGCATTAAAAAAAATAGCCAATTAACTAATTGGCAATTCAGTCCACTATCTAGGTGTGTCCAAAACTATTAGAGATAAAACAAGAATTATCTAAGCTATGAATTATTGTGACTGGATTTAATAACTATGTTCTTTTTTGGGGTCTAAGACATAATCGATAGTGCTTTGTATTTTTCCTGTCTATTTCCATCCTTTGCATGCGCACCTTGAGCATGGTAGCTTTATTCGAATCGATATATATTGATTATACGTAATTATTCATCAAATGAATTATTTAATTATTTGACAAATTAACTGAACCTTCAAATTATTACCATATTAATAATATTGTTCTGGCAATCACAGTAAGTTATTTTTAGCATCATCGTAAGCAGCAAAATTATTACCATAATTCATGTTTTGTTTTAGCAATCAGGGCAGACTTTGTCCTCTCCACATAATTACTTGAGGAAGATGAAGAAAGCTTAGACAGCTGGGATTTTTCTATTGCCGAGAGAGAGATTGTTAGAGTATAGAAGATATATTCTAGAATATTGTATTTGTAATCTAGAGTATGAAAGAATGTATGAGAAATGTGTATAAATAGAGAAATACACACACAACAAATGTATGCAAAACAGAATATCAATACAGCAAATATTCAAATTTCAGTCTTCCTCTCTTTTCTCTCTTCTCCTTCTTCTTGTATCTAAACTAATTCTTCTTTCAATGTCTGCAAACTCTCTCAATCCTAACATGGTATCAGAGCTACTATGCTAGCGCATTAATCCAAGTTTCTGCAATATGATCCTTCAATGCATCATTCAAAAAAAAAACTGTTGAAAAAAACACATCGTTCAAGTTCTTCTTTATGATCTTTTGCAACTTCTTCAAATCGTGTTGCTGTTATGGCAACATCATCTCTTCACTTACTGCATTATGAATGCAAGTAAGTGCCTTAAACCTTTTAGCCCTTTCTTCATTAAAAACTTCTTTTGAGCTACGGTAGGATTGTTATTAAGAGGGGTTGGCTGCTTGTCTTTCTCCATAAATTCCCATAAGTCAAATGCCTTCAAGTAGATCTCCATTCTCACAGCCCAAATGTCATAATTCACCCCTGTGAATGAGGGTGCCTTTGTAGAAAAACAGGCAGCAGAATCCATCTCTGTTTTTCCCTTTAAAAAAAACAAAAAAGCCCTTAGCTTTGTTTTCCGCTTTTTTTAAATCTCACCTTAGTCACTCGTGTTTTACACAATCCCTCCTAAGACCCTTATAGCTCTGATACCAATTGTAGAAATCAAGAACTTCAAAAGTCAACAAAAGTCAATGTTACTGTTTTATTGATCAAGAACATTTACTGTTCAGATCAATTTCTGGAATTTCTGCAACAATGAAGAACACTGAAGAACATGATTTTTGACTATAAAGGGAAGAATCAAGATAAGGTTACTGTCATCCCAATTTGAATGCACCTTAAGACCCAATATCTTCTTATTACCCAAACCTGGGAGCAAAACTTGCTGGTCACCAAGGAACTACTGGTTGGACAGTTAGAGCTTGGGAGAAGATCCAGAATGGGGCTGAGTAAACTGTCAAGAAACCCAACACTGATCCTAGCTTGAAGACACTAGTGCTGCTGGGAATTGCTGCTGAAGCTTGGTGATTTTTTTTAATTATTTATTTAAATGTGATTCTTGGATATCCAAATACCAAGCACATCGGAAAAAAGATAAATGGGAAGACGACTTAAGACTTGCAGAGGCTACTCTCTTCGTTTCCTCCTTGTTTCTGTGGCTGATAGTTGCTTTTATAGGATAGTTTTTTAGCTTTGAATCTCAATCCCTTAATTCTCAGGTCAATTTTCGATAGAAGATGGCTCCAAGTTATAATTAAAGAGCAATAAAGCAAGCACACTTAGATGATAAAGATTTGTGCTTCAGATCCATTAATTTAGCTAGCCCAGCTCGGCAGATGCCTTGTGTAAGTTCTCACGTAGATAAACTTAAGGAATAGGAATCAAATAAAAAGAAAGACACGATTTTTAGGGGATCACAAAACAAGAATTACAACCTCTTAAATAATCCTTGAATTAGCCTTTTCAAGTTCAAGATAGGAATAATCAAAATTCTTAATTAAATAAGAAAATAACATTAACCTGAGAATTAACATAAAAATCTCAAAATTAACTAAATAAATAAAACAGTCTAATTTGAAGGTCTTCTCAATCTCTACTGGTTACAACTCGTTAACACAGTTTAAGACTATGGATGTAAAATTTCTTACATCGAAACATAATGAGATTTTCTTTCAAACAAGTCGTTTGACTTTACCATGCCTTTTCATGGACTAATTGGTCATAGACCTTCAAGTCCCAATCCATATTTCTTATCTTTTCATTTCGTTTTGTTGATGTATGCTCTCCCATCCATCGATAACTTTCACTATGCATGTCATAAAGGAATTGAGGAAAAGTTGTTCTTGTCGGAACATTAAGAACAACCTCAGAACTGCAATATAACTAACGAGAGAGAAACAATACAGTCTGCAGCAACCATTGCTTAAGACTGTAATATCACGAGAGTGAATAACAACCATACATTCAATCAAACAAACTATATAATGATCTACAGTAGAGGTCCAAACAATCAAGAAAATGGAATAACCTCTATGCTAGTTAAGATGTTGTTTGGCTTTGCGGTTCACGCTACGTTTGCATTGAACCAGAGAGCCAAACACAACAATTACCAAATGGGATCCCAATTTTTTACTGTGGGTCCCACTAAAAAAGTAACCGTTGTGTTGCAGCTGCAAAAACAGCCGAGAACTGCTTTTGCAGCTGCGGCGTAAATTAACAATAACAGGCATCTGTTCAGACGCAGCTTCACGAAGTGCCTCCTCCTTCAAGTTGATCGTATGAGTTGGTGAGAGTGGAAGATGTGGCTCAGTGCTTTTGGGAATAGCCATAAAATGTGTGGGAATTACAGGGAGGAAAGGTGGGGAAAAGGAAAGTGCATGGAGTTTTGTTGGGCTTGGTGTTTGTGATGTTGGCGTGGGTGGGTGTAGAGAACAATGGCTTTGAAAATGGTTGTGGGTGGCGGGATGGGGGAGGGGGGGGGGTGGGTGTGTGTGTGTGTGTGTGTGTGTTGTCAGTGGGGGGAGATTGGGGTGTGTGTGTGTGTGTATTAACTAAAATATAAAACACGTCCTGGTTTTACTGTGCGAATCCACAGTAACTTTTCTATTAATATATATTGTCGTAAACTATGAACGAGATGTTGAGATGACTTTTTTGGTCCAATGCGCGAGATTAAGGTTGTGGTTTGAAAAGGCGGGGGTTTGAATCCCACTCTCAACATATTTTTATTTTGCTTGGAAATGTGATTTTTTTTTTTAAAAAAAAAATTGATTAGAAATATATTAAAATGATAATTGTTTTTTTTTTTAATTATTTTTAACATCAGCACATGAAAATGATCTAAAAACATTAAAAAAATACAATGTTTGGACAATGTTTGTTTTCTACCCGTATTTATTCATTTATGCTTTTAGATTTTTTTTGGTGGGGTTTTATTTTATTAGGTTCCATTTTGAAATTTTAATTTATTTTGGTAATAATTTTAAAATTAATATTGCTCCTTTTTTCCTTTTCTTTTTTTTGGTGTTTTTATTATTTTATATGTTTTTCAAATTAGATAATTTTATGATTTTTTTTGTTTGCGCAATAATAATGATAATTTTAGTAATTTTTTTATTTTTTTTTGTTAAAATTTTTTGATTTTTTTTTATTTTTCGGGCCAGTTTAATGATTTTAATTGTTTGGGCAATAATGTTGGTAATAATTTTAACCGTTATAGTATGAAAATGACGGTAGCGTGGGATGGATTTTCAATTTATGTTTTTCGTCTTTTTATGGATAGAAATTTAACTACTTATTTTTGTTATTCGATTACAGGTCTTTTCACAATTTATATTTTTTTTAAATGTGATTTAAATTGAATTATAAAATGAACTAATCTTAATACAATGAATTCAATAGTTCAAATATCTGAATCTTCTTGCTTTTTTAATAATGATGATAATTTTATGCTAGTTATTTCGTTGAAACCTACTAAACAAATAAATTTATATCCATTTAAAATTCATATATTTTATAGAAAACTTGCACTTCACAGGAATTCTGCACAGATTTATTATTTTCACTAAATTTATATTATAACAAAAAAAACACACACAATGAATATATTTTGCGTTGAAAAAAATATGATGTCGTCCGTGACGAGGCGCAGGGGCATTGGCTAGTGTGTGTGTGTGTGTGTGTAGTAGAAAATATATATATATATATATATATATATATATATATATATATATATATATATATATATTGAAAATGATGTAACTATATTAAAAATATTTGTTTTTGTTTTTATTAAAAAATACCTCAACAAGAGAGTTAAAAATTATATACAAAATTAATAATTATATTGTTGGAGGGTTTTTTAAAGTAATTATTTAATTATATAACTTACTCCTATTAATTGTATAATTAATTACATAATTAAATTATATACAAAATAATTGCACTATATTTAAAATGGCTCTTCTAAATTGCTTTTATCATTGGAGTAGATATAGACAAAAAAAAAATATATTTACACTATTTAAAACTATATTTGTTTGTTTGTTATGTAGACATGATTTGTTATTGTATTTTAAAAATATTTATGAATAAAAATAAAAAATATTATTTTAATTAATTTTGTTTCTGAAGATATTTTACCAGATGTTGTTCATCGATCACATAGTCAGAAATTGCAGACGCGTTCATATATGGATTTAGTTCATGATGGAATTGAAAGTAGTTTTATGGGAGAATAAAAACAAGTGTCTAATTTACTTGAATTATTAATTACATTTTATTTTTATGATTTTTAATCTAAAATATATAAAAAACAATATATATATGTGTGTGTTCTTTAAAGTAATTTCAAAAGTTGACAGTAATATGAAAACATGGTAACCAAACACACGAAACTGTTTTTTATTAAACTCAAAATCAACCACAGTTTTAACCAGACACTAAAATTTCAGTTATGAACCGCAGCTAAAAGCGTTTTTCATGAAACTGTTGTTTTTTAATCTCAACCACAACAGCAACCACCGACCCAAACATGCTCTAAATCTCCCACATTGATCAACTCGACGGATCAGCTTTTTCCCCCGTGGTAGGCAAGGGAAAAGAAACGGTGGCAGAGCTTTCTCGATTATCTTCCGAATGTTGTATGTAGAGCCCATAAATGAGACGTACAGACGGAATTGCATTATTGCAAATACTAAGACGGGAAGGAATGCAGCAATGGAAAGGAGTAATGTTGTCAACTTTCTCTCGGACTGAATGAGTATCAAAATTGTGGCTCCAAAAGATAGCATGGTGGTTATTGTTGAAGTTTTTAATCTTATGTTTGATTGGGTTTATTTGTTGATTTGTAGGTTGATTGTTGATTTGGGTAGCAGGAGAAAAGTTTGCACAGAAGGTTGAAGACGGGAGAGAGAGTTGCAGAAAAAGGTAATTCTTTGTATATAATTTTCCACACACCACATGCTTGACAAAATGCCCCTTATAAACTGATTTGGGGAGAACACACGTATTGTGTGATCTTTTACAGCCTGTAATAGCTAGGCCTACAAAAAGCATTTTAATTACTTTTTCTTTTCTTAGTTTGTTACAAATAGCAGACATGTAACTAACTAAACATTACATAATAATATTCCAGCAGCTTCTTCTTTTTCACCTTCTTTACTGTCAACTTTTCCATTCAATCTTCTGCATTTGTTTATTGAAAAATCCAGCTCAGCAACTTAATTACCAACAGCCTCTCCTAAGTTGCTGACTGGTTTAACCCCAAGAGTCAGTCTTAGATAGTTGAATCTGTCTTTAGGTAGAGCCTTGGTGAATATATCGACTAACCGGGTCCTCACCCCTCTGAAATTGCATGTTGATCAACCCTTCTTTCAAGGATTCCCACGATAAAGTGATATCTCCCTGTTTATGTGTCTTGTTTTTACGATGGAAAACAGGATTTTTTTAGCCATTGATATTGCTGACATGTTGTCACAATACAATGGAGTTGCCTCGACCCGCATCTCTCCAAAATCTTCAAGCACAAACCTAAGCCATATGGCTTGTGCAGGGTAGCTCGAAGCTGAGACATACTCAGACCTGGCGTTAACGAGAACCCAGCGTGCTACTGTTTTACAGCGACCCAAGAGAACACACCACTTCCAAAGCTAAAAGCATAGCACGAAGTACTCCTGCTATCATCCTCACTGCCCCCCCAATCAGCATCACAATAACCGATTAGAGTAGCTGATTTGCCTCTTGTGTACTCAATCCCATAGTCTAGGGTACCTTGAACATATCTCAATACCCTTCTAGCAATCCCCATATGTTTCTTTGTAGGGCAACTCATGAATCTAGATAGTAAGCTTGCTGAATACATTAGGTCTGGCCTTGTTGCTGTCAAATACAGCAAGCTTCCCACTATCCTTCTATACAACCCTTCATCTGCAGGTTCACTACCATCTTGCTTCTTCAATTTTTCACCCACAGTTAGAGGAATTGCAACTGGATTGCAGTCCTCAAGTCCGAACTTAGTAAGTAGAGACTTAGCATACTTACTTTGGTGAATAAAAACCCCTTGATTGGTCTGCAACACACCAATCCCTAGGAAGTGATGAAGAAGCCCTAGGTCTGACATTTCATACCTCTGCATCATCTCCCTCTTAAACTCAGTCATCATCCTTTCACTACTTCCAGTATACACAATATCATCAACATATATTGAGATAATGATCTGGCCTCCTTCACTATCACTTCTGGTGTACAAAGTTGCCTCACTTGCACTCCTTTCAAATTTGCAACTTGTAAGATAAGCATCGATTTCACTATACCAGGCTCTAGGGGCTTGTTTAAGTCCATATAGAGCCTTGTATAGTTTATACACCTTGTGGCTGGACCCCTTCACTTCAAACCCCTCGGGTTGCTCCACATACACCTCCTCGTCAAGCATTCCATTTAGAAATGCTGACTTAACATCTAGTTGGAATAGTTTCCAACCCTTTTGAGCTGCCAATGCAATGAGAGTCCTTATAGTATCCAACCTTGCTACTGGAGCAAAGGTCTCATTGTAATCCACCCCTGGTTTTTGTGCATATCCCTTGGCTACAAGTCTAGCCTTATGCTTGTGTATGGACCCATCAAGATTGAGCTTGGTCTTGAAAACCCATTTCACACCTATCACAGGTGCATCAGAAGGTCTGTCAATCAGCTCCCAGGTATGATTCTTCTCTATCATTTCTAATTCAGCTCTCATTGCATCCTGCCAGTCTTTACTCTTTGCTGCTTCTTGGTAATTTTCAGGTTCAATGAAGCTCATGTGACATCTATTATAAATGTCTTCAATGCTCCTTAACTTCACTGGAGTTGAACTAGGTGATGATCCTTGACTGATACTCTCAACTGATTCTGTCACTGAACCATTTTCAGGTGAGTTTAACTGATCAATACCATCATAATTCTGTGCAGCATCTACATTAGTTTCTTCTACTTCACTCCCTTCTTTGTTGCATTCAAACCTTAGTTGTTGTGTGACTGATTCCATATGATTTTCAGTCCAATTCCAGAATCTGCTCTCATCAAAAACAACACTTCTTGACAGCACTATCTTCTTTGAGTCCAGAATATACACCCTATATCCTTTCTCACAACTTCCATAACCCATAAACACTCCCTTCTCTGCCTTACTGTCCAGTTTTTGTCTTAGTGCTGCTGGAATGAGTGTGTAACTTACACACCCAAACACCCTTAAGTGTTTAATTCCAGGCTTCCTTCCCGTGAATGCTTCAAATGGTGTCTTACCCTCCACAGCTGATGTAACACACCTATTTTGAAGATACACAGCAGTATTCACTGCCTCTCCCCAGAATTCAGTGGGTATTCCTTTCTCAATTAACATTGATCTTGCCATTTCTCCTATGGTCCTATTTCTCCTCTCAGCCACTCCATTCTGCTGAGGAGAATAGGCTACTGTGAGCTGCCTCTCCACACCCTGACTTGCACAATAATTCTGAAATTCATAGGAGGTATATTCTCCTCCTCTATCACTTCTCAATTTCTTTAAAGAGTAGCCACTTTGTGTCTCAACAAGTATTTTAAATTTCTTGAAAACACTTAATGTATCAGATTTATTTCGCAGGAAATATACCCAACACATTCTAGAATAGTCATCAATAAAGGTAAGAAAGTACCTATTCCCACCAATTGATTCTGCCTGCATTGGTCCACAGAGGTCAGTATGCACAAGTTCCAGTGGATGTTTGGCTCTCCATGCTTCCCCTTGATCAAATTTCTCTCGGTGATGCTTCCCTTTTACACAGCCTTCACACACATCCCTTGAATCTGCTATCACAGGTAAGCCATACACAATCTCTTCCTGTTTCATCTTCTTCATACTTGCAAAATTTAAATGGCCAAGCCTTCTATGCCATGTCCACGAATCTTCATTTACTGATGCTTTCATGGCTGCAGGAGTTAAAGCTTCCAGTGCAAGGGGAAAACATCTATTCCCCTTCATTATCACTTTTGCAAGCACATTCTCTAGTTTCTCATCATCAAATATTACTGCCTTGTTGCCCCCAAACAGAATGTAGTAGCCATGTTCCATCATTTGACCTACACTAAGTAGATTCTCATCCAAACCCGGGACTAGCAGCACCTCATTTATGTATCTTCTGCCCTTTTTGGTTTCAACAACTAATGTTCCTTTTCCAGTTGATTGAACCAAATCTCCTGAACCCATTTTCACCTTGCAAGTGATACTTCTATCAACATCAATTAAATTCTCCTCTTGAGAGGTCATATGATTACTACATGCACTATCAATGAACCACACATCTTCATTCTTTATGCTGGCAGCATGGCATGCATAAAACATAGTGCTTGTGCACACATCTTCCTCCTTTGCACTATTAGCTAGTTGCTTGTTGCTGTCACAGTCTTTGGAATAATGTCCAAACCGACTGCATTTCCCACACTTAGGTTTCCCCTTATATCTACATATTCCGAAATGAAATTTTTGACATGTAGAACATTGAGGCTTTGTGTTTGTTTGATTACCTCCACCTACGATGTCTGTGAGCTAGCTGCTGCTACTTGCATTTCTGTTATTCCAGTTTGTGTTGTGACTGAAATTGTGATGATTATTCACATTTCTTCCTTGAGACCAGCCCACATGCCTTTGATCATGCCCCTGCCATCTTGGACTAGATCTCCCCTGCATGGC
Organism: Salix viminalis; assembly: GCA_029228465.1. Lineage (NCBI taxonomy): Eukaryota > Viridiplantae > Streptophyta > Magnoliopsida > Malpighiales > Salicaceae > Salix > Salix viminalis. The sequence goes on from CM055436.1 coordinate 14,448,373, forward strand.
CTTGTTTGCAGCATGATTATAGCCCATTTTGAGACTACTGAATGCCTTTTCAGTCCTTGTAATCTTGTCTTGTTCATCATGCAGGTCTTCCCTCTTGTCAAATACTTTGACAGAGGCTATAACTTCTTCCACCTTCAGCACATCAAGGTCCCTTGTCTCTTCAATGATAGAGACAATGGACTTGTATCTCCTATTTAAACTCATTAGGAGCTTCTGCACAATCCTAATCTCAGGTACATCTTCTCCTAGAGATTTCAGACTGTTTATAGCTTCAAAAAACTTAGAAAGATAGTGTTCTAAGCCTTCTCCTTCTGTCATTCTCATGTATTCAAACTCTGCCCTCACAGCTTGCAATTTCACAGACCTCACTTTCTTATCACCTCTATACTCTCTTTTCAGCACATTCCATGCTCCTTGTGCAGTATTTTCATTCCTTATTCTAGGAAAAAGTTCATCAGTCAAAGCTCCTTGGATGAGGCTCAATGCCTTGGCATTTCTTATTTTGTTTTCTCTGAAAACAGCTTCTTCAGCCATGCTGCTCTCAGTTTCACCATCTTTGCTCTCGGTTTCATCATTCTTCTTATCTTCTTTCTCAGATTCTTCTTCTTTCACACTTGAACCTGATTTCATGCCAAACTCAACTACATCCCATAGATCAAATGCTATGAGGATTGTCTCCATCTTCACTGCCCAAAAGTCATAGTTCACACCATTGAACTGAGGGTGTTAAAGTAAAGTCTCCACTGGACACCATCTTTTCTGGATTTTTTGTGTTTTCAGTCCCTTGTTGATCAAGTTACTGCTCTGATACCATGTTGAAGTTTTTAATCTTGTGTTTGATTGGGTTTATTTGTTGATTTGTAGGTTGATTGTTGATTTGGGTAGCAGGAGAAAAGTTTGCACAGAAGGTTGAAGACGGGAGAGAGGGTTGCAGAAAAAGGTAATTCTTTGTATATAATTTTCCACACACCACATGCTTGACAAAATGCCCCTTATAAACTGATTTGGGGAGAACACACGTATTGTGTGATCTTTTACAGCCTGTAATAGCTAGGCCTACTAAAAAGCATTTTAATTACTTTTTCTTTTCTTAGTTTGTTACAAATAGCAGACATGTAACTAACTAAACATTACATAATAATATTCCAGCAGCTTCTTCTTTTTCACCTTCTTTACTGTCAACTTTTCCATTCAATCTTCTGCATTTGTATATTGAAAAATCCAGCTCAGCAACTTAATTACCAACAGTTATCACAGCGAAGAAAAGGAAGGTGAAGCCAACAAGAAGTTTTCGAGGAAGAGATACCCTGAAATCTTGTAGTTCAAATGGAGAGGTCAGCAAAGACAGAAATACCACAAGCGAAGTCAAGGAGCTTGCTAAGGAGAGAACATCCGAGACTGTGAAAACAAGAAAATAGGGAGAGTCGATGAAGTTGGGCTTGCCACTGTCATCAGAACCTCCAGGCACAGTATAGGCAGCAGCGAAGACAACAGTAGCAACAAGTGCAGCTACTGTGGAACAAGACTGCGTCGTTTCCTTGATCCATTTTTGTGCATTTTCCAGTTGTTCCTTGTGACTCGCATTGAAGAGATCTCCTGCGGTCTTGCCTTTTTTGTTCGTAAGAGTTGCATAATGAGAAGGAATTACCTCTTTAACTTGCTGCAATAATCGGGAGATAAATATGATTGTTATATAAATGGAGTTCGTAAAAGCAACGCGTTATTTAATAGTGTATGATATTTAATAATATTTAAGAAGCTGGTTCGGGTGAAAAGGAGAACTAGATCAGCCTGATGTCTTAATTTGGTGACATTTCTACGTTTCATTAGCATTAAAAACGAGTTTTTTACAGTCTAACAGTTTTTCTATAACTGGATTGGATTATTTGATTGAAACAAATGTTTTTATAGGTTTGATGCTCTCATACAGTCCATGAATAATATTTATCAGGAGGTAAAGACAGAGGGATGAATAGGGCTCACCTCAAACCATTGCAACTCCTCCTGAAGTTTAAGTGCAGGTCCAGGCGTTGTTCCTCCACTGTAATGCTTCATATCTGCAACATGGTGCAACAATGTGTTTCCCATTTTATCAATAACTCGATGCAGTCTAGCCAATGGTACTTTCTGTTGCTTCACAAGACTGAAGATCTTTTCCTGGCGATGCATGACGGCCACATCCAAAATGCTCTGACCCTCCTCATTGAGCTTCTCAATAGCATAGGGATATTGATCTATTATCTCCCACACAATCTCTTCTATTCCATTTATAGTTGCAATAAACAAAGGGATATGCTCCTTGCTCGTTAATATTGATGAGTTCGTTTCAGAAGATCCTGCTGTATCTTTTCCTTTGATAGTGCTTTCAGTGCACTTGTTTTCTCCCTTTTCATTTTCTTTCCCACCCAGTCCTTGCTCTTCGTCTGTTATAGTTATATTGACTTTATTCAATGACTCATCTTTCTTTATTAGGAGCTTGGCGAGTTTCAACGCAAATACATGCTTTGTTTTCTGGTTCCAGAATCCTTCTAGCCAACATCCTGCATCGCGTTCATGCCAAAGGGAATGAGATTAAACATGGATGATCAGAGCTAACCACTTTTAAGTAATAGAATGAAGTGTTAACAATGATAGTTGAAAGATGAACAAAACAATATCGTGAAAGTAGCATGTTAAAGGTGAAAAAAGATGGTGATTGTCTGGTTTTCAGAAGAAGCTGATTCAAAGAACGGGCCTCGATTGTGTTGAATACCTTTAGGGACCTTTAAATATTTGAGTATGCCGCCTCTTTGATTCCACTTCGAGCCGCTCTCCAGATCTTCAGAGTCCCTCCCTTGACCGCTCTCAACATCTCCCTTCTCCTTCCTTTCCTTGAACCTAGTTTCTACCTGTGATTTTAACTTGTGGTGACGTTTAACAGGAAGGCCTGCGACGTAATATAGAGTTCAGTTTATATATGTGTGTGTCCAAACAAGAAATATTGTAAGGTCTAATAATATGGTTAGTGTTGGCATACAGCAGTTGATGAGTCTTTCACATATGCCCATGGGGAATCCACTCTCAAAAGCGGTTGGCATTTGGGCTAGAAGCTGAAGACCATCTACGCCATCTTCGTCCTTCAAGTCGTGTATCGACTCATCCAATTCTAGCAACATTAAAGCTGTTTCTGCATTCAAGAAATTAGGCATAGAAGATTTATACGACAATACTTTAAAATTTGATAATTATATAAAGAATTTTATACCAGTTCGAGAATTTTTACCAAAGTGTTGCCCTTTGATAGCAGTGCTAAGTGATAGCATATATAGAGGGATTCATTCAGTGTAATTCATGCATACACTTATAGCATAAAAGTAGCTATAAATACTGCATTCAGAGCATGCAGTGCGTGTGTGAAATTCAAATAACAGAATTCAGTTCATCTTCTTCTCTCTCTCTCTCTCTCTCTCTCTCTCCTTTTTCTACAATCGCTGGATTTCCACATGGTATCAGAGCCGTCAAAATTGTTCATTGCAACTGCAGCAAATGGGTCATTGACATTAGTATTTGGAGGATCAGATTTTGGAGCCTCGATCCCGGGTTGTGCAACTGGTTCATCACTAGAAAAGAAGTCAAATGTAGAAGGAACTGCAGAAGTGTAGGCAGGTTGGGAAGTAAACAGATCAACCTTAGTCTGAGTCTGTGAACTTCCTTCCTTTCCAGCTTGGGGAGGTGCTGATACAAAAGCTGCATCAGCAAACAGATCAACCTCTTCTGAATTCGCATTCATGACCAATGCCTCTGTAGGAACAGGTGTAGGTGCATCCATGAGATCACCAATCAAACTTTCTCCAAACAAATCAACTTGGTTTGGGGTTTGAGAAGCAGACTTAGTGCTGGAGGTTCCCCGGGGATCAAAATCATCACTGCCCAGTCATCCCGTATGCCAGCTGTGTAACAGTGAAGGCCATTTGGCTCCAGCTTGTGGACTCAATCGGAGTGAAAGGCTGAGATGTCATATATGTGGCAAGCCAAACCATAACACATTGTATTGTTTCTACAATAGCAATGGTCCGAATTTTGTTGGCCATGCAGCCTCAAATCAGGAGTATAATGCTCAGAATTTTGTTGGCAACACCGGTGTTTCAGCTCCGGATTATAATGCTGGTTATCCCTCAGCTCAGGATTATCATGCCCGAGCTATGAACACTGTCCTACAGCCACCGCAGCACCCTGTTTTGCAGCAATCACAAAATTCCTCTCCAGTGTGGATAGCCGATTCTGGAGCAACAAATCATATGACGGCAGACTTGAATAATCTGTCATCTTCCACCACTTATCGCACAAATGATACAGTGCAAACGGCGAATGGTGAAGGTTTGCTTGTATCACATATTGGGAATTCTCTTATTCCCACGAGTTGTGCACCTATTAAGCTCAATTCAGTGCTGCATGTTCCTCAATTGACACAAAATTTAGTGTCAGTACATCGGTTGTGCTTGGATAATCATTATAGACTAATCTTTGATGCTTTCAATTTTTGGATTCAGGACAAGGCCACAGGGAGGATCATATACAAAGGGCGATGCAGTAATGGACTCTATCCCTTTCCTTTTGTTCATCATCGTCAATCCCTTTTCGCACGACAATCTCGGTCTTTTCTTGGTCAGTTAGTTCTCTCGTCTACTTGGCATCATCGTTTAGGTCATCCTACTAATAAAATTGCTGCGATGATGTTAGAAAAAGCCCAAATTAAATGTTCCATTGATTCAAATTCTTCTATGTGTCATAGTTGTCTACAAGGCAAGTTTTCCAAACTTCCCTTTCAATTGAGTCATCATAAATCTGTAATTCCATTTCATACTGTTCACAGTGATATTTGGGGACCTTCTCCTTGTTTGTCTATAGATGGTTACCGATATTATGTGACCTTTATAGATGAATTTTCCCGTTATTGCTGGCTATTCCCACTGGTTCATAAAAGTGATTTTTATTCTGTATATGTGAGATTCTATCACTATGTTCAAACTCGGCTTTTCAGATTCTATTAAAAACTCGCAGAAAGTGATGGGGGTGGTGAGTATGTGAGTAAACAACTCCAGTCATTTCTCATTTCTAAAGGCACTGTCCATCAAAAATCCTGCCCTCATACGCCTGAACAAAATGGTCTTGCAGAACGCAAACATAGGCATTTAATTGAAACCACAATTACCCTACTACAAAATGCCAAATTACCTGCGTCGTTTTGGACTCATGCTGTTCAAACATCAGTATATCTTATCAATAGAATGCCTTCTGTAATTCTACAGAATAAATCTCCTTATGAGATCTTATTTCAAACTATTCCTTCTGTGTCTCACTTGCGAATTTTTGGTTGTGCTTGTTTTCCCTTATTACGTCCATATCGACTTAATAAGCTACAACCTAAAACCACAATATGTGTCTTTTTAGGATATGCCTCCCAATATAAAGGCTATCTTTGTTATGAACCAGTTGGTAAAAGAACATATATCTCTAGACATGTCATTTTTAATGAACATGTTTTTCCATATGTTGAGTTAACTACTGTTTCTAAGGGCCCTACTTTGTCTTCTTCCCCGCTTTCACATGTGCCCTTTCCAGCTTGTTAATCATGAAAATGTCGTTGTTTTTTTCCCTCTCGTCCATCCTTCCCCTATTCATGTATCATCATCATCTTCCAAATCCATTCCCTCGCTTTCACTCGCGCCGATTCCATTTCACTGTGCCTTTGCTAATATTATCCACCCCTCGCTGGTCCTCGCTTCCAATTTCCGAAATGCATCCGAGGTTAGTAGTCCAGCTAGCTTGATTCATTTAATCCCTCGAAAGTGCATTTCAGTTGATTCTTCATATTCCGGATATGAATCGCATCCAATGCGCACTTCGGAGTAAGAGTGGGATTATTAAGAAGAAGACGAAAGATGTCCCGCTACGTCTCGCTGTCTCCACTGCCGTTGATTTAAATGTGGTTGAGCCGCCTAGCTACAAAACAAAGCATTAACTAGTCCCGCTCGGTTGAAGGCCATGAAGGATGAGATTGATGCTCTTCGATACACAGCAGACATGGGACGCTTATGCCTCCCGCCATTTGATAAAAAAATCTTGTGGGCTGCAAATGGATTTTTTAAAAATTAAGAGGCATGCCGATGGGTCTATTATGCAGGCATAAGGCACGGTTGGTTGCACGTGGGATTTAGTCAAGAGCCTGGACTGGATTATGGTGAGACTTTTAGTCCTGTAGTGAAGCCAACTACGGTGAGACTGGTATTGGCACTGGCTGCTCAGTTTGGTTGGAGTTTGAGGCAACTTGATGTTAAGAATGCCTTTTTACATGGCATTCTTCATGAGGATGTGTTTATGTCACAACCTCCTGGGCTTTGTTGATCACTTGCAACCGCAGCTTGTGTGCAAATTGCATAAGTCCCTTTATGGTTTGAAGCAGGCGCCACGGGCGTGGAATGAGAGGTTCACCTCATTTTTGCCATCACTGGGGTTTCATCACACCTATTCGGACTCTTCCCTCGCTTTGTCAAATATCCGATGCTCGGGTTATCATTTTGTCGGTATATGTTGATGACATTATAATCACGGGGAGTGATTCTAATGTCATAAATCAGGTCATTATCGCTTCTATCGCCGAAGCTTTCGTATCACGCACATGGGGATCTTCATTTCTTCTTGGGTGTTCGATTGTGCATACCATCGCTGGTCGTTCCTCTCACAAATCGAACTATATACATGAGCCGCTTCTTAAAACCGATATGCACTCGCCAAACCGCGTGCCACTCCCTCGCCTTCCATATCAACGGCTACTCAAGGATGATGGAGAACCGCTTTGATAATCCCTCATTATATCGCGAAAGCATTGTGGGTGCTCTACAATACCCCGACATTTACACGTACCGATATTGCTTTTTGCAGATCCCACCGTGTGTCAATTTATGCAGCGTCCCCTATGGTGGATCACTTTGTGGCGCTTAAACGCATATTGAGGTATCTTAAAGGTACTATTTCGTTGGGATTACTTATCGAAAGGGACTTTAGACCTCACAAAGATTCGCTGATGCCGATTGGGTCGGCGATCCTAATGATCGCCGATCGACGACTAGTCCGGGTTGTTTTCCTTGGATCAAACCCAATTGCTTGGAGCTCTAAGAAGCAGCGACACCGCGGTCTAGATCATCCACGAAGCCGAGTATAGGGCCTTGTCTCATCGCCTCGCAGAATCGGACCGATAAAACAGCTTTGTCGCGATTCTTACGAAGTTGATCCGCCTCAAACTCCTCGTGCTATTTTGTGACAATTTATCTGCTATTGCTTTGTCCTTTAATCCAGTACAGCATCAACGCACGAAGCACATTGAAATTGATGTGCATTTTGTGCGTGAGAGGGTGTCCACCAATCAGCTGGCGGTCCAATTCGTGTCGTCACAGGAGCAGTTTGCTGACATTCTTACAAAAGGCCCTAGCTCTCCTCTGTTTCTAAGTCATGTTCGCAATCTCAGGCTTGGTTTATGTAAGCCTGGGATTGAGGGGGGATGATAGCATATATAGAGGGATTCATTCAGTGTAATTCATGCATACACTTATAGCATAAAAGTAGCTATAAATACTGCATTCAGAGCATGCAGTGCGTGTGTGAAATTCAAATAACAGAATTCAGTTCATCTTCTTCTCTCTCTCTCTCTCTCTCTCTCTCTCTCCTTTTTCTACAATCGCTGGATTTCCACACTAAGGATGGACAGGCCATCCTTTCTCTTGCGGTGAATTTCTAACAGCCTGCACTTATCATTCACGCATTGTTCTGGTTTGTACGTGAGTAAGAACTCCATTGTTTCTGCCTCGGCAAATCCAGCAGCTGTAAACAATGGGGTTTCACCGTATTTATTTTTTTCCGTAAGGAGGTCTGGACATCGACGTACCAAGAGTCTTACAGCCTCATAATTCCCGCATATGGTTGCCTCGTGAAGAGCCGTATTTCCAAATCTGTTTCTTTTCTTGAGAAATTCCATCTCACGTGCAGTACTGGATTCTATGTCAGATACAGGGGATTCTATGTCAAATACAGGTAAAGAGTTTATTGTGCCCTTCACGATTTGAAGTAATTCCTTAAGTGGTTGCGCTTGTTTGCTGTACACAGCTATATGAAGTGCAGTATCCACATCGAGCGTAACTGGCAAGGACAGATCTATCGGACGGTCTTGATAATGGTGAATGATGTTGTTCCAATCTCCACTCATGGCTGCTCTATAAGGTTTCTCCATTATAAGAGAACCCATATTTTCTCTATAGCAAAAATTATTTAAGTGACTATTGTTAGGGAACAATCTTTTTCAATAAATCATCTCATCTAAAATCTTAACCTATTAGTTGAGGCTCTAAAATATAATTTATATTTTTATCAAATAGAATGAGAATTCGTGATCATTAAGTTAACAAATTTTTGATATCATGTCAAGAAATCATTTAATCTAAGAGTTTAAGTTTATAGGTAAGGTTCATGATATAATTTATATTATTCCATAACAATTTCAACTCAAAAAATAAATTTACAATAACTCATAATACCGATCATAATGGAAAACAGAATTAGGAAGTAAGCACTCAAGGAGAACTGTAAGCATATCATACCTTTTAGTAATGGAAATGATCGAAATGCTCCTCCACCTAGTTTACGGAGAGATGACTACAAAGAAACAACCTTTTTTTCCTCTTGTGAATTAATTGTTTTGAGAACCCTATTTATACAATCCCTTGAAGAATGGTTCGTAGCTTGTTCAGGAAAAAAGTAAATTAGGATCTGTATGTTGCTTGTTTAGTTTATAAAGTGAAACTACAATTATGAGAATATATATAATAAATATATGTTGATTTTCCTTTTATGCACATGTTTCCTTTTGATGTGTTCTGATTGAGTAACCCTATATATACACGTCCATGCATATATTAAATTAAATCTTTTTTATTTTTTTAATTTATTCAATATTGGATATGTTTGTGCTCACACGTGAAACTCGTATTAACTTTCCAACACTCTCTATTAAATGAAAGGTACCTTGTACTATTTTTAAAAAATACATTAATTAATTAAAGAGAATAAAATTTATAAGATTCGGAATTACAGAAATAAGTATACTAAGATTAGATTTTAGTCAGATGCTTTTTCTTAGTTTCAGTATAAAAGAAAAATGTATTGCAGATTGAAATCGAGATTCATATTCTTGCTTCTAAAATAGGCAACCAAATTTCCCCCTTTTCTTTTGGAATAATCGGTCTCGAAGCTGCAAGAATAATTTGTATGTCGAGCCCATAAACGTTATGTTGATGTATGTTCTCCCATCCATCGAAAAGAAACGTGGTAGGCAACGGAAAAGAAACGATGGCAGAGCTTTCTCGGTTATCTTCCGAATGTTGTATGTCGAGCCCATAAACGAGACGTACAGTTGGAATTGCATTATTGCAAATACTAATACTGGAAGGAATGCAGCAATGGAAAGGAGTAATGTTGTCAACTTTCTCTCCGACTGAATGAGTATCAAAATTGTGGCTCCAAAAGATAGCATGGTTGTTATCACAGCGAAGAAAAGGAAGGTGAAGCCAACAAGAAGTTTTCGAGGAAGAGATATCCTGAAATCTTGTTGTTCAAATGGAGAGGTCAGCAAAGACAGAAATATCACAAGCGAAGTCAAGGAGCTTGCTAAGGAGAGAACATCCGAGACTGTGAAAACAAGAAAATAGGGAGAGTCGATGAAGTTGGGCTTGCCATTTTCATCAGAACCTCCAGGCACAGTATACGCAGCAGCAAAGACAACAGTAGCAACAAGTGCGGAAACTGTGGAGCAAGACTGGGTCGTTATTTGCGGGGGATTTTTGGTTTAATGGCGGAGATTGCAATCTCTGGTTTTAATTTGTTTTGGCGTTTAATGGGACTAAAAAGAATCAATTAAAAACAAGTGCATGGAAATGGAATTAATTCAGGCTGAATTGAATTAAACCAGTTCAATTGGACCGAAATGAAGTTATGTAAATAGATAATTGCAATCTGCGCCATTAAACCAAAGATACATGCTGGCTTCAAGGTCGTCATTGTAAAGAGCACAACGACATAAATATCACGAAACTGAATAACAATCATACTATATAATGATGATCCACAGTAGAGGTTCAAACAATCAAGAAAATGGAATAGCCTCTATGCTAGTTAAATCTCCCATATTAATCAACTCGACGGAGCTTTTTCCCCCGTGGCAGGCAAGGGAAAAGAAACGGTGGCAGAACTTTCTCGGTTATCTTCAGAATGTTGAATGTAGAGCCCATAAATGAGACGTACAGCTGGAATTGCATTATTGCAAATACTAATACTGGAACGAATGCAGCAATGGAAAGGAGTAATGTTGTCAATTTTCTCTCCGACTGAATGAGTATCAAAATTGTTGCCCCGAAGGATAGCATGGTCGTTATCACCGCGAAGAAGAGGAAGGTGAAGCCCCAAATAAGTTTTCGAGGAAGAGAGATCCTGAAATCTTGTAGTTCAAATGGAGAGGTCAACAAAGACAGAAATATCACAAGCGAAGTCAAGGAGCTTGCTAAGGAGAGAACATCCGAGTGTAAGTTTTTGATTTGTATGTGGGTTTTTGATTTGTAGTTCTGGGTTTTTGTTTCTTTATTCAATTGATTTGTGGGTATTTACTTTCAGGTATTCAATTGAGTTAATTTGGGGAAAGATTGGTGCTTTGCGAGACAGAGAGAAGAATGGGTCTTTACAGAAAAAGGTTCAGTCTTTTTTATTTCTCATTAGCTATTCCTTTTACAAATGCTCTTGTATTTATATTACATCAGATTGTAACGGCTAGTTTAGCTAACTACCTTATTTCCTAAACTGGAATTAACAGACTTAGTCTTTATCCTTTTCTTCTTTAGTTGTCTTCCATTGCTTGGTTAGTCTTCTTCAATTCCTGTGGGCAGCTTATCAATTAACATCCCCTCCTAAGCTGCTTACAGGTTTGACACCAAGCATAGCTCTTAGTTTACTAAACCTGTCTTTAGACAATGCCTTAGTGAATATATCTGCTACTTGCTCTTCACTACTGCAAAATTTGATGTCGATCAAACCTTCTTGCACTGCCTCTCGTATGAAGTGAATTTTTCTGTTTATGTGTCTTGTCTTTTGATGAAACACTGGGTTCTTTGCCATAGCAATGGCTGACATGTTGTCACAGTAGAGGGTTGTAGCTTTTGTCTGCATTTCACCTAAATCATCAAGCACAACTCTTAGCCATAGAGCTTGTGCAGTTGCCTCGTAAGTTTGAGACATACTCACTTTCCCAGCGAGATAGAGCCACGATAGCTTGCTTTGATGATGCCCATGAAAATACCCCACTTCCAAATCCAAATGCATAACCAGAGGTGCTCCTGCTGTCATCATCACTGCCCCCCCAGTCTGCATCACAACATCCCACAAGTGTTGTTGATTTTTGTTTGACATACTCTATCCCATAGTCAATTGTTCCTTGAACATATCGAAGCACTCTTCTTGCAACTCCCATGTGCTTCTTTGTAGGTTTGTTCATGAACCGAGATAGTAGGCTTGCTGCATACATGAGATCAGGCCTTGTAGCTGCCAAATACGATAGACTTCCCACAATTTTTTCTATAGAGGTTTTCGCCCTGCAAGCTCACTTCCATCTTCTTTTTCTTAATTTTTTCTCCCACAACCCGATGGAGTAGATACTGAGTTTGCAGTCAAGCAAAGGCCAAATTTTTTCTAACAAGGTCCTTGCATATTTTCCTTGGTGAATGAAGATGCTTTCCTCAGATTGCAGCACTCCCATCCCCAGAAAATGGTGGAGAAGTCCAAGGTCAGTCATCTCATATTTTTGCATCATCTCTTTCTTGAATTCATTCATCATAAATTCACTACTTCCTGTAAATACTATGTCATCCACATAGATTGACACAATAATCTGATTTCCATCATTATCGACTTAGTGTATAGAGTGGCTTCACTTGCACTCCTTTTGAACTTGCATGTAGTGAGGTAAGTATCAATCTCACTATACCAAGCCCTAGGGGCTTGTTTAAGGCCATATAATGCCTTCTTTAGCTTGTACACCTTGTATCCTGCCTCTTGAACAACAAAGCCCTCGGGTTGTTCAACAAATACCTCTTCATCTAACATTCCATTTAGGAATGCTGACTTGACATCTAACTGGAATACTTTCCAGTTCTTCTGGCTTGCAAGTGCCACTAATGTTCTGATTGTGTCTAGCCTAGCCACAGGAGCAAAAGTCTCATTAAAATCTATCCCGATTTTTTGTGCATACCCCTTGCCACTAGTCTAGCTTTGTGCTTGTTTATTGTTCCATCTAGGTTCAGTTTGGTCTTGAAGACCCATTTCACCCCAATGATTGGTTTTTCTGAGGGCCTTTCCACCAGCTCCCATGTATCATTTTTATGAATCATTTCCAATTCATCCTTCATTGCATTCTGCCACACTTCTTTCCCGTACCGCTCAAAGATAGGTTTCAGGCTCATACATGCTTAGGTTACATCTAGCATATATGTCTTCTAGTGTTCTTATTTTCACTGGGGTTGATGTGTTGAACCTTACCCTTGAGCAGCCTTTTTTCTCAGCACTGTCTCTGTTTTCATCCCGAGAGGGTTCATCCTGTCTTGGCTGATTTGTGTCAGTTTGTGCTTCAGCTTCACTGTCCTGAAGCAACAGATTTAAGGGAATGAAATCCTCATCATTTTCCAGCCCCTTCTTCCATGGGTATTTGGTCTTCTCATCAAATACTACACTTCTAGATAGGACTATTTTTTTGGATTGCAGGATGTATACCCTGTAACCTTTTTCACAGCTTCCATAACCCATGAAGATCCCTTTCTCAGCCTTTTTATCCAGCTTCTGTCGTAGGTGTCCTGGAATATGTGTGTAACACACACATCCAAACACCTTGAGATGCTTTATGCTTGGCTTTCTTCCTGTGTATGCTTCAAATGGTGTCATGTTTGCTAATGATGTTGTGAAACATCTATTTTGCACATACACAGCTGTGTTAACAGCTTCAGCCCAAAACTCAACTGGAATGTCCATCTCTTTCATCATGGTTCTGGCCATCTCAACTATGGTCCTGTTTTTCCTCTCAGCAACTCCATTTTGCTGAGGGGAGTAGGCCACAGTTAGTTGTCTTTCCATCCCTTGTTGTTCACAAAACTTCTCAAAATCAGTGGATGTATATTCACCTCCCCTGTCACTCCTTAGTTTCTTTATTTTGCAGCCACTTTGTAGTTCAACAAACACCTGGAATTTTCTGAATACATTTAAGGCTCCTGATTTGAATTTCAGAAAGTACACCCAGCACATCCTTGTGAAATCATCAACAAAGATGATGTAGTATTTGTTGCCTCCACTGGATTCCACCTGCATTGGTCCACACAAATCTGTGTGGATCAATTCAAGAGGCTTGCTTGCTCTCCAGCTTTCCCTTTTAGGAAATTTTTTCCCTTTTTTTTGTTTTCCCCAAGACACATGCCTCACACACTTCTTCAACTGTGGTTAATGTAGGTAATCCAGTGACTAATCTCTTTTGCTGCATTTTCCTCATACTTTCTGTATTCAGGTGGCCGAGCCTCTTGTGCCAGATCCATGACTCTTCCACTACAGATGCTTTCTTTGCTGCAGGCATCAAGGTTTCAAGGGAAAGGGGGAAACATCTGTTCCCTTTCATTACTACTCTAGCCAGCACATTTTTAAGGCTTTCATCCTCAAAAATTATTGCTTTGTTGCCCCCAAATAGTATGTAGTAGCCATCTTCCATCATCTGCCCAACACTGAGCAGATTCTCATCCAATCCTGGAACTAGTAGTACTTCTTCAATGTACCTCCTTCCTTGACTTGTATCAACCACAAGTGTCCCTTTTCCAGTAGCCTTGACTAAGTCACCTGAGCCCATCTTCACGTTGCAGGTAATTTCCTTATCCAGATCAATCAATTTTGACTCCTGACTTGTCATATGGTTGCTGCATGCACTGTCTACATACCATACATTTTCACCCTCTATGCTTGCTGCATGACAGGCATAATACATTGTGCCTGTAGAGACATCTTCCTCATCTTCTTGTGCATAATTTGCTAATGGCCTGTGGTTTTTGCAGTCTTTGGCATTATGCCCAAAGAAGTTGCAGTTGCTGCATCTCGGTTTCCCTTTAAACCTGCAGGTACCAAAATGGTATTTTTGGCAGACATTGCACTTAGGTTTTGTGGAGTCATGACTTCTGTTTCCATGACTATTTTGTGAGTTGAATAAGCCACTTGAGTTTACTCCACTCCTGTAATTTTGATTCGAACCAGAATTGTTGCCATTTGCTACCCAGTTAATAGGTCTTCTTTCCTGCCTTTGCCAACCTGGTCGTATTTTGTATTGTGAGCCCTTGTTCTTGTCACTTAATTTCAGACTACTGAATGCCTTCTCAGTACCCTTTTGCTTTTCCCTTTCATCATTCAGACCTTCCCTTCTGTCAAAGACTTTGACTGATGCCACAACTTCTTCAGCCCTTAGTGTCTCAATGTCTCTTGTTTCTTCAATAATAGAGACAATTGAATTGTATCTCCTACTCAGGCTCATTAGTAATTTCTGAACAATCCTTGTTTCTGCCACTTCTTCTCCAAGTGACTTAAGATTGTTTATCATGTCAAAAAACTTAGACAAATAATCATCTAAGTCTTCTCTGTCTGACATCTTCATATATTCAAACTCAGCTCTTATGGCTTGAAGTTTGACTGCTCTGACTTTTTTGTCTCCCCTGAACTCTCTCTTTAGGATGTCCCAGGCTTCTTTTGCTGTTTTCTCATTCCTAATTCTTGGAAACAACTCATCAGTTATTGCTCCTTGAATTAGACTCAGGGCTCTTGCATTCTTGATTTTCATCTCCTTGGTAATCTCGGGTGCAGCAGTAGTTTTTTCACTTCCTGATGTACCTCCTTCTTCAGACACCAATTTTGTATTTGGTTGAGGCATTGTGCCAAATTCAACCACATCCCAAAGATCATAGGCTATAAGGACAGTTTCCATCTTGACTGACCAGAAATCATAATTGCTCCCATTGAACTTTGGGGTTCTTAGTTCACCTCCTGAGTTTGATGATCCAGCCATTGTAAAAACAAGGTTTTCTTGATTTTCTTGATTTTCACAACTCACGCCCCTTTTCTTTGAATCAGTGCACAAGCTCTGATACCATGTAAGTTTTTGATTTGTATGTGGGTTTTTGATTTGTAGTTCTGGGTTTTTGTTTCTTTATTCAATTGATTTGTGGGTCTTTACTTTCAGGTATTCAATTGAGTTAATTTGGGGAAAGATTGGTGCTTTGCGAGACAGAGAGAAGAATGGGTCTTTACAGAAAAAGGTTCAGTCTTTTTTATTTCTCATTAGCTATTCCTTTTACAAATGCTCTTGTATTTATATTACATCAGATTGTAACGGCTAGTTTAGCTAACTACCTTATTTCCTAAACTGGAATTAACAGACTTAGTCTTTATCCTTTTCTTCTTTAGTTGTCTTCCATTGCTTGGTTAGTCTTCTTCAATTCCTGTGGGCAGCTTATCAATTAACACCGAGACTGTAAAAACCAGAAAATAGGGAGAGTCGATGAAGTTGGGCTTGCCATTTTCATCAGAACCTACAGGCACAGTATACGCAGCAGCAAAGACAACAGTAGCAACAAGTGCAGCAACTGTGGAGCAAGACTGAGTCGTTTCCTTGATCCATGTTCGTGCATTCTCCAGTTGCTCCTTGTGCGCCTTGTCGAAGACCTCTCTTGCAGTCTTGCCTTCATCGTTCGGAAGCGCTACATAATGAGAAGGAATTACGTCTCGCACTTGCTGCAATAATCGGGAGATAAATATGATTGCTATATAATTGGAGCTCGTATATAAAACAACGCGTTATTTAATAGTGTATAATCTTTAATAATATTTAAGAAGCTGGTTCGGGTGAAAAGGAGAACTAGATCAGTATGTCTACGTTTCATTAGCATTAAAATCGAGTTTAATTTTTACAGTCTAACAATTTTTCTATAACCTTAACTGGATTGGATAATTTGATTGAAACAGATGTTTTTATAGGTTTGATGCTCTTAGACACATGATGGATAATCCGGTACCAAGTCCATAAATAATTTTTATCAGCAGGTAAAGACAGAGGGATGAATAGGGCTCACCTCATACCATTGCAACTCCTCCTGAAGTTTAAGTGCAGGTCCAGGCGTTGTTCCTCCACTGTAATACTTCATATCTGCAACATGGTGCAACAACGTGTTGCCCTTATAATCAATAACTCGATGCAGTCTAGCCAATGGTACTTTCTGCTGCTTCACAAGACTGAAGATCTTTTCCTGGCGATGCATGACGGCCACATCCAAAATGCTCTGACCCTCCTCATTGAGCTTCTCAATAGCATGGGGATATTGATCTATTATCTCCCATACAATCTCTTCTATTCCATTTATAGTTGCAATAAACAAAGGGATATGCTCCTTCCTCGTTAATATTGACGAGTTTGTTTCAGAAGATCCTGCTGTATCTTTTCCTTTGCTAGTGATTTCAGTGAACTTGTTTTCTCCCATTTTATTTTCTTTCCCACCCAGTCCTTGCTCTTCGTCTGTTTCACTGACTTTATTCAATGAATTATCTTTCTTTATTAGGATCTTGGCGAGTTTCAACGCAAATACACGCTTTGTTTTCTGGTTCCAGAATCCTTCTTGCCAACATCCTACATCGTGTTCATGCCAAAGGGAATGAGATTAAACATGGATGATCAGAGCTAGCCATTCTTAAGAAATAGAAAGAAATGTGTTAACAGTGATAGCTGAAGGATGAACAAAACAATATCGTGAAAGTAGAAGGTGAAAAAATAAAGACATGCTACTAAAGGTGAAAAAAGATAGTGATTGTCTGGTTTCTAACAGGAATTCTCTTCGGTTCATGCATCGTAATTTATAATATAAGAAACTATATGGCTAACTTTCCGTTATAGAAAACAAAACATCACCAACATAATTAGAAGAAGAAATCGGAGCTAGAAGAAATGAATCTAAATCGTGCAACCATAAAAGCGAGCCAGATAATATTTTTTGTTGTTTGATATTTACAGAATTTATCTAGTTCTTTAGCAAGAGGCTTTATATCTGATGACTCCCATGAATTATTTGCAAAAGCATCTAAAAATAGGATGTGAACCAAATCCTCCTTTTAAGTTAATGAAGATGTAACATCGAATCCCATTATTTTCAAGTTCAAACTTAAGGATTATTCAAGTAAAATTCCACAACAGTTTTTGATGAATCTTATAAGATAATTGGAAAAATAAGTGTTAGGATTTTAATTGATGGTCGTTTGTCATTGAAGTTTTGGTAAAAGAAGCATTTTAATCAAAAGTCTAAGCTATTAACTAAAAAAAAAAGTTGCTTTTATATCTCTACTCACATCATCAAATTAATATTTGAAGTCTACATTGTACAGTTTCCTATTAAGGACCAAAGGACCTGTGAAGATCATGAAGTCCAGATCACTTTATAAATCTTAAAAAATATGTTGTAATTAAAAGGAGAGTGACTAAGAATCACAAATCTCCCATGAACATAAATCTTCCTTTTATTTAGAAATTGGGAATAACTACTCTGTTTGTGTAGTAGCCCAGGTCAATTATGTTCACACTAACATTGGCAACAGGATTCAAATATTTGTTCGAGCCATGAAAAGTTAGTATCGATATTGAAAGATAGCTCAATATATAATATCACCTAGCCTTCAAACCAAAAGAACGGGCCTCGATTGTGTTCAATACCTTTAGGGACCTTTAAATATTTGAATATGCCGCCTCTTTGATTCCACTCCGAGCCGCTCTCCAGATCTTCAGAGTCCCTCCCTTGACCGCTCTCAACATCTCTCTGCTCCTTCCTTTCCTTGAACCTAGTTTCTACCTGTGACTTTAACTTGTGATAACGTTTAACAGGAAGGCCTGCGACATAATATAGAGTTCAGTTTATATGTGTGTGTCCATGGTATACAAACGAGAAATATTGTAAGGTCTAATAATAGTGTTGGCATACAACAGTTGATGAGTCTTTCACATATGCCCATGGGAAATCCACTCTCAAAAGCGGTTGGCATATGGGCTAGAAGTTGAAGAGCATCTACGCCATCTTTGTCCTTCAAGGCGTGGAGCGAGTCATCCAGTTGTAGCAACATTAAAGCTGTTTCTGCATTCAATAAATTAGGCATAGAAAAATTATACGACAATACTTTAAAATTTCATAATTATATAACGCATTTTATAGCAGTTCGAGAATTGCTTACGAAAGTGTTGCCCTTTGATAGCAGCGCTAAGGATGGACAGGCCATTCCCTGATCTCTTGCGGTGATTTTCTAACAGCCTGCACTCATCATTCACGCATTGTTCTGGTTTGGACCTGAGTAAAAACTCCACTATTTCTGCCTCGGCAAATCCAGCAGCTGTAAACAATGGGGTTTCACCGTACTTATTTTCTTCCTTAAGCAGGTCTGGACATCGACCTACCAAGAGTCTTACAGCCTCATAATTCCCGCATATCGTTGCCTCGTGAAGAGCCGTATTTCCAAATTTGTTTTTGCTCATGAGAAATTCCATCTCACGTGCAGTGGATTCCATCTCAGGTGCAGAGAATTCCATCACAGGTACAAGGGATTCTATGTCAGGTAAAGAGTTTATTGTGCCCTTCACGATTTGAAGTAATTCTTTAAGTGGTTGCGCTTGTTTGCTGTACACAGCTATATGAAGTGCAGTATCCTTATCGAGCGTAACTGGCAAGGGCAGATCTAGCGGACGGTCTTGATAATGGTGAATGATGTTGTTCCAATCTCCACTCATGGCTGCTCTATAAGGTTTCTCCATTATAAGAGAACCCATATTTTCTCTATAGCAAAAATTATTTAAGTGACTATATATTGTTAGTGAACAATCTTTTTCAATAAATCATCTCCTCTAAAATCTTAACCTATTAGTTGAGGCTCTAAAATATAATTTATATTTTTATCAAATAGAATGAGAATTCGTGATCATTAAGTTAACAAATTTTTGATATCATGCCAACAAATCATTTAATCTAAGAATTTAAGTTTATAGGTGAGGTTCATGATATAATTTATATTATTCTATAACAATTTCAACTCAAAAAATAAATTTACATTAACTCATAATACCGATCATAATGGAAAACAGAATTAGGAAGTAAGCACTCAAGGAGAAGTGCTGGTATATCATACCTTTTAGTAATGGAAATGATCGAAATGCTCCTCCACCTAGTTTACGGAGAGATGACTACAAAGAAACAGCCTTTTTTTTCTTCTTCTGAATTAAGTGTTTTGAGAACCCTATTTATACAGTCCCTTGAAGAATGGTTCGTAGCTTGTTCAGGAAAAAAGTAAATGAGGATCTGTATGTTGCTTGTTTAGTTTATAAAGTGAAACTACAATTATGAGAATCTATATAATAAATTTCTAATCATTTCGCTATAAACTTGGATATTATATTAAATTAAAACATTCAACATCTTTTATATTTTTTAATTTAATCAATACTGGATATATTTGTGCTCACACGTGAAACTCGTATTTACTTTCCAACACTCTCTATTAAATGAAAGGTACCTTGTAAGTTTTTTTTAAAATAAATTAATTAAAGAGAATAAAGATTCGTAATTACAGAAATAAGTATACTAAGATTAGATTTTAGTCAGATGCTTTTTCCTAGTCTCAGTATAAAAGAAGAATGTATTGCAGATTGAAATCGAGATTCACATTCTTGCTTCTAAACTAGGCAACCAAATTTCCCCCTTTTCTTTTGGAATAGTCTAACTTTAATCGCTCTCGAAGCTGCAAGAATAATTTGCTTTCCCGTACATAGTTAAAATCATTACACTATAACTTCAAAGAAGCAAAGAATATAAATTAAATTGTGTTTCGCGTTCATCACGAATTGTTCTTGGAATCTATTTCCAACAAGCCATACACACTTCATTTCCTTCTGCTTCGAGTATAGACTGCAATGGAAGTGACTACCAGTCAGCCACTAATTAACCAGAATACTATATATTCTTTGTTAAAAACTATTTCTTAAACATTTTTTAAAGTTTAAATTTTAGGGTTAAGATATATTTTTTGATATCAAATGAAATGATGATAGATCACAACCTATTAAATTGGTTTTAAATTGACTTTAAAAAATAAAAACAATCAGAATTCTAGTTCAAATAAAAAAATAAAATAAACACCAAATATTATGTTTAAAAAATCAAAATTAACAACGAAAATAACAAAGCGATAAAATAGCTTGGTAAGTTTCAAAATTAACTACAATATCCAATAACAATTTATTAGAGATCAAATTATTTTAAATCAACTTTTTATGTATCAAAATTATTATTTTTTTGTGTGTGTGATTGGTAATGAAATGCAGAGTGCTTTTTAAAATATTTTCGAATTAAAAATGCATTAAAATACTCTTTTTAAATCTTTTCTATTTTAAACATCAGTATATTGAAACCATTGAAAAACATCTGAACAAAATTAAATTAATTTAGACTAAAAATAATTAGAAAAACACTGCTGGAAAATTCGATTTTCAAAATATAACGTTATCGTATTTTCTGGGTTTTTAAATCCCAACTGTAAATCCCTCGTTATTTTTAGGTGCCTTGTGTAAGATCTCACGTAGATAAACTTAAAGAATAGGAATCAAATAAAAAGAAAGACACGATTTTTAGGGGATCACAAAACAAGAATTACAACCTCTTAAATAATCCTTGAATTAGCCTTTTCAAGTTCAAGATAGGAATAGTCAAAATTCTTAATTAAATAAGAAAATAACATTAACCTGAGAATTAAGATAAAAATCCAAAAATTAACTAGAAAAATAAATAAAACAGTCTAATTTGAAGGTCTTCTCATTCTCTACTGGTTGCAACTCGTTAACACAGTTTAAAACTATGGATGTAAAATTTCTTACATCGAAACATGATGAGATTTTCTTTCAAACAAGTCTTTTGACTTTACCATGCCTTTTCTTGGACTAATTGGTCATCGACCTTCAAGTCCAAATCCATATATATTTCTTATCTTTTCATTTCGTTTTGTTGATGTATGTTCTCCCATCCATCGATAACTTTCACTATGCATTTCATATAGGAATTGAGGAAAAGTTGTTCTTGTCGGAACATTAAGAACTAGCTCAGAACTGCAATATAATTAACGAGAGAGAAACAATACAGTCTGCAGCAAGCATTGCTTAAGACTGCAATATCACGAAACTGAATAACAATCATACATGCACTCAAACACACTATATAATGATCTATAGTAGAGGTTCAAACAATCAAGAAAATGGAATAACCTCTATGCTAGCTAAATCTCCCATATTAATCAGCTCGACGGAGCTTTTTCCCCCGTGGTAGGCAAGGGAAAACAATCCGTGGCAGAGCTTTCCCGGTTATCTTGAGAATGTTGACTGTAGAGCCCATAAATGAGACGTACAGACGGAACTGCATTATTGCAAATACTAAGACTGGAAGGAATGCAGCAATGGAAAGGAGTAATGTTGTCAACTTTCTCTCTGACTGAATGAGTATCAAAATTGTGGCTCCAAAAGATAGCATGGTCGTTATCACAGCAAAGAAAAGGAAGGTGAAGCCAAAAAGAAGTTTTCGAGGAAGAGAGAAGTGGAATTCTTTTAGCTCAAATGGAGAGGTCAGCAAAGACAGAAATACCACAAGCGAAGTCAAGGAGCTTGCTAAGGAGAGAACATCTGAGACAGTGAAAACAAGAAAATAGGGAGAGGTGATGAAGTTGGGCGTGCCTTCCTCATCAGAACCTCCAGGCACAGTATACGCAGCAGCAAAGACAACAGTAGCAACAAGTGCAGCTACTGTGGAACAAGACTGAGTCGTTTCCTTGATCCATTTTTGTGCACTTTCCAGTTGTTCCTTGTGACTCACTTTGAAGAGATCTTCTGCTGTCTTGCCTGTCTTGTTCTGAAGCGTTACATAATGAGAAGGAATTACCTCTTGAACTTGCTGCAATAATCGGGAGATAAATATGATTGTTATATAAATGGAGTTCGTACATAAAACAACGCGTTGTTTAATAGCGTATAATTTTTAATAATATTTAAGAAGCTGGTTCGGGTGAAAAGGATAACTAGATCAGCCTGATGTCTTAATTAGGTGTCATGTCTACGTTTCATTAGCATTACAATCGAGTTTTTTACAGTCTAACAATTTTTCTATAACTGGATTGGATAATTTGATTGAAACAAATGTTTTTATACTCATGATGGATAATCCTGTACCAAGTCGATCCATGAATAATTTTTATCAGGAGGTAAAGACAGATGGATGAAAAGGGCTCACCTCAAACCATTGCAACTCCTCCTGAAGTTTAAGTGCAGGTCCAGGCTTTGTTCCTCCTCTGTAATGCTTCATATCTGCAACATGGTGCAGCAATGTGTTTCCCATATTATCAATAACTCGATGCAGTCTAGCCAATGGTACTTTCTGTTGCTTCACAAGACTGAAGATCTTTTTCTGGCGATGCATGACGGCCACATCCAAAATGCTCTGACGCTCCTCGTTGAGCTTCTCAATAGCATGGGGATATTGATCTATTATCTCCCACACAATCTCTTCTATTCCATTTATAGTTGCAATAAACAAAGGGATATGCTCTTGGCGTTGGCTTTCTTTTGTATTTTTTCCTTCGCTAGTGATTTCAGAGGACTTGTTTTCTCCCTTTCCATTTTCTTCCCCACCTGGTCCAGGCTCTTCGTCTGTTATAGTTATATTTACTTTATTCAATGACTCATCATCTTTCTTTATTAGGATCTTGGCGACTTTCAACGCAAATACATGCTTTGTTTTCTGGTTCCAGAATCTTTCTAGCCAAGATCCTACAACGCGTTCATGCCAAAGGGAATGAGATTAAACATGGATGATTAGAGCTATCCATTTTTAAGTAACAGAAAGAAATGCTAACAATGATAGTTGAAGGATGAACAAAACAATATCGTGAAAGTAGAAGTTGATAAAATAAAGACATGCTAAAGGTGAAAAAAGATAGTTTCTAAACCAAAAAAACGGGCCTCGATTGTGCTCAATACCTTTAGGGACCTTTAAATATTTAAGTATGCCGCCTCTTTGATTCCACTCCGAGCCGCTCTCCGGAGATTCAGACTCTCTCCCTTGACCGCTCACCGGAGCTTCAGCCTCCCTCCCTTGACCGCTCTCAGGAGCTGCAGCCTCCTTCCCTTGACCGCGCCGGAGCTTCAGACTCCCTCCCTTGACCGCTCTCAAGATCTCTCTTCTCCTTCCTTTCCTTGAACCAAGTTTCTAACTGTGATTTTAACTTGTCTTGACGTTTAACAGGAAGGCCTGCGACATGATATAGAGTTAAGTTTATATGTATGCAAACAAGAAACATGTAAGCAAAATTGCATGCAAGGTCTAATATCGTGGTTAGTATTAGCATACAACGGTAGATCAGTCTTTCAAATATACCCATGGAAACTCCACTATCAAAAGCGGTTGGCATATGAGCTAGAAGTTGAAGAGCATCTACGCCATCTTCGTCCTTCAAGTCGTGGAGCGAGTCATCCAGTTCTAGCAACATTAAAGCTGTTTCTGCATTCAAGAAATTAGGCATAGAAAAATTAAACGACAATACTTTAAAATTTGATAATTATATGAAGAGAGAATGCTTTACCAAAGTGTTGCCCTTTGATAGCAGCGCTAAGGATGGACAGGCCATCCCCTGATCTCTGGCGGTGAATTTCCAACAGCCTGCACTCATCATTCACGCACTGTTCGGGATTGGAGCTGAATAAAAACTCCACTATTTCTGCCTCGGCAAATGCAGCAGCTGTAAACAATGGGGTTTCACCGTACTTGTTTTTTTCATTAAGGAGGTCTGCACATTGATCTACCAAGAGTCTTACAGCCTCGTAATTCCCGCAGATCGTTGCCTCGTGAAGAGCCGTGTTTCCAAATTCGTTTTTTCTCTTGAGAAATTTCATCTGATCAGTTGAAAGGTGTTCTTTCTCAGGTGCAGGGGAATCTATGTCAGGTAAAAAGTTTTTTATGCGCTCCACGATTCCAAGCAAACTTTGAAGTGGTTCCGCTTGTTTGCTGTACACAGCTATATGAAGTGCAGTATCCGCAGAGAGCGTAACTGGCAAGAATAGATCTAGCGAACGGTCTTGATACAGTCCCTTGAAGAATGTTTCGTAGCTTGCTCAGGAAAAAAGTAAATTAGGATCTGTATATTGCTTGTTTAGTTTATAAAGTGAAACTAAAGATATGTTGATTTTGCTTTTATGCATATATTAAATTAAATCTTTTTCATGCTTTTTATTTATTAAATATTGGATATGTTTGTTCTCACATGTGAAACTCTCTATTAAATAAATTAAGGAGAATAAAGATTCAGAATTACAGAAATAAGTATTGCAGATTGAAATTGAGATTCACATTCTTGCTAATAAAATAAGCAACCAAATTTCTCCTTTTTCTTTTAGAATAATCTAACTTTAATCGGTCTCGTAGCTGCAAGCATAATTTGCTTTCCCATACATAGTTACAATCACTACACTAGAACTTTAAAGAAGCAAAGAATAAATAGGAAAAAAAAAAAAAAAAAACAGAAGGAATTCGAGCTTGTTGGTTATACAATTAAAATTAAAGTTATTTCTGTCAAATAAATTGTTTAGTGTGACCTTATCTCTTTTGAGGTATGGCCTTGTCCATGTGTACTTTCACCTCCACAAGTAAAATCGAAATGAACTTGATCTTCAATTATATCCTCTTGCTACAAACACAATCATCATCAGCTAGCTACTCCATGTCCCTTGTAATTTATATTAATTCAGATATCTCAAAATCAAATTATCTAAAAAATTATTATTATTATTACAATATTTTTTTATTGTTCCTAAACATGAAAACTATTTAAATTATTTTATTAGTTTTCCATTAATATTTTGATTTTATCATTGGATAAATAATTATTTTATTAACTCTAGCTCTTATTATTAAATTAGAATCGATAAAAGAAAAAATCAATTATCACTTTAGTAAGGGTTTTTCTTTTAAGATATAAATGTAATTCGTAGCACAATCATGTGTTCTTTACCTTTTAGGTGCTTCGTTATTTGCAGGGATAAAATGGGTCTAACAATTCGTTAAATCTATATGTGTTCGAGGTTTATAAATGATGCATCAAGAACCAACCAAACATTTGAATAAATTAAAAATATTCCTTCTCAATTCTTTATTTCAATGTTGCATACATAATGTTTGATATAATGCTCATTTATATAGTTTGGGCAAAACATGCATTGTACATGTTCTGTAACTGATTGTAACTACTTAGAGAAGTCAATTTCATCTTATCTTCTTAGTTTGAGGTTAGATACAACTGATTTAACAATCAATTAACAGTCCAGTCTTTGCAACTGCATACACTGTCTCTTCGTCTTCTTCTTCGGCAGAAACTTTCAAGTCTTCTCTTGGCAATTTACATAGCTGAGTAAGAAGCTTAGTGTTCAACATCTCCCATATTAATCAGCTCGAAGGATCTTTTTCCCCCGTGGTAGGCAAGGGAAAACAAACGATGCCAGAGCTTTCCCGGTTTTCTTCAGAATGTTGTATGCAGAGCCCATTATAAAGACGTACAGACGGAATTGCATTGTTGCAAATAATAAGACTGGAAGGAATGCAGCAATGGAAAGGAGTAATGATGTCGACTCTCTCTCTGACTGAACGAGTATCAAAATTGTGGCCCCGAAACATAGCGTGGTCGTTATAACAGCAAAGAAAAGGAAGGTGATGCCAACAAGAAGTGTTCGAGGAAGAGAGATGTGGAATTCTTTTAGCTCAAATGTAGAGGTCAACAAAGACAGAAATACCACAAGCGAAGTCAAGGAGCTTGCTAAGGAGAGAACATCCGAGACTGTGAAAACAAGAAAATAGGGAGAGACGATGAAGTTGGGCTTGCCATTTTCATCAGAACCTCCAGGCACAGTATACGCAGCAGCGAAGACAATAGTAAACACTCCTGCAGCTACTGTGGAACAAAACTGAGTCGTTTCCTTGATCCATTTTTGTGCATTTTCCAGCTGTTCCTTGTGACTCTCTTTGAAGAGATCTCTTGCTGTCTTGCCTTTCTTGTTCCGAAGTGTGACATAATGAGAAGGAATTACCTCTTGAACTTGCTGCAATAATAGGGAGATAAATATGATTGTTATATAAATCGGGTGACATGTCTACGTTTCATTAACCTTAACTGGATTGGATAATTTGATTAAAACAAATGTGTAAACAGGTTTGATGCTCTTATACACATGATGGATAATCCGGTACGTACCAAGTCCATGAATAATTTTTATCAGGAGGTAAAGACAGAGGGATGAAAAGGGCTCACCTCAAACCATTGCAACTCCTCCTGAAGTTGAAGTGCAGGTCCAGGCTTTGTTCCTCCACTGTAATACTTCATATCTGCAACATGGTGCAACAATGTGTTTCCCATATTATCAATAACTCGATGCAGTCTAGCCAATGGTACTTTCTGTTGTTTCACAAGACTGAAAATCTTTTTTTGGCGATGCATGACGGCCACATCCAAAATGCTCTGACGCTCCTCATTGAGCTTCTCAATACCATAGGGATATTGATCTATTATCTCCCACACAATCTCTTCTATTCCATTTATAGTTGCAATAAACAAAGGGATATGCTCTTGGCGTTGGCTTTCTTTTGTATTGTTTCCTTCGCTAGTGATTTCTCCCTTTCCATTTTCTTCCCCACCTGGTCCATGCTCTTCGTCTGTTATAGTTATATTTACTTTATTCAATGACTCATCATCTTTCTTTATTAGGATCTTGGCAACTTTCAACGCAAATACATGCTTTGTTTTCTGGTTCCGGAATCTTTCTAGCCAAGATCCTACATCGCGTTCATGCCAAAGGGAATGAGATTAAACATGGATGATTAGAGCTATCCATTTTTAAGTAATGCTAACAATGATAGTTGAAGGATGAATAAAACAATATCGTGAAAGTAGAAGTTGATAAAATAAAGACATGCTAAAGGTGAAAAAAGATAGTTTCTAACAGGAATTCTCTTCAGTTTCATGCATTGTATTTTATATTATAAGAAACTATATGGCTAACTTTCTTTACAGAAAACAAAACATCACCAACATAATTAAAACAAGAAATCGGAGCTAGAAGAAATGAATCTAAATCGTGATGAATCTTTTAAGATAATTGGAAAAATAAGTGTTAGGATTTTAATTGATGGTCGTTTGTCATTAAAGCTTCGATCGGTATAATTGGATAGCAGGATTCAAACTCTGAATATTAATCATTTAAGCTATAATATCAAATTCAAATTTTAAGTCTACACTGCACAGTTTCTAAACCAAAAGAACGGGCCTCGATTGTGCTCAATACCTTTAGGGACCTTTAAATATTTGAGTATGCCGCCTCTTTGATTCCACTCCGTGCCGCTCACCGGAGCTTCAGACTCCCTCCCTTGACCGCTCTCAAGATCTCTCTGCTCCTTCCTTTCCTTCAACCAAGTTTCTAACTGTGATTTTAACTTGTCTTGACGGTTAACAGGAAGGCCTGCGACATAATATAGAGTTAAGTTTATATGTATGCAAACAAGAAATATGTAAGCAAAATTGCAAGGTCTTTTATTGTGGTTAGTATTAGCATACAACGGTAGATGAGTCTTTCAAATATGCCCATGGAAACTCCACTCTCAAAAGCGGTTGGCATATGAGCTAGAAGTTTAAGAGCATCTACGCCATCTTCGTCCTTCAAGTCGTGGAGCGAGTCGTCCACTTCTAGCAACATTAAAGCTGTTTCTGCATTCAAGAAATTAGGCGTAGAAAAATTATACGACAATACTTTAAAATTTGATAATTATATGAAGTGAGAATTTCTTGCCAAAGTGTTGCCCTTTGATAGCAGCGCTAAGGATGGACAGGCCATCCCCTGATCTCTGGCGGTGAATTTCCAACAGCCTGCACTCATCATTCACGCACTGTTCTGGATTGGACCTGAATAAAAACTCCACTATTTCTGCCTCGGCAAATGCAGCAGCTGTAAACAATGGGGTTTCACCGTACTTGTTTTTTTCATTAAGGAGGTCTGCACATTGATGTACCAAGAGTCTTACAGCCTCATAATTCCCGCATATCGTTGCCTCGTGAAGAGCCGTGTTTCCAAATTCGTTTTTTCTCTTGAGAAATGTCATCTGATCAGTTGAAAGCTGTTCTTTCTCAGGTGCAGGGGAATCTATGTCAGGTAAAAAGTGTTTTATGCGCTCCACGATTCCAAGCAAACTTTGAAGTGGTTCCGCCTGTTTGCTGTACACAGCTATATGAAGTGCAGTATCCGCAGAGAGCGTAACTGGCAAGAATAGATCTACCGAACGGTCTTGATAATGGTGAATGATGTTTTTCCAATCTCCTCTCATGGCTGCTCTATAAGGTTTCTCCATTAGAGGAAAACTCATATTTTCTCTATAGAAAAAATCATTTAAGTGACTATTGTTAATGAACAATCTCCGTTCATCATACATTTCATTTAAAATCTTAAGTTGTTAATTCAGATTCTAAAATATAATTTATATTATTCTATAACACACAACTTCAAGTGAAAGAGTTTTAATTTATATTTCATGTCAAGAAACCATCATATCTAAGAATTTAAATTTATAAGTAAGATTATAGCATATAATTTATATCATTCTATAATAATTTCAATTCAGAAAATAAATTTACATTAACTCATAATACCGATCATAATGGAAAACAGAATTAGGAAGTAAGCACTCAAGGAGAAGTGCTGGTATATCATACCTTTTAGTAATGGAAATGATCGAAATGCTCCTCCACCTAGTTTACGGAGAGATGACTACAAAGAAACAACCAAGCTAGTTTTTTTCCTGAATTAAGTCTTTTGAGAACCCTATACATACAATCCTTTAAAGAATGATTCGTAGCTTGTTCAGGTAAAAAGTAAATGAGGATCTGTATGTTGCTTGTTTAGTTTATAAAGTGAAACTACAATTATGAGAATCAATATAATAAAGTTATGTTGATTTGCCTTTTATGCATTTGATGTGTTATGATTGAGTTTACCTCAACACATCCATGCATATATTATATTAAATCTTTTCTATTTTTTTTAATTTAATCAATATTGGATATGATTGTGCTCAAACGTGAAACTCGTATTAACTTTCTAACACTCAATATTAAATGAAAGGTGCCTTGTACTTTTTTTTAAAAATAAATAAAAAAAAGAGAATAAAAATTATAAGATTTGGAATTACAGAAATAAGTAAACTAAAATTAGATTTTAGTCAGATGCTTTTTATTAGTTTCAATATAAAAGAAAAATTGATTATGGTCATATTTGAAGTTGAATGGAATAATATGTGTAACCTAATTTAAAACGTGGTTAGATGAACTATAAAATATATTTTAAAAAAATATATATATACTATATTAATAAAATAATTTATTCAAGTTAATAAAATAATATAGTCTAGTGACTCGGATACTTTTTCAAGTTAATTACTAATCAAGTCTATCAAGCACGAAAAGGATGTGTTTTAAATAGTTTAAAACTTCAAAAGTGTATATATATATATATATATATATATATATATATATATGAAAAACTTCCCCATGGATTTGAAATAACTTGAAATCGAGATTCATATTCTTGCTTCTAAAATAGGCAAGCGAATTTCTCCGTTTCCTTTTGGAATAATCTAACTTCAATCGGTCTCGTAGCTGTAGCTTTAAAGAAGCAAAGAATATATATTTAATTGTGTTTCACATTCATCACGAATTGTTCTTGGAATCTATTTCCAACAAGCCATAGGAATTTAGCCCTTTTTGTTTGGTATTGCATTTCAGAACTGTTTTTAAAAAAAAAATAAAAAATATTTTTTTAGTGTTTTTAGATCATTTTTATTTTTATATAATAATATAAAAAATAACTTATAAAAAATAAAAACAAATTATTTTCATACATTTGTAAATAAAAATAAATTTTAAAAATAATTTCAACTGCACTTCATTTCCTTTACTTGTAGTATGGACTACAATGTAGATGATAACCGACCAGCTACTAATTAACCAGAACACTACATATTCTTTGTTAAAAAGTATTTCTTAGACATTTTTTAGAGTTTAACTCTTTTATCTTAATAAGTTTCAAAATTAACTACAATATCCAATAACAATTTTAAATTGAAAAACATCTAAACAAATTAAATTAATTTAGACAAAAAATAAATAGAAAAAAAAACAGAAGGAAATTCGAGCTTGTTGGTTATACAATTAAAATTAAAGTTATTTTTGTCAAATAAATTGTTTAGTGTGACCTTCTCTGTTTTGAGGTATGGCCTTGTCCATGTGTACTTTCACCTCCACAAGTAAAATCGAAATGAACTTGATCTTCAATTATATCCTCTTGCTAAAAACACAATCATGATCAGCTACTCCATGTCCCTTGTAATTTATATTAATTCAGATATCTCAAAATCAAATTATCTAAATAATAATAATAATTATTATTATTATTATTATTATTATTATTATTATTATTATTACTACTACTACTACTACAATATATTTTTACTGTTCCTAAACCCTCTATGTTCAAGGATGGGAGAAAAAGATATACATAGATAAGAGAAAAACAAAATTTGACGAGTCAAATCCTAGTCACCTGAAAGCTTATCTTGGCATCAATAAATATTAGAGAGGAATCCCATGCAGGTGATTTTGTTCGAACATGCTTGAACAAAAATATCAACACTTGTTAAAAAAATTGATTTGATTTGATTTATTTTTTTAAAATAATTAGAGGTGTTTTGGAGTTGAAAATAAAGTAATTGAGGTTGCCTCACATATGCTTCTTAGTTGTTATTTAATAGAATTATAATTCACTTCAACAGTAATGATTTTGAAAGTGTTTTTAAGGAGAACATAATATGATGTTTGGGTTTTGTGATAAAAAAATCATAATTTATGGTTTGTAAATACAAAAGTTTTATTTGATTGTGAACATGGTAATTTTGAAAAACTTCCTTATAAATAAAAATTATATTTGAAAAACTATCCAATTATGTCATAATTTTTTAAATAATATTAGAGCTTTTATTGTAATATTAACAATTGTTTAGTGAATTATTATATATGAGCCTAATGTGCACGAGTTTTTAAAATATTTTGTCATGAATATTCAAATAGAAAATAATATGTATTTTGATATTTTTACTATAATTTTTATTTAATTTTCTCACATTAGTTATTTTTTTATATTTTCATACAATCACATAGACATTATTTTTTTTTTTTTATTGAAACTTTATTTTTAGTTCAAGATTAGTTTTTATTTAAAAAAAAATCCACGAAAAAGAAAAAAGGAATTATAATTCACTAGCTATAATTTTCCCCGTTAATTCAAATAATTGAAAATTTAGGAAAAAATATTTTGATTACCTTTAGTAGTTACTAGTCAACTGCCCGCACTACGTTGCGGGTGTAGTGCGGGCGAAAAAAATAATTTTTACAGTTGTTAAGATTAAAATATAATATTTTAATATATAAAATTTGGTATACTAAAAGATATCAATATTGTCTATTATAATAACAATAATATCGAAGTCTCAACTTCTAAAATTATCATTATTATTATTGTCAAAAAATTATCATTATTATTATTGCCAAAAAAATCCTAAAAACCTCAACAGAAGATCAAGCAATTTTTTTTTTTATCATTGCTATCACTGTTAAAACAATAAAAATTATTAAATTATTCTGAGAGAAAAATACCTAAACACATTAACAAAGGAGCAAGGAAAAAAAAATTTATTATTATTATTATTATTATTATTATTATTATTATTATTATTATTATTATTATTATTATTATTATTATTACTGTTACTATTATTATTATTATTACTGTTACTATTATTATTATTATTATTATTATTATTATTATTATTCTATTATTATTATTATTATCATCATTATTTTTATTGAGAGAAAAAAACCTAAACACATTAACAAAAGAGTAAGGAAAAAAATATCAATTTATCAAGGGATTAAAATAAAAAATTCAAACTATTATTATTATTATTATTATTATTATTATTATTATTATTATTATTATTATTATTGTAATTATATATTTTTATAATATTATTATTATTATTATTATTTTTGTTGTTATTATTATTATCATTATTATTATCATCATCATGATCATGATCATTATTATTATTATTATTATTATTATTATTATTATTATTATTATTATTATTATTATTATTATTATTATTATTATTATTATTATTATTATTATTATTATTATTATTATTATCATTATCATTATCATTATTATTATTATTATTATTATTATTATTATTATCATTATTATTATTATTATTATTATTATTATCATTATTATTATCATTATTATTATTATTATTATTATCATTATTATTATTATTATTATCATTATTATTATTATTATTATTATTATTATTATTATTATTATTATGGAAAATAAAACACAAATATCAATTTATCAAGGGATTAAAATCAAAAATCAAAACTGTCGACGCGTCGCATGGCCAGTCCCAGTAGGGATCCCCGGCTCTCGCAGTGGAGTTGAGAAGGAGTCAGCCACTGGCTGTTGAGGGTCGCTAGGAACACCCGATTTGTACTTGGTCCGCTTTCGGAGATTCAAGGGTAGGGGACTGGTTGCGTAAAGGGAAGGTATTAGCACCCCTAGTACGCCTTACCTGAGATAAGCTGCATTGTCTATTTTGATGTGATTTTGAATCCTTCAATAAGTCATATTTATTCACACAAAAAATGTTTCAATTGAAAAAAATCGATCATCGCTTAGATTAATCCTGTGAATTTTATTGATTATTATCATTCCCGCCGAATATTTTGGATATTAACCTCTTAGAATTTATTTATCCACTCACCGAAAAGTGAATAATAGCATAATATTCCCGCCGAATATTTTGGATAAGATTTATTTATCCAAACACCGAACAGTGAATAATAGCATACTATTTCCCGGAATGTTTTGGATACTAACCCCTTAAGATTTATTTATCAGAATACCGACAGTGAATAATAAATTCCCCAAAAGTAAGATTTTTATATTTTTGAAATATTAGCCAATACCCTTTTGATCTTTACAAAGAAAACACATTTTTTATTTCATTTTATATTCCTTTCTTTTCTTTATCAAAATAACATAAATAAATGAATAAAACACAACACCACACAACACACACACACACTTTCTTTTTTCTTTCTATTTTCATTATATTTTTTCAAATAAACTACAACTCACACACACATTATCTTTTTTTCATTTTTCTCATTACATTTCACAAATAATAATTAAAATACAATAAGTTCAAATAAAACACATAAACATAAAGAAAATTACAAAAAGGGCTCATGAACAGTTGATTTGGGGATGGTGGTGGCAGCAGTTTGGAGGCTGGTGGACAGCTGTCAGCCTAGCGCCCGTCGTGCATGGCGTAGCTGGTTCAACGCTGCCGCAAGAAAAGTGCAAAACAGGGGGGGTGCGCCGATCTTCTTCTTTCCTTTCTCTCTCGCCGGAGATGGTCTTCCGGTGACCTGCACACACAAACAAACACACACAATATAGCAGACAAGAATCAAAATCAAAATTTTCCAGATCTGCTCTTCTCGGCTCCTTCGTGTCTCGGATCCATTTCTTCTTCTTCTTCTTCTTCTTCTTCTCCTTCTTCTTCTTCGCCGGCAAGGGTGTTCCCCGAAGACCTGCAAAGAAAACAAAAGCCACAAGCGCAAACACAAGGAAAATCAGTTAGTTCTGTCCTTCAAATCCCGGGTCTGTTCTCGACTGCTTCTTAAAACAGAGGGCTGAACTGGTAGCTGCGCCGTCGAGGAGAAGAGATGGAGACAGGGGAAATGGGAACGGAGTTCGCCGGAGAGAGGAGCTTCAATATGACCTGCGGACACAAACACACAAAAAAGGGCACCAAATCAATTTGTTCTCGGGTCTGTTATTCTCCTTCTCGACTGCTTCTTCAGATGGCTATTGTGGTTAAGGTCGAGTAAGAGAAAGAGGCGGGGGAGATGGGAACCAAGGTAGTCAAAATCGCTGAGTCAACTTCGCGAAACTTCGTCTGAGTTTGCGAGTTAGCTCAGTAAACTCAGTTGGGACCGGGTAGAAAAATCGAAACCCGGTCAAACTTCGGTCAAACTTCGGTCAAAATCGGGTTGACTCGTAAAATCAGACCGAATCGGTCCGATTTTACGAGTTCAAGGGATTTTTATCTGCAGCACAAGCAAAGACACAAGAAAAGGAGGGAGATGAGCACAAAAAACTGAAGAAAGGGAGATGAGCACAAGAAAAGGGAGGGAGATGAGCACAAGAAAGGGAGATGCTTTATCTGCCTGAAGTCGTGTAAACCAGAAATGAATTAACAAATATGAAGCAAGACACTAGTATTGAATGGTCCACTGTTAACTTGTTAACTAAAGAGGAAGCATATTGTCGCACAATCTCCATCAGAGGAAGAAGAGGGTGGGCGGCGGCGTGAGATGGTGAGAGTCTGAGAGAAGAGAATTAGGGTTATTTTCACTTTTATACTTATAATAATAAAAATAAAAAAAAAAGGTGGTGGTTTCTACTTTCTACGGGGGGAGGGGTTGTTATAAATTATTATTATTATTAATAATAATAATATGGAGGTTTATAATAATAATATGGAGGTTTATAATAATAATATGGAGGTTTATAATAATAATAATAATAATAATAATAATAATAATAATAATAATAATAATAATAATAATAATAATTAGCATAAAAAATAGTTAGCATAAAAAATAATTTTAAAAAAATTCTATTAATTTAAGATAATAAATAACATTAATTAATTTCAAATACAACAACCATAAAAAAAATATACAATTACTTGAAAAACATAAAATAAATAGTTTAAATTTCAAATCTCAAATACTGTGGGTCTTTTAATTATATTTAAATTCATTTTTTTAATTTAAATATAATTAAAAATAATAATTTTATTGTTGGAGGGTTTTTCAAAAGTAATTATTTAATTATATAACTTACTCCTATTAATTGTATAATTAAACTATATATAAAATAATTGAACTTTATTTAAAATAAGATTAAAAAAATGTCCATAATTATGCTATTTTGTATTCAGAAATATTTTACATACGATTTTACGATTTTGCTTCTCACACGATTTTAGCTGTGATTTTACGATTTTTGTACGGAAAAATTCAGGTACGATCTTACGATTTTACGATCCGATCTTACGATCCGATTTTTCGGAGCCCCTTCCCATTCGTGTCAAAATCTCGATTTTGACTACCTTGATGGGAACGGAGGAGGTGTGGCCGATAGAGTCATTGTGGTTCGTACTGTAGTGAGGTAGTGGAGTCTTCTGGTGGTGGCACGGGAGTTGCGGGAGGAGAGGCGAGGGCTTGGTCGGGGAAGAGAGTGAGATAAAAAAAAGAAAAAGGAAATGGGGAGGGGCTGCAGCGCCAAAGGAGAGGGCTAGCGGCTGCAGCCCTTCCTAAAACTTTAGGGTTTTTTCTCTATGTGTTAGGGTTTTTGGGTGTGTAAAAATTTTTTTTTTGGTCCTTCATTTCTTGTGGCCATGCACTCTATTTATAGAATTTTTAAAGGCAAAATTCCAAACACAGCCCTCAGCTTGCGTGCTTGTTTCAATTTGGTCCTTCATTTTCAATTTGTGCGATTTGACCCTGCATTGACTGTTAAATTCTCAATTTATTCAATTTTGCCCCTGTAACAAGATATTTTTGGATTTTTGTCTTTTTTTCTATTTTTTTCTTTTTCTTCCGAAACATAAAGATAAGTAGGTCAAAATTTGGGTAGCAACAGATGCCCCCTCTTTACAATGCTTACGACTAAAGCCTTGCAAAAGGCTTTAAATAGTAAGCGTTGTAAAGAAAAATAGAATGGTGGAGATGGTCTCATTATGATGGGTGACCTACCCAGATGAAAGAATAGTTAGGAGGGTCTCAATGGTGACGGGTGACCTGCCCGGGTTAGTGGAGTCTCGATAGTGACGGATGACTTACCCGGGTCTGATTATGACGGGTGACCTACCCGGATTAGATGGGGTCTCAATGGTGACAGGTGACCTGCCCGGGTCTCATTATGACGGGTGACCTACCCGGGATTAGATGGGGAGTCTCAATGGTGACTGGGTGACTGCCGAGGTCCGATTATGACGGGTGACCTACCGGGATTAGATGGGGGTCTCAATGGTGACGGGTGACTGCGCCGGGTCTCATTATGACTGGGTGACCTACCCCGATTAGATGGGGTCTCAATGGTGGCGGGTGACCCTGCCCGGGTCTTATTATGACGGGTGACCTACCCGGATTAGATGAGGGTCTCAATGGTGACGGGTGACCCTGCCGAGATCCGATTATGACGGGTGACCTCCCGGGATTAGATGGGGCCTCAATGGTGACGGGTGACCCTGCCCGGGATCTCATTATGACGGGTGACTTCGGATTAGATGGGGTCTCAATGGTGACGGGTGACTGCGAGTCCGATTATGAGGGTGACCTACGGGATTAGATGGGAGTCTCAATGGTGACGGGTGACTGCCGAGTCGATTATGATCGGGTGACCTACCCGGATTAGATGGGAGTCTCAATGGTGACGGGTGACCTGCCCGGGTCTCATTATGACGGGTGACCTACCCGGATTAGATGGGGAGTCTCAATGGTGACGGGTGACCCTGCGGGATCGATTATGACGGGTGACCTACCCGGATTAGATGGGGTCTCAATGGTGACGGGTGACCTGCCCGGGTCTCATTATGACGGGTAACCTACCCGGATGGAAGATGAAGGAAGAGGGTCTCATTATACTGGGTGACCTACCCAGATGAAAGATGGAGGTGAGGGTCTTTATAACGGGTGACCTACACGGTTGAAAAATGATGAAGATGGGGATGCAATGCATGATGATGCATGTATACTTACGTGAGAAATATAGGTCCCCTTTCTTTGATGCTTCATTGTCATAAGATGTCTTTGTCTAATCTCCAAAGCTTTGCTGTCATTCATCCACCGAACTTAAGCACATTGCTTATTCTAGGCTATCTGCGATGATCTCTGCTCTCATTGTTTATCAAGTCTGACCTTGCCCCCAAGTGTAGTGTTGCTTGATTAATCGTTAAAGAGTGTAACAAGTCATCATCGTTCTTGGATTTTCTCCACAACAGCTCTTTGGTTTGCGGGTGTTCTGCTAACAATCATTGCAAGGCTTGCTAGTGCCGACCTCATCTTCGGTTGTCGATCCGTCATGGAGTTTTTCATCAATTGAAACATATTTCTTCATGGAATTGTCAAGTCATCAAAAATGCATCCAAAACTCATTGGTGCATGCTCCGTGTTATCATCAATAAAATTCTCTCAGCTCGTGAGAAAAGATGTAATGCTATCATCACCCACATTCATGCGATGAATTGCACCTTGAACCGATGCAACTGTTTGGCCATGCAATCTGAAACTCTTCGTCGTAGACTGAACTTCTTCTAAGCAAATTCTTCTTAGTCTATGCAACGAATTATGATGATGTCATTAACGAGGTTCTTTCTGTCTCCCATATTCATGCGGCGAACTGAACCTTGAGTCGATCGGCTTCACAACAATTATCTCACAATCAACCTTTATGGCGTGCATACTCTTCAAAATTTATCAAAATGCACCCATGCAACAATATCTTTGGAGACAAACAAATCTGCGAGTAAGCCGATATTTCAAAAATCTGAAGGTGCCCTTCAAATGCGATGTTAGTCTCAACCGTTGTTGGAGCTTCTTAAGCCATCATTCTCTATTAAGCAATGTTGCCCTAAGTTGAATCCGTTGGTGCTCATTGATGAATTTCACTAAATCAATCATTTGCTTGTGCTTCTTTGCCCCCAAGTTGATGTGAAATTGTTTGTATTCCTATCAAGATCCACATTCTGGCCTCTGACTGCTGAGCTTTCCAATCAAGGATTCTGCCAAAATCCAGTCATTGTCTTCTTTGTTTGTAAATCTTTTTGTTATGAAATTACATCACCAATTTAAAAAATCATGTGCATCCAAAGTCTAATCCTTGTAATAAAATCAAAGAGATGTCATTTTCTGAAAATCAAATTCATTTGGTCAAATATCCAAATACACGATATTCAATACATGCCAACCTGTAATCAAAGAGACATTCAATCAATTCGAATTGGAGGACCCAATCGAACTAAATTAAAACTTATCGAACCAAAATCAGGACAAAACACAAAATCGAAAGTCAAGGGACCGAAATGAAAAGTATCACAAAATGGGGGACTCTCCTGCACTTTTACGTCGCGGGAGAGAGAAAACGTGGCGGCGCTTTAGCGGAATCCGGCAGCGTCTACGGACATTTTAGAGTACCGCAGCACCGCGGAGGAAGACCACGCGGAGACGCATCGAGATACACGGCGGAATCCTGTGTCCGGCCACCGGAGGACATCGCACGAGCCACCTAAACAGGGCGTGGGGCGTGCAAAAGGCTGGCGCGTGCGGCACACGCACTGACAAACCGACAGCACTAAAAAACAAAAACAAAGGTCAAGTACCGTACTACCCCTGGACCGAAATAAATGTTTTTGTCTTATTAGGGGCTAGAAGAGTAATTAGCCATTTTTTAAATATATTTAAAAAAAAAGTGCGGCGGACCGGACCGGTCCGGTCCGGTCCGTACGCGTGCAATGACAGGAATGGCCCTCATCCCCAACCCTTTTTACCGCCAGACCGAGCCCTATTTTGTCTCATTTCCGGGGCTAAAATCATCAAAGCACTGTTCAAAATCGGAAAGCAGTGACCGAACTTCGCTATGCAGTGGGCTGAAATTGTTCGAGTCCATAGTGAATTGTCTCTGGTGCTACAGTAAAAGACCTAGCTCTTTTAGATGATTTTATAATTCAAAATATTATCAAAGAAACACCAGCACCAACTAAATTAAATAGAGAATGCCCGCCTTCATATCTCATCAAAGCCACTTATGTATTTAGGCCCTAAGGACTTAGCTTCAAGACATTTCCAGCATCCCCTAGGCATGGGCTTGTCTGAATTGGCACTAAGGTGGCAAGGCCATGGTCCATGAAAAGGATATGTGCACCACACTATTTCCTATCAATTACTATCAATATGCATCCCCATTTTTTTTTTCTTGTTAAAGCTTTTAAGAATGCATTTCTCATGTTGAATTCAAATAAATTTAATAAATATTTCTAGATAATGACTTTAATTTAGAGAGTTAAAGTGTAGTTAGATCATTATTGTTATTTGTAAAAGATTTTTTTATCACTTTGAGAAGTTTCTTATTATTAAATTAGAATCGATTAAAGAAAAAATCAATTATCCCCTTTAGTAAGGGTTTTTTCTTTTAAAGAAAAGAAGAAATTAAACATGGCAAAATCATCCTTCTTCTTTTTTAGCTTTTAGGTTTGTGTACAAAATATTTTTGTTTCATTAAGATAAAATACATCTAATTTATTGGGATAAAATATTTTTGATTTACATCTCATCAGAAGGCATTTGAACTTAGTGCTTAGCCGAGTTTATAAGATGATCTAACAGTTTGCTAAATCTACATGTGTTCGAGCTTAACGCTTGGCTAAGTCTATAAATGATTTATCATAATCCTTTCATGTCAATATTTTTAAACGATGCAAATTAAAAGGTATAAATACCGAAGCATCAATCGCCAACGAAACATTGAATAAATTGAGATTTGATGGCAAAATTAAAAGCACGGACATATCACATACGAAATCAAAATTAGCATATCGTGGATAAGTATGAACCGTGAGGTATGGAGCATAAAGAGAAAACAAGAACACGAAGAACAATAAGTTGAATAACTAAAGGGACGGGGCAGATAGCTTTTAATGAGAATGAAATGGATTTTTTCATACGATCTGCAAGGTAAAATTACTTAATTTTGGAAGAGAAAAAAAAAAGAAACAAGTCAAAAAAAGAAAATTAAAGTATCTTCTTTTAAGTTGATTCAACCCATTATGTTTTAAAAGTATTTTTGAAAAACAAATTATTTTTATTTATTATTTTAAATTAAAATATTTTTATATTTTTAAATTATTTTCATATACTAATATCAACAATATTTTTTTAAAAATAAATATATTATTCTAATATATTTTAAAATAAAAAAAAAAACATTTTTAATAACAATTTCAAAGATGCAATCGAGTCTATCTATTCCCTTTGCCTCCAATTCCATCTTTTGAGATAAAGCCTGTTTTTCTTATCTCGCTCTCTTTCCATAGTTTCTGACATTCACAGTGTTGGACTTTATATATTGCGGCAATCTCTTTCTTATCTTTTTCAATGATGTCGATAAGCACAAATCTCTTCTGTTTGTTTTTCTTATGAGTTATATGTTTGAATTATTAGACTCGTCTAGGATTTGACCTCTTCCATCTCATTAATCAACTCATAATAATTTTGTTTTGGATAAATTTTGAAAAAATATATATTAAAATTGGTTTATTAAAAATTTTATTTAGGAATTTATAGTCAACTAGTTCTCATAGGTCGTAGCATAATGATAAAGATTTATGATCTACATAACAGGTTTTAAATTTGGATCAGAGTGTATATTTTTTATAAAAAATTAAGATAGTTAAAATTTTATTTTCTTATCTGAACTCATAAAATATTAACAAATAACTAAAAGAATACGAAAATCACTATTCATGCACTGTTCATTGTCTCACGAAAACACGTGGGCGCTGAGCTTTTTTCATCCGTGTGTCGTCGCGAGTTACGTCCACCCTATTTTTTTTTGTTTTTTCCGCATGTGAGCGAGTGCATTACCGATTAAAGCCCCGAAAAAAGACAAAATAGTGCCGCGATTCGCGGGGGGGGCTCTCGGGTTTTCTCACTTTCTCGAAGCGATTACGCTGTCAGAAAAAGGGCCCGAGACCGAACAAATTAGCTAACAGGACACGGGGGCAGCGCCGTCCTTTCCCTTCCGGTTTTTTTGTAATTACGGGTGGGGGCAGGGGTGATCCGGTAATTCGCCCATTATTTTATTATTTTTTTCAGCGAGGCGTGGCGATATCCGATCCGCGCCCGGCGAGTTCCGTGCTTACAGCGCCATGCGTGGCGGCGTCGCGACCTCTTCCCGCCTTAAAAAATTGACTTCCGCCTCTCCAGACGATGCGCCGGGAGGTCCTCTATCCTCCGGCGCGGCGCGTTCAATAAACCGATGACCGGTTAAGCCGCGGCGGACGGGTTTCGCTCCGGCGTCCCTTTTCTCTCTCCTCCCGCCCCCAAATGCAGATAAGGTCCCTGATGTTTGTGTGAAGTTCCTTTTGGTCCCTGAGGTTTTTATTTCGTTTTTATTACTGATTTATTCAAATTAAAGTTTTATTGTTTTCAATTGTGCCCTCCAATTAAAACTGATTATATAAGAACGTTTTATTTCAGTCCTTATACTTTTGATTTTGTATTTATTTTTTTATTCGATCAATTATTCGATACTGAGATGTTTTGATTTCTTTGATTTGGTCCTCCAATTGAAATTGGTAATATATACAAAGTTTGATTTCGAGTCCCTCTTCTTCGATTTTTTTTTAAAAAAAAAGGCAGCGAGTTTTCAATATTTATTTTTGGTCCTCGAATTTGTTTTTTCTTTAATTTTATACTTTAATTGGAATTAATTTAATATATGTTATTTTTTCATTTTCAGGTCCTTATTCGTTTAATTTTTTTATTTGTTATTAATTCATTGTTTTTTTTTGTATTTTCTGTATTTTTTTAATTGATTGATTTTTTTTATTGTTTTTTTATACAAATATTATGCTTTTTTGTAATAATTTCCTTGGGCAATTTAATTATTTGAATTCCTTTTTTATTAATATTGCTCATTTTTTCTCTTTGTTCATTTATTTTGTTTTTTGCTTCTCTTTTTTTTCTTCTTTAGATTTGGTGATTTTTATGATTTGATTATTTATGCAATAATCATGATATTATGACTTTTGTCCATGTATATAATAATAATAATAATAATAATAATAATAATAATAATAATAATAATAATAATAATAATAATAATAATAATAATTTAATTGTTTTTCTTGCTTCCCCTTTTGTTAATTTTTTTTCCTTCATATAATTTAATAATTTTTATTGTTTTGACAGTAATGGCAATGATATTTTTTTTTCCTTTTGTTAAAGTTTCTAAAATATTTTTAGTCTTTCATCAATTATATGTTCTAATATTTATTGAATATTATCTCATAGAAATATATATAAAGCGAAAAAAACATGACCTAAAATTTTTTAAATAAAAAAAATTAATATCAGTATTCTTAAATACATGTAATATAATCATATAATGATAAATCAGATAAAATAAAATAAAAATTGTCTTGAATTTTAATTTTGTACTTAACACAATAATAATAATAATAATAATAATAATAATAATAATAATAATAATAATAATAATAATAATAATAATAATAATAATAATAATAATAATAATAATAATAATAATAATAATAATAATAATAATAATAATAATTTAATTATTTTTCTTGCTTCCTCTTTTGTTAATGTTTTTTTTTTCCTTCGTATAATTTAATAATTTTTTTATTGTTTTGACACTAATGGCAATGATTTTTTTTTCCCTTTTGTTAAAGTTTCTCAAATAATTTTAATCTTTCATTAATTATATGTTCTAATATTTATTGAATATTATCTCATAGGAATAAATATAGAGCTGAAGAAAACATGACCTAAATTTTTTTTAGTAAAAAAAAATTAATATCAGTATTCTTAAATACATCTAATATAATCATATAATGATAAATCGGGATAAAATAAAATAAAAAATTGTATTCGAATTTTAATTTTGTACTTAACACAATAATAATAATAAGAATAATAATAATGATGATAATAATTTAATTGTTTTTTCTTGCTTACTCTTTTGTTAATGTTTTTTTTTCTCTATATAATTTAATAATTTTTTAATCTTTTTAGCAGTGATGGCAATGATATTTTTTTTTCCCTTTTGTTAAAGTTTCTAAAATAATTTTAGTCTTTCATAATAATAAAAATAATAATATAATTATATTCAGCTTAAAAAAATAATAATAATAATAATAATAATAATAATAATAATAATAATAATAATAATAATAATAATAATAATAATAATAACAATAATAATAATAATAATAATAATAATAATAATAATAATAATAATAACAACAATTTTTTCAATAATAATAATAATAACAATAATAATAAGAACAATAATAAGAATAATAATAACAATAATAATAATAATAACAATAATAATAACAATAACAACAACAATAATAATAATAATAATAATAATAACAATTATAATAATAATAATTATTTTTTTGTTAGTAACTCTTTGTTAATATTTTTTTTTGCTCTTCATAATTTAATAATTTCTATTGTTTTGACAATAATGGTGTTAATTTTTTTATATATATATTTTTTAGTCTTTCAGCCTAAGAATATATATAGGGAAAAGAAAACATGACCTAGGATTTTTTTAATATAAAAAATTAATATAAGTATTCTGAGATACATTTAATATAGTTATATAATAGTAGATGATCTGCCACACAATTACAAATAACCGATTAA
This sequence comes from Salix viminalis, assembly GCA_029228465.1. Taxonomy (NCBI): domain Eukaryota; kingdom Viridiplantae; phylum Streptophyta; class Magnoliopsida; order Malpighiales; family Salicaceae; genus Salix; species Salix viminalis. Next base: position 14,492,257 of record CM055436.1, read on the forward strand.
AACACATTCACAAATTTAATTTTTTTTATTTATAGAATAATGTCTACTTTTGTCCATGTATATATAAGTGTACTTAACACAATAATCATAATAATAATAAGAATAAGAATAATAATAATAATAACAATAATAATAACAATAATAACAACAACAACAACAATAATAATAATAACAATTATTTCAATAATAATAACAATAACAATAATAACAATAATAACAATAATAATAACAATAATAATAATAACAATAATAATAAAAATAATAATAATAATAACAATAATAATAATAATAATAATAATAATAATAATAATAATAATAATAATAATAATAATAATAAGAATAAGAATTATTTTGTTAGTAACTCTTTTGTTAATATTTTTTTTGCTCTTCATAATTTAATAATTTCTATTCTTTTGACAATAATGGTGTTAATTTTTTATATACATATTTTTAATCTTTCGCCTAAGAATATATATAGGGAAAAAAAAACATGACCTAGGATTTTTTTTAATATAAAAAAAATTAATATAAGTATTCTGAGATACATTTAATATAGTTATATAATAGTAGATGATCGACCACACAATTACAAATAACCCGATTAAAACACATTCACAAATTGATCAATAAACTACAACAAAAAAAATATCACACCAAACAATCAAATAATTCACCATACAGGATGGATACAAAAAAAATATTTTCATAACCGATAAACACAAGCTGAATAAAAGAAAAAATTAGATGATCGACCACACAATTACAACAAAACCAACCACCAACAAATTCCCGATTGACTACTGACAAACAAAAAATCTCTAATCAATATAATCTATTACATTTTTTTTCAACCAACTGATTATATAATTATCAATCCAATTAAAACACACCGGGATAATCAAAACATTGCAATTTTGCAATCTATGAGTTAATTAAATCAACACACAATTCAAATCCAAAGCTGTGACTAAATTATTCTCCAAGACAGTAAAAATAATGTCAACAACCAACTAAATCAATGCAAACAAAAAAATAATCTATCTTTAATACATTTCAGCGATTATAATATTGGTATCAACCCAGGTTAAATGCTTAATAAGCTGTTAAAAAAAATATTTAACAATCAAAACATTCGAGTTCAAGACAACAAAATATCATCTTTCATTCATTTTATTGATTACTGATTTACATCAACCAATTAAATAACCATCAAAACAATCAATACATACTAAACAATTAATCAATTATGGTCTTGCAATACTCAAATTACAATTAGTTGATCTTTCAAAAAAAAATTTACGCTAATAATTTTTTTAAATTTCGCAATTGAATTATTATCCCGAGTATTTAAGCTTATAACAATAATCAACTAATTCAATACATAAAAAAATGTTATAGCATTATTTAAAATTTACAATTCTCTATCTATCAACTAAAAAATTCTCTGCTTACCACATAAATAATCAGTTTGCTACATATAAAAAGCCCGGCGCAACGCGCGGGCTACCCAACTCGTATTTTCTAAAATATGAGATTTATTTCCAAAAACAAAAGGAAGATATAGCCAGTTAACTGGTTGGCAATTCAACCCACTATCTAGGTGTGTCCAAAACTATTAGAGATAATATATATATATATATATATATATAGTTAAGCTATGAATTATTGTGACTGGATTTAATAACTATGTTTTTTTTTTGGGTCCAAGACATAATCGATAGTATTTTGTATTTTTCCTGTCTATTTCCAACCTTTGCATGCGCACCTTGAGCATGGTAGCTTTATTCGAATCGATATATATTTGATTATACGTAATTATTCATCAAATGAATTATTTAATTATTCGACAAATGAACTGAACCTTCAAATTATTACCATATTAATAATATTGTTCTGGCAATCACAGTAAGTTATTTTTAGCATCATCGCAAGCAGCAAATTTTTAGCATAATTCATGTTTTGTTTTAGCAATCAGGGCAGACTTTGTCCTCTCCACATACATAATTATTTGAGTTATTTTTTTTATAATTTATTGGTGTGGTGCATGCAGCATATGCACGACAAGTCCATAATGCATCCACCAGTGCGAAGAATTTTTGCAAACAGTAAACTATTATTCTCCACTGCTTTCATAGCATATTATTAATTTTCACACATACTCTCCTATTTATGAAATAGAAATAAATAATTTAGATATAAGACCATGCAGTCAAGTCCACTTTGAGGGGGGAGAGTCCTGTTATGAATCGAATGTATACAATAGGCTTTCTTGTGTTGGTAAAATTAAGTTTAAAAATGTTCATTTCTTTTAACCAAAAAAATCACGTGAATGATCTTTTTCTTCAAATACTCGGCACATTTTCATGATTTTGAAATCAATTTAAATGATATTGTGCAATAATTAATGATATTTTAAAATCCAATATACTTATCAAGAATGAGGTTCGTTCTTTGGATAGTGGGGAATTGTACATTTCTATCAATATTCTCTTATCTAATTAAAGCCCCCAAAAAATAGATGGTTGGTGATAAATAAATAAATAAAAACTCAACAACTATAAAATATATTTTTTTGTGAGGTTTAGGAACCCTCGGGACTTTATATTAAAAAAATATAATAAATAAGAGAATTATAATAAATAAGAGAACAATTATTAGATTAAAAAAACAAGACTCTTTTTTCTCATTTTTATATGATAATATCTCTGAGAATTAAAATATGGGTACTCATAGAATAAAATCTTGGATTATTTAACTTGTTGATCGAATGATATTCATAACCTTTAAACCTTGTTATGTTGCTACAATGAAGGAGTTGAAGAGTTGTTTTTTTTATAGCATAATTAAGGGATAAATATATCTTACATAACATTAGATGAGGGACAATTTTTTTTGCACCATATTAATAAGGGATAAATATTTCTTGCACAATATTAATAACAATGAAAATATGGTAGACCTTTAAAATATTTTTAAAAAATTTTAAGGTGTTGGAAGATGAATATCTTTAACATTATTTTTTGAAGTTAAATGTCATAAGAATAAACAAACAACATTTATGTCCTAACACGAGGTCTATAATGATCATCATACTCATTTGGGTGTGACATGATGTGAAGCCCAAGAGTAGTGGGGCTAACAACTTATTAAACTCATATCCGCTCATCAAACTCATGTATGCATGAGGTCAACACGTAGTTGAATCCAATTATAATACGTTTAACATCTTATTAGACTCATGTTTGTTTGAACCTGCTACGTAGTTGAACCCTAAGATGTCGGGTCTAGCAACTTGTCATATCTATCTGTACTTGGGGTCAACACATAGTTAAACCTAAAGATGTTGACATATCTCTAAACTCATGTCTGCTTGAGTTTAGCATATAGATGAACCTAAAAATATTGGGTCTAGAAGCTTGTCAGACTCATGCTTGTTTGGGTTCACCATGTAGCTAAACCCAATAATGTTGAGTCTGACAGCTTGCTAGATCCATGTTTATTTAAGTTTAGTGCATACCTGAGAATATCAAGTTTGGTAGTTTGTCATATTCATATTTGTTTGGACTTGACGCGTAGCTGAATCCAATGATATTAGATTTGACATCTCGTAAAATCCATGTCTGCTTAGGATCAAAACATAGTTGAATCCAAAAATATTTAGTTTAGTTTTGAAGCAAGTCAAACTCGTGTAATTTAGATCTCACATCACACTCCAAGAATATTGGGTATAGATGTAATCATCATCCTTCTATCATTAAGTTTTCACCTTCTGTAAACCCATTTAAATATAGGCTTACCATAAAAGTTAAATTAGAAAAAGATGACGATTCATCAATAATTATAACACATTATCTCAATATTGTAGCCACAATATTAACCTACACCTTGATCAATTTGTAATTAACCAACCATAGAGCTTAATTCATTTAATATCCAGTTACGGAGATAAAGACTCCACTGGCATGCTTATAAATGATTTGATTACTCCAAGGATTGCGTTTCCTACTTTATAAATCATTAATCCCACTCCACCTTAACTATAATCAATGATCATATGAAAGAGACTGTTGATTGATAAATGAATGACAAGTTAAACTACAAATGATATTTTCGTTGAATTGTAGTGGGAAAGGGTCCCATTTTCGTACCATTTTACATCGATGGATCTGCAACTAAAGGAGTCCATTAATGATTTGGTTTTGTTGACATGTTCTTAATTTTGGACGATTAATTGATTGTGCAATGGACCCCTTCTGCAAGGGCCTGTTTTTGGAAGACAATAATGGTGGCCTCGATCGTGTTAAGCTTCTTACTTTTTTTTTGTATGAGGCAAAGAGACAGAAATTACACATGCAAGTGCTACTGAAGTAATGGAAGGCTTGTGTTTATAGTGAAAACAACTGTTTGGACACAACTTGCATACATTCTCGATGAAATTGACGATGATTTGATCGATAAAAAAAACCTCGTAGCTCTAATCCTTTTTTTCTATTTATATAAGTGATTAATATAAAAACATACGAGATCCTCAAACTAAAGATGTCAATCAAAATTAATATGACAAAAAATTACGCGATGTGATAAATAGTATTCTTACATAGCCATCACTATTAATTTCTTTTCATTTTTCTGAAAGAAAAATAACATTTCATTATTAATAACAAGAATATACAAATACATAATTATTTTCACATTAAATAGAAGAGTGTTATGAATTTCAATACTCTTAATTTGGGTTTTAGATACGCTTTGACATCAAACTTAGAGGACAAGTCCCAAGGGACGTGACGTGATGACAGGGATTGAAATCTGCATAGTAGAACTCGAGTTCGAGTCAAGGCGTGCACTTCTTGTAAGAGTCTGAGACAACTAAAGTCTTACTCGCTCACTTGGATTTATAAAATACATTTTTCAAGAAATGAGATTTCCTCACATAAAAAAATAGTTTAAAGGACAAGAGGAGCAGGAAGGATTCAAGGATGATTGATAATAGAAGAACAAAAGAAAATTTTCATCTGAAAATTAAAATTCCAAAACCAGCTAAAAAGTAAATTAAAAAATAATTCAATTAAAATTTTCATCTGAATAAATTCAAAACCTAGTCAAATTAAAAAAAAAAAAAACGAACAATAATTACAATAGAAGTTAATTAGGCATGCCCGGTTCGGTTGGTAATATTTCCAATCGCTGGCTGCTCTTGCTAAGTACTAGCAATAGAAGAGCTGGTTGGTAAAGAGTTACGAACTCTTTTTTATACTAGTATTAAATAGAAAATAACTATTGATTTATAAATGGAATCCCTTTAAATTTCATATGCAAGCATTAAATAAGCACTGATTTCGAACGATTTAGGTGTCCATCAATAGAAAATCGTCGGTCAACCTTGTGACTCATTGACTAGGAATATAATAAAAACTTATCCATTTATCTAAATGCAAAGGTTTGTTCTTTGTTTGTCACTTGTAATAAACTAGATTCTTATAAAATAAGGAGAGTTGATAAGTAGGAAATGGATCGATGTTCTTTGTTTGACTCAGAATTTTTTTTCTTCTCGCATTATTTGAAGGAGGGAGACCACGAAGAAAGCTAGGGGAATTCATAGAACTTGGAGATGGATCCAAGAGACCATAAGATTTGTCCTCTTGCTTGAGTCGTGGTTTTCCTTTTTTAAATGAGGTTATAGCACAATATATTATATATATTGGTGGAGACTGACGTACGTGTTTATGTTAGCAAAAATATCATTGAGCAAACCTAGTTTTTAATCTCAATATAAATATAATCCACTCTTTGATCTACGATGGATGCTTGAACGAACCTATAGAAAACACACAAAAAAGAAAAGAAGAAGAAGTTCAAGATTGAGGGTAAAAGATCAAATAAAACCATAGATTTTAAATTATACAGATACAAATCTATAATTATTTGGAATTTTTAAGAGATTGTTGTGGGAGTAGTTTTTATCAATAAATCATCTTATCTAAGAACTTAAATTATTAAATGAGGTTCCAGAATATAATTTATATTATTCTCTAACAGGTTCCTTCAAGTGAACTTGAAACTTGCGCATATTTACACTACGTTGTGATTTATTTTTATCAAATAGAATGAGAATGATGAGATTTGAACTTATGATCGCTAGGTTAACAAGACTCTGATATCATGTCAAGAAATTATTTCACATAAAAGTTTAAGTTATTAGATAAAATCCAAAAATATGATTTATATTATTTTCTAACAGTTTTTTTTTCACCATTCAGTTTTTTTTTTATTTAAAAAAAGTATTTGTCTAGAGAAAGATCTGCTAGGGTTCCCCCAAACGTGTCCTCCTATATCATATGAAAAATATGATATAATAATATTGGATGTATTAAAGACTTCTCTTTCGAAGTAAATATGGACGTAATGGTGGCATGTAATCATTTCATAATTATAGATACAAAAGAAGAAATCCCAATCTATCAGAAAAAAATCTAAGCCGTCGATTCCCAGTCTTAATATTGAAGGGTCAGTTCCTTGTTCTTGCTTAATTAGGTAGATCTCAGATGAATTTTCAAAGAGATGACCGATGACCACGAACTTCTTAATTTCAGCCATACTATATCTCCATCCATAAAAATTCTTGCACCTATAACACGTTACCCACAAGGTTCTTCGTTCTCTTCTCTTTTTCAATGGAGCTGGACTTTGCTTGCTTCGGCGAGCCTTCCTTCATGAATATTCATGTAGCCATGCTGGTTCAATGTTTTTCGATCGATCAAAGTCCTACATGATTCTCTGTGCTATATGATACAGATCGAGTAACCTAAATTATAGGATACTCTTAACCCTTAAAAATAATATTTAATACTATATTTTATCTTAATTTGAAGGTTGAAAGGGTTTTGTTGAGCCTTAAATCTACTACAGATTTGTATGGGTTCGACTTTACAAAATCAATTTTGAAAACTTAATTACTACAATTTATAAAAATAAAAAATTGGACAGGTTCTTTTTTTATATAATCACTTCAGCCAACCTGCATTTTATCTCGAAGGTGTTCGGTTAAACCTCATCCACGACAAATTTGCATGGATCGCATTAAAAGAAAATTAGGTCAGACATTGTATTTCAAAATGTTTTTGAAATAATTAATTATTTATTTATTTTTTATTTTAAATTAAAAAAATAGTGTTTTTAGATTATTTTCATGTGCTAATATCAAAAATAATTTTTAAAAAACAAAAAAAAAACATTATTTTGATACATTTCTAAACGAAAAACACTTTAAAAAACAACCGCAATCATACCACCAAACAAGTACTTAATATTTTTCAATGGTTTTAAATTAATACGTTGATACTAAAGATATATTTCTAATGTATTTACGAGTGAAAACTGTTTTAAAAACAACAATTACAACGCTCTGAAACATGAGTATATCATTATTTATAAGTAAATAAAAAAGAAAGTTGGAGTGTGATGTTCAACTGCTGTGTGTATATATAGTAAAAGCTTTGTTTTGGGGTCAGACAAACATGGATGATTTTTAATTGATGAAGCAAACGTGAAATTAGGGTTTGGCATTGAAGTTTGCAGTGGATTGATGGAGAGACCGAAAGCAGAAAGTTGATGGTCAACTGATCATTAAGCCCATAGATTCTCTCGTGGTTCAAAGTGAGAAGCCCCTGGTTTGCACGAAGCAGTTTTCAAATAATAATTAGCCACCATCACTGCTTACTGTCACCCCCATACGGTGTCCTGCTGCCTGCTGAGCCTCTCAGCTTTTTCTTCCCCTCGAAACAGTAAATTTCGAAAATTATCTAATTAAAAAAAAAATTAACTTGAAATTATATTCACGATGTAGCATAAAATGTACTAACTTATTTTATTTCTAAATGATTTTAAAGATAAATAAGTGACATAGTTTTTTACCACTAGTCCCTCCTTGGATTCAAAACTAAAAACTATGAAAATGCTTGGTTATTCAAAACTAGCCCCCATACTTATAAATATATATATGGATCCATTCATGCATATGCATTTGATTATTCGCAAAGTTATGGTAATTATTTCTTTCTTTTTACACGAACTTCTAGGCTTCATTTGTTAGTTAGAAAGTAATTGTTGTTGGAGAGTGGTTTTCAAAGAAATTGAATTCCTCAAAAGTAAATTATTTTTTTATATTTAGTAATGTCATGGAAAATAAGCTATCATATAACTTAGTTATTAGCATTTTCTCAAGTTTATTAAGAGAATTTGGACCAAATCTAATAGATAAAACAGTTAAAGTATGAAATTAAAAAAATCTAATTTTATAAATTATTTTAAATAAAAAAAATTGAAACAGAATCTAACACATACAAAAATTGAAAGAGAAAAAAATAATATTTTAAATAAAATAAAATACATTGAACAATTAAATTAAAATTAAAGTTATTTTTGTCAAATAAATTGTTTAGTGTGACCTTATCTCTTTTGAGGTATGGCCTTGTCCATGTGTACTTTCATCTCCACAAGTAAAATCGAAATGAACTTGATCTTCAATTATATCCTCTTGCTATAAACAAATATGGTTTATCCATTTAATTTTTCTATCGTTATTTGATCTTTATTGTTTTAAAAGTTTGCAGTATAATTTTGAAAGTTTATTTTCCTCGCATTTTAAACCCTCCATGTATAAGGATGAGAGAAAAAGATACATAGAAAAGAGAAAAACAAAATTTGACGAGTCAAATCCTAGTTACCTGAAAGCTTATCTTGGCATCAATAGATATTAAAGAGAGGAATCCCATGAAGGTGATTTTGTTCTTCGAACATGCCTGAAAAAAAATATCAACACTTGTTAAAAAAAAATTATTTGATTTGATTTATTTTTTAAAAATGATTAAATGGTGTTTTGAGTTGAAAATAAAGTAATTGAGGTTATTATAATAGTGATTCAACTGGACAAAAGCTTCGTAGTTATTGTTTAATAGAATTATAATTCACTTTTACAATAATGATTCTATAAATGTTTTTAAGGAGAACATAGTATGATGTTTGGGTTTTGTGAATAAAAAAAGTTCATAATTTATGGTTTGTAAATACAGAAGTTTTATTTGATTGTGAACATAGTAATTTTGAAAAACTTCATTATAAATAAAAATTATAATTGAAAAACTATCCAATTATGTCATAATTTTAAATAATATTAGAGCTTTTATTGTAATATTACAATTGTGTAGTGAATTATTATATATGACCCTAATGTGCACAAGTTTTTAAAATAGTTTACTGTCGATTGTTATTTCCGAGCTTGTGCTGCCTTAGCCTTGCAACTGCATCACTTTGGCTCTCCTTCCTCTCTTCTTTATCGTTCCTCCTCCTCCTCCTCCTCCTCCTCTTATCCGACCTTTTTCAGTCCTCTTTAAAAACTAACCAGCTCCCCGTGTCTCCTTGCTTGTTCCTCCTCTGTCTTTTTTTCTTACTTTTTCGTCCTTGAGACCCAAGATCTTCTTGTTACCAAAACCTGCGAACCTTAAGACCCAATATCTTCTTATTACCCAAACCTGGGAGCAAAACTTGCTGGTCACCAAAGAACTACTGGTTGGACAGTTAGAGCTTGGGAGAAGATCCAGATTGGGGCTGAGGAAATTGTCAAGAAACCCAACACTGATCCTAGCTTGAAGACACTAGTGCTGCTGGGAATTGCTGCTGAAGCTTGGTGATTTTTTTTAATTATTTATTTAGATGTGATTCTTGGATATCCAAATACCAAGCAAATCAGAGAAAAGAAAAATGAGAAGACGACTTAAAACTGGCAGAGGCTACTGATAAACCAATAGTTCTGCAACCAAGAAGATCTACTAGAATGACAGTGCCTACTCCAAAATATCTGAAGTGAGACATGCAAGAAAGACATGCAAGCAGAAGGGACGTGGAAAGACTCACGTAGTTAGCTGCGTAAGAATAGGTCAAGTAATTAGCATTTTAATTCTCCTAAATGTGTAACGGGCATGTTGCCCTGTTGACAGCAAAGCAATTTAATTTCCCTAAATGTGTAACGGGCATGTTGCCCTGTTACCAGTAGACGTGCTCCTAAGTTTAAGAGACATAATCTCTAAACGTGGAGTAACAGTTACTTTCCAATTGATGTATTTAAATTCAGCTTTGGCTAAGGAATAGACAGCTTATTGATTTCAACAAACATATCTGTGGTTAATTCTCACCCAAAGTAGAATACATTACTCTGTCACGTTTTCTCTCCTAATTTGCAGTCCAAATCTGATTGGGACCTATCATTGGTATCAGAGCATGGGCACTAACAAAGAGAGAATTGAAAGTTTAGAAGCTGGGTTGGGAGAGCTACAAAGCAGCTTCAGCCGAATGGAAATTGGGGTAACTGACAAACTCCATCATATTGAGGGAGTTCTCAGCAAGCTATCTGAGATACTGTTAGCTAAACAGACAACCTCAGATGTCAACACTCCAGAAACCACGACTGGTTCTTCCAAGGGACAATCTCGTACCATACGAGAGGAATCACGGGAAATTGTCGAAGGAAGCAGACCCCCATTTGCTGCCAAACTCGCCAGCTTGGAATTTCCACGTTTTTCAGGAGACGATCCCACGGAGTGGTTCACCAGAGTGGAGCAATTTTTTGAATTTCAGGGCACCCCTGAAATACAAAAATTAGCTCTTGCTTCGTTTCATTTACAAGGTGAGGCGAATCAATGGTGGCAGTGGTTACGCAGATCATACAGAGAAGAGGGGCAAGAAATGACATGGAATGGCTTTCAAAGTGAACTGTGGGCACGATTTGGTCCCACCGAATGTGAAGACTTTGATGAAGCATTATCAAAAGTAAAACAAGAAGGGTCTTTGCGGGAATATCAGAGGGAGTTTGAGCGTCTGGGCAACCGAGTGCAAGGTTGGCCACAGAAAGCATTGGTGGGAACATTCATGGGAGGCCTCAAACCAGAAATAGCTGACGGCATAAGGATGTTCAAACCAAAATCATTGAAAGACGCAAGCAGCCTCGCAAGAATGAGGGATGAGCAGCTCAATCATCAACAAAAAGCCATCAGACCTGAAGGACGATCATTTACAAATTTTCAAACACAACCAAAGACCAATCCCGTTTCACCTATGAAGAAACTATCATGGGATGAGATGCAGAAAAGGAGAGCGCAGGGCCTTTGTTTCAATTGTGACGAAAAATTCACACCAGGACACAGGTGCAGAGGACCACAACTCCTGCTGATGGAAGGCTGTGATGAATATGACGAGGAGGACAATCCTGGGTGACAAATTCCTCACCTTCAACCTTGAGGACAAGGTTCCTGTCGCAGGGGGCAGTATTGATAAACCAATAGTTCTGCAACCAAGAAGATCTACTAGAATGACAGTGCCTACTCCAAAATATCTGAAGTGAGACATGCAAGAAAGACATGCAAGCAGAAGGGACGTGGAAAGACTCACGTAGTTAGCTGCGTAAGAATAGGTCAAGTAATTAGCATTTTAATTCTCCTAAATGTGTAACGGGCATGTTGCCCTGTTGACAGCAAAGCAATTTAATTTCCCTAAATGTGTAACGGGCATGTTGCCCTGTTACCAGTAGACGTGCTCCTAAGTTTAAGAGACATAATCTCTAAACGTGGAGTAACAGTTACTTTCCAATTGATGTATTTAAATTCAGCTTTGGCTAAGGAATAGACAGCTTATTGATTTCAACAAACATATCTGTGGTTAATTCTCACCCAAAGTAGAATACATTACTCTGTCACGTTTTCTCTCCTAATTTGCAGTCCAAATCTGATTGGGACCTATCAGCTACTCTCTTCGTTTTTCCCTTGTTTCTGTGGCTGATAGTAGCTTTCATAGGATAGTTTTTTAGCTTTGAATGTCAAACCCTTAATTCTGTGGTCAATTTTCGATAGAAGATGGCTCCAAGTTATAATTAAAGAGCAAAAAAGCAAGCACAGTTAGATGATAAAGATTTGTGCTTCAGATCCATAATTAATTTAGCTAGCCCAGCTCGGCAGATGCCTGGTGTAAGTTCTCACGTAGAAAAACTTAAAGAATAGGAATCAAATAAAAAGAAAGACACGATTTTTAGGGGATCACAAAACAAGAATTACAACCTCTTAAATAATCCTTGAATTAGCCTTTTCAAGTTCATGATAGAATAATCAAAATTCTAAATTAAATAAGAAAATAACATAAACCTGAGAATTAAGATGAAAATCTCAAAATTAACTAACAGTCTAATTTGAAGGTCTTCTCAATCTCTACTGGTTACAACTCGTTAACACAGTTTAAAACTATGGATGTAAAATTTCTTACATCGAAACATAATGAGATTTTCTTTCAAACAGGTCTTTTGACTTTACCATGCCTTTTCTTGGACTAATTGGTCATCGACCTTCAAGTCCAAATCCATATATATTTCTTATCTTTTCATTTCGTTTTGTTGATGTATGTTCTCCCATCCATCGATAACTTTCACTATGCATTTCATATAGGAATTGAGGAAAAGTTGTTCTTGTCGGAACATTAAGAACTAGCTCAGAACTGCAATATAATTAACGAGAGAGAAACAATACAGTCTGCAGCAAGCATTGCTTAAGACTGCAATATCACGAAACTGAATAACAATCATACATGCACTCAAACACACTATATAATGATCTATAGTAGAGGTTCAAACAATCAAGAAAATGGAATAACCTCTATGCTAGCTAAATCTCCCATATTAATCAGCTCGACGGAGCTTTTTCCCCCGTGGTAGGCAAGGGAAAACAATCCGTGGCAGAGCTTTCCCGGTTATCTTGAGAATGTTGACTGTAGAGCCCATAAATGAGACGTACAGACGGAACTGCATTATTGCAAATACTAAGACTGGAAGGAATGCAGCAATGGAAAGGAGTAATGTTGTCAACTTTCTCTCTGACTGAATGAGTATCAAAATTGTGGCTCCAAAAGATAGCATGGTCGTTATCACAGCAAAGAAAAAGGAAGGTGAAGCCAAAAAGAAGTTTTCGAGGAAGAGAGAAGTGGAATTCTTTTAGCTCAAATGGAGAGGTCAGCAAAGACAGAAATACCACAAGCGAAGTCAAGGAGCTTGCTAAGGAGAGAACATCTGAGACAGTGAAAACAAGAAAATAGGGAGAGGTGATGAAGTTGGGCGTGCCTTCCTCATCAGAACCTCCAGGCACAGTATACGCAGCAGCAAAGACAACAGTAGCAACAAGTGCAGCTACTGTGGAACAAGACTGAGTCGTTTCCTTGATCCATTTTTGTGCACTTTCCAGTTGTTCCTTGTGACTCACTTTGAAGAGATCTTCTGCTGTCTTGCCTGTCTTGTTCTGAAGCGTTACATAATGAGAAGGAATTACCTCTTGAACTTGCTGCAATAATCGGGAGATAAATATGTTTGTTATATAAATGGAGTTCGTACATAAAACAACGCGTTGTTTAATAGCGTATAATTTTTAATAATATTTAAGAAGCTGGTTCGGGTGAAAAGGATAACTAGATCAGCCTGATGTCTTAATTAGGTGTCATTAATTTCTACGTTTCATTAGCATTACAATCGAGTTTCTTACAGTCTAACAATTTTTCTATAACTGGATTGGATAATTTGATTGAAACAAATGTTTTTATACTCATGATGGATAATCCTGTACCAAGTCGATCCATGAATAATTTTTATGAGGAGGTAAAGACAGATGGATGAAAAGGGCTCACCTCAAACCATTGCAACTCCTCCTGAAGTTTAAGTGCAGGTCCAGGCTTTGTTCCTCCTCTGTAATGCTTCATATCTGCAACATGGTGCAGCAATGTGCTTCCCATATTATCAATAACTCGATGCAGTCTAGCCAATGGTACTTTCTGTTGCTTCACAAGACTGAAGATCTTTTTCTGGCGATGCATGACGGCCACATCCAAAATGCTCTGACGCTCCTCGTTGAGCTTCTCAATAGCATGGGGATATTGATCTATTATCTCCCACACAATCTCTTCTATTCCATTTATAGTTGCAATAAACAAAGGGATATGCTCTTGGCGTTGGCTTTCTTTTGTATTGTTTCCTTCGCTAGTGATTTCAGAGGACTTGTTTTCTCCCTTTCCATTTTCTTTCCCAGCTGGTCCAGGCTCTTCGTCTGTTATAGTTATATTTACTTTATTCAATGACTCATCATCTTTCTTTATTAGGATCTTGGCGACTTTCAACGCAAATACATGCTTTGTTTTCTGGTTCCAGAATCTTTCTAGCCAAGATCCTACAACGCGATCATGCCAAAGGGAATGAGATTAAACATGGATGATTAGAGCTATCCATTTTTAAGTAACAGAAAGAAATGCTAACAATGATAGTTGAAGGATGAACAAAATAATATCGTGAAAGTAGAAGTTGATAAAATAAAGACATGCTAAAGGTGAAAAAAGATAGTTTCTAAACCAAAAGAACGGGCCTCGATTGTGCTCAATACCTTTAGGGACCTTTAAATATTTGAGTATGCCGCCTCTTTGATTCCGCTCCGTGCCGCTCTCCGGAGCTTCAGACTCTCTCCCTTGACCGCTCTCCGGAGCTTCCGACTCCCTCCCTTGACCGCTCACCGGAGCTTCAGCCTCCCTCCCTTGACCGCTCTCCGGAGCTGCAGCCTCCCTCCCTTGACCGCTCACCGGAGCTTCCGACTCCCTCCCTTGACCGCTCACCGGAGCTTCAGACTCCCTCCTTTGACCGCTCTCAAGATCTCTCTTCTCCTTCCTTTCCTTGAACCAAGCTTCTAACTGTGATTTTAACTTGTCTTGACGTTTAACAGGAAGGCCTGCGACATGATATAGAGTTAAGTTTATATGTATGCAAACAAGAAACATGTAAGCAAAATTGCATGCAAGGTCTAATATCGTGGTTAGTATTAGCATACAACGGTAGATCAGTCTTTCAAATATGCCCATGGAAACTCCACTATCAAAAGCGGTTGGCATATGAGCTAGAAGTTGAAGAGCATCTACGCCATCTTCGTCCTTCAAGTCGTGGAGCGAGTCATCCAGTTCTAGCAACATTAAAGCTGTTTCTGCATTCAAGAAATTAGGCATAGAAAAATTATACGACAGTACTTTAAAATTTCATAATTATATGAAGAGAGAATTGTTTACCAAAGTGTTGCCCTTTGATAGCAGCGCTAAGGATGGACAGGCCATCCCCTGATCTCTGGCGGTGAATTTCCAACAGCCTGCACTCATCATTCACGCACTGTTCTGCATTGGACCTGAATAAAAACTCCACTATTTCTGCCTCGGCAAATGCAGCAGCTGTAAACAATGGGGTTTCACCGTACTTGTTTTTTTCATTAAGGAGGTCTGCACATTGATCTACCAAGAGTCTTACAGCCTCGTAATTCCCGCAGATCGTTGCCTCGTGAAGAGCCGTGTTTCCAAATTCGTTTTTTCTCTTGAGAAATTTCATCTGATCAGTTGAAAGGTGTTCTTTCTCAGGTGCAGGGGAATCTATGTCAGGTAAAAAGTTTTTTATGCGCTCCACGATTCCAAGCAAACTTTCAAGTGGTTCCGCTTGTTTGCTGTACACAGCTATATGAAGTGCAGTGTCCGCAGAGAGCGTAACTGGCAAGAATAGATCTAGCGAACGGTCTTGATAATGGTGAATGATGTTTTTCCAATCTCCTCTCATGGCTGCTCTATAAGGTTTCTCCATTAGAGGAAAACTCATATTTTCTCTGTTGAAAAAATCATTAAAGTGACTATTGTTAATGAACAATCTCGGTTATCAACAAACACATTTCTTTTAAAATCTTAAGTTATTAATTGAGATTCTAAGATATAATTTATATTATTTTATAACACACAACTTCAAGTGAAAATTTTTTGGATTTCAAACTTTCATACAAATCATTAATATTATGTCAAGAAACCATCATATCTAAGAAATATAATTTATAGATAACAATTTCAATTCAGAAAATAAATTTACATTAACTCATAATACCGATCATAATGGAAAACAGAATTAGGAAGTAAGCACTCAAGGAGAACTGCTCGTATATCATACCTTTTAGTAATGGAAATGATCGAAACGCTCCTCCACCTAGTTTACGGAGAGATGACTACAAAGAAACAACCTTTTTTTTCTTCTTCTGAATTAATTGTTTTGAGAACCCTATTTATACAGTCCCTTGAAGAATGTTTCGTAGCTTGCTCAGGAAAAAAGTAAATTAGGATCTGTATATTGCTTGTTTAGTTTATAAAGTGAAACTAAAGATATGTTGATTTTGCTTTTATGCATATATTAAATTAAATCTTTTTCATGTTTTTTATTTATTAAATATTGGATATGTTTGTGCCCACATGTGAAACTCTCTATTAAATAAATTAAGGAGAATAGAGATTCAAAATTACAGAAATAAGTATTGCAGATTGAATTCTTGCTTCTAAAATAAGCAACCAAATTTCTCCTTTTTCTTTTAGAATAATCTAACTTTAATCGGTCTCGTAGCTGCAAGCATAATTTGCTTTCCCGTACATAGTTACAATCACTACACTAGAACTTTAAAGAAGCGAAGAATATAAATTAAATTGTGTTTCGCGTTCATCAAGAATTGTTCTTGGAATCTATTTCCAACAAGCCATAGTTCTACTATGTTTATAATTGTATTTAAAAAATATTTTGAAAATATTTAAAAAAAAAAAATTATATATTTTCAAATAAAAAAATACTTCTAAAAACAAACTCAGCTATATTTCTGAAGAGGCACTTCATTTCCCTCTGCTTGGAGTATGGACTGCAATGGAGGTGATAACCGACCAGCTACTAATTAACCAGAACACTACATATTCTTTGTTAAAAAGTATTTCTTAGACATTTTTTAGAGTTTAACTCTTAGGGTTAAGATATATTTTTTGATATCATATAAAATGATTATAGTGTTGAAGATATTACATATCTTCCAGCATTTAATGTTTACTGTGCATCACTGTTCTGTAATTAATACCAACGGTATTATTACCGTTAACTCTCTTGTATAAATTACTCCCTGTACAAATCAGTTTTCTCTACGATTAATACAACAAATTGCTATCTTTCCAGCAATAATCCATTCGTCTTGTTTACATCAGAAATCTCACAAATTCTTCATGGTATCAGAGCAGTGATCCTGCTCATTACCTCTGCAAAAAAAAATTTTTCTCTCGATTGTTAACAATTGGCGAGTCATGGGCAGATCAAAGAGTGCGAAGTAATTCTAAAAAGAATTACTACTTCTTCAAGCATCGGCAGTGATGCAAATTCCTCCCAAAAAAAATAACCACAGTCTTTGCTAAATGAGTTCAATTACTTACCTTGGTCAAGAGCAGTGACCATTGCACTTGGTGGTAGGTCTCGATTTGGGGGTTTATCAACGGGGAAAGAAGTAGCTCCCGACGGTAGCTCCCCGGGAATTTGACAATTGGTTGGCCAAGGACCGGATGGTGATGTCTCGGATTTTGAACTCCATGGAGCGCACCCTAGCTGAGATGTTCGACTACTACCGGTCTTCATTGGAACTACGGGAAGCGGTGAAGGACATGTATGGTAACCAAAATAATTCAGCCCGAATTTTTTCAGCTTCAACAAGAAATTGCGGGGAATTCAACAATACAGGCGACCCTTCGTCAACTTATTAAGCAAATTCAAGAGTGCGTGGAGCGAATTAGGCGTTCTGCAGACCACACTCGATAGACCCAGTTGTTCTTCGCGACGCTAAGGAAGAAGATCAAATTTTTCGACTTCGGCTAGCTTAGGATCGAACTATGAAGACCTTCGCAGCCATATCTTGATGAACGACGAGCTTCCCCATTAAAGAGTGTGCGTGCCACCATCCAAAGAGAAGAAATCGGAAGGAAGGTGATGACCCGAGAACACCCATCCAAAATTGCTGAAGCCCGATGCGTTTGTTGCCCGAAAAAAAATGCGAAGCTGGGCACCTCCAAATTCGCAGACAAACAACCCTTCAAAGGTAATCGATCGAGCTTAAAATGCAATTATTGTCACTCTGTGGGACACCAAATGGATCGTTGGTGGATCCTTCACCCCGAATTGAAACCCAAAAATTTGGGTAATCGGCAGCAATTTCCCAAAGAAATTCCTAAGACCTAGGGCTCATGTGGCTGCGCATGACTCGAATTTCTCTAGCCCAATGAGTTTACTAACTGAGTTTGCAAGCTTTCTCCAAGAAAAACGAAATTGTGGCAGAAATGGAGAAGAAGGGAGCTCGGGTGAAAATGGCGAGCTGGGCGATGCCAGCGCGTTTTTAAGCCATTTCGGGTTGACCCGGGAAAATGGCTCATCCGGGTTGACCCGAGAGGCAGCAGTTTGGGTTGACCCAGTGAGTCAACTGGGTTGACCCATGACTATGCTTGAAAAAATTCCAAGGTATGTACATAGCTCTTATGATCGCTTTTGAATTAAGTAAATTACATAATATATGGGTAGTGGATTCGGGTGCAAGTGATCACATGACAAATAAATTAAATAAAATTCATGATTTTATCCCCTTTCTGATATCATCCTTTGTATCTATTGCTAATGGATCTACTGCAGCAGTGGAAGGTAAGGGAAAAATTAAAATTGTGTCAAAAATTATTAATTCTGATATTTTATATGTTCCGTCATTTCCATTCCAGTTATTGTCTGTTCACCGGTTAACCACTTCCCTTAATTGTGATGTTATATTTACTCCGTTTAAGGTGTTTTTTCAGGACCATTACACCAAACAAAAGATTGGTGAAGGATTTTATTTGAATGGTCTTTATTTTTTCTGTGATTCCGAAGTTCCGAAAGGACTACAAGCTATTTATTCACCGGTCAATGATCATCAATTGTGGCACTTTCGTCTGGCTCATGCTTCCGACAACGTCATCTCAAAAATACAACCTAATCTGTCCAAAAGAAATTATGATTGTGATACGTGTCATTTTGCCAAATCAAGCAGACTTCCTTTTAAATTATCTGTGTCCAAAGTGTCTCAAGTTTTTGAACTGATTCATTCAGATGTATGGGGCCCCTTTTCAATGTCAATTGATGGTTTCAAATATTTTGTCACTTTTATTGACGATTTTTCAAGAGTTACCTGGATTTATTTGCTAAAAGCAAAAAATGAGGTTTTTAATTGTTTTAAAGACTTTCACAAACTAGTTTCTACTCAATTTTCCACACACATTAAAATATTTCGATCTGACAACGGATCTGAATTTACATCCCATGATATGGAAAATTATTTAATCTCTAATGGCATAATTCATCAAACTAGTTGTGTTAATACTCCTCAACAAAATGGAGTTGCTTTGAACGCATAAAAATCGAGATTTATTAGAAAAAAACTAGAGCTATAATGTTTCAAATGAATGTTCCAAAAAAATTCTGGTCCTATGGAATTCTTACTGCTACCTATATTATTAACCGCTTACCCAGTCAAGTACTGGATTTTCAGTGTCCTCTTGAAGTTTTGCAGGGTAAACCTCCTACTATTTCGCACTTAAAGATCTTTGGGTGCCAATGCTTTGTTCACCTGCATCCCAATCAACGTGACAAACTTGACCCTCGAGCCTCCAAATGTATTTTCCTAGGGTACTCTCACACCAAAAAAGGGTACAAATGTTATGACTCCGTGCGTCAGAAGCTTTATGTCAGCAGGGATGTTCGATTTATCGAAACCAGCCCTTATTTCACTACTCCCAATCAGGGGGAGTCCTTGGAGGATCTAGTACCTCTTCCTAGAGCAGAATTCTGCAGCCTCGACGTGACTAGTCCAAATACTCCAAATGAGATTATCCCGGTTGACGAGCCGTCATCCGCGATCATGCCAACTGAATCTGTGTCTCCAATTTTATCAGAAGAGGCGCCAGCTCCAAGACGCAATCCTTCTCGACCGCGCCAGTGCCCTTCCAAATTTCAAGACTATGTGGCTTATACAGTCAGGTACCCTGTCTCAAATTATTTGGATTACTCAAAACTCTCACCCTCGCACTCTGCTTTTTTGTCAGCTATATCCAATGATCATGAACCTAGAAATTTCGCTGAAGCTCAATCTCAACTGGTGTGGAGAAAAGCCATGGAGGAGGAATTGACCGCCCTAGCTGATAATAATACTTGGAGTCTAGTTCCTCTTCCAAAAGGTAAACATGCCGTCGGTAGCCGATGGATATACAAAACCAAGTTCAACTCTGATGGATCTGTTAATCGGCACAAAGCTCGCCTGGTGGCTCAAGGTTATACTCAAGAATTCGGTGTTGATTACAAGGAGACATTTGCTCCTGTTGCAAAAATGACCACTGTAAGAGTTCTTTTATCCGTTTCCGTCAATAATGGATGGTTTTTATCTCAAATGGACGTAAAAAATGCCTTCTTACACGGAGATCTGGAAGAAGAAGTGTTTATGAAGCTTCCTCCGGGCCATTCCTTGAGTGTCACTCCTAATTTGGTATGTAAACTTCATAAATCTATTTATGGGTTAAAACAAAGTCCCCGTGCTTGGCATGCGAAGCTTAGTGGTGCTCTTGCTACATTAGGTTTTAGCAAGAGTTCTGCTGATTCTTCTTTATATATCCGGTTCCAAAATGATGATAAATTGATGGTTTTAATTTATGTTGATGATTTAATTATATCAGGAAATAATATTGACTCCATTGCTAAATTGAAGAAAACTCTTCAACAATTATTTCCTATTAAAGATCTTGGTGCCTTAAAATATTTTCTTGGGATTGAAATGGCCTCATCCAAGAAAGGATTTTTTCTGAATCAACGTAAATACACTCTTGATGTCCTTCAAGATGCAGGTATGCTTTCAACTAAACCTTCTCCTACTCCTGTTGATAGCAAACTAAAATTATCTCTTGCAGGTACGGCCCTTACATCGCCTAAGTACTATCAACAGCTTGTGGGTAAACTTATTTATCTGACGATTACTCGTCCAGATATTACCTATGCAGTCAGTCTGGTCAGTCAGTTCATGCATGCTCCAACTATACATCATTTCAGCATGGTCAAGCGAATTCTGCGATACCTGAAAGGCACTATCGGTCGCGGAATTGTCATGACCAGAAACAACCACACCAATATAATGGGATATACCGACTCCGATTGGGCTGGAAATCAACTTGACCGGCGCTCGACTACTGGATATTGTATGTTTGTTGGAGGTAATCTTGTGTCATGGAAGAGCAAGAAACAACATGTCGTAGCTCGCTCCAGTGCCGAAGCCGAATATCGTGCAATGGCGGCTGCGGCTTGTGAACTTGTGTGGCTTCGGAGTCTTCTCACAGATATGGGTTGTTTATCAGTCACTCCAATGAGCCTGTTTTGCGACAATCAAGCTGCCATGCATATTGCCAAGAACCCTGTGTTTCATGAACGAACCAAACACATCGAAGTTGATTGTCACTTTATTCGTCAGCAAGTTCAATCAAACAATATTACTACTCATTATGTGCGGACCGGTGACCAACTTGCCGATGTGTTTACCAAAGTCGTGCCTTCTTCCCAGTTTCATCGTCTTCTTTGCAAGCTTGGATCCATCAACCCCCTTGATCCAGCTTGAGGGGGAGTGTTGAAGATATTACATATCTTCCAGCATTTAATGTTTACTGTGCATCACTGTTCTGTAATTAATACCAACGGTATTATTACCGTTAACTCTCTTGTATAAATTACTCCCTGTACAAATCAGTTTTCTCTACGATTAATACAACAAATTGCTGTCTTTCCAGCAATAATCCATTCATCTTGTTTACATCAGAAATCTCACAAATTCTTCATATAGGTCACGTGTCATTGGATATTATTTTTTCTAAATAGAGATCACAACCTGTTAAATTGGTTTTAAATTGACTTTAAAAAATAAATACAATCGGAATTCTAGTTCAAATAAAAAAAATAACATAAACACCAAAAATTGTGTTTAAAAAATCAAAATTAACTAGGAAAATAACAAAACGAGATAAAATAGCTTAATTAGTTTCAAAATTAACTACAATATCCAATAACAATTTCTTACAGATCAAATTATTTTAAATCAACTTTTTATGTATCAAAATTATTATTGATTCTATAAGTGTTTTTAATGAGAACATAGTATGATGTTTGGGTGTTGTGAATAAAAAAATTTCATAATTTATGGTTTGTAAATACAGAAGTTTTACTTGATTGTGAACATAGTATTTTTGAAAAACTTCATCATAAATAAAAATTATTTTGAAATACTATCCAATTTTTATTTAATTTCCTCACATTAGTTATTTTTTATATTTTCATGCAATCACATAAACAGTATTGTGTCATTTTATTTTATTTTTTATTGAAACTTTATTTTTAGTTCAAGATTAGTTAGATCGTTATCGTTATTTGTAAAAGATTTTTTTTATCACTTTGAGAAGTCTCTTATTATTAAATTAGAATCGATTACAGAAAAAATCAATTATCCTCTTTAGTAAGGGTTTTTCTTTTAAGATATAAATGTAATCCGTAGCACAATCATGTGTTTTTTACCTTTTAGGTGCTTCTCTTATTTGTAGGGATAAAATGGGTCTAACAATTCGTTAAATCTATATGTGTTCGAGGTTTATAAATGATGCATCAAGCACCAACCAAACATTTGAATAAATTAAAAATATTCCTTCTCAATTGTTTTATCAGATAAGATTCTTTATTTCAATGTTGCATACATAATGTTTGATATAATGCGCATTTATATAGTTTGGGCAAAACATGCATTGTACATGTTCTGTAACTGATTGTAACTACTTAGAGAAGTCAATTTCATCTTATCTTCTTAGTTTGAGGTTAGTTACAACTGATTTAACAATCAATTAACAGTCCAGTCTTTGCAACTGCATACACTGTCTCTTCGTCTTCTTCTTCGGCAGAAACTTTCAAGTCTTCTCTTGGCAAGTTACATAGCTGAGTGAGAAGCTTAGTGTTCAACATCTCCCATATTAATCAACTCGACGGAGCTTTTTCCCCCGTGGTACGCAAGGGAAAAGAAACGATGGCAGAGCTTTCCCGGTTATCTTCAGAATGTCGTATGCAGAGCCCATTATAAAGACGTACAGACGGAACTGCATTGTTGCAAATAATAAGACTGAAAGGAATGCAGCAATGGAAAGGAGTAATGATGTCGACTTTCTCTCTGACTGAACGAGTATCAAAATTGTGGCCCCGAAACATAGCGTGGTCGTTATGACAGCAAGGAAAAGGAAGGTGATGCCAACAAGAAGTTTTCGAGGAAGAGAGATGTGGAATTCTTTTAGCTCAAATGTAGAGGTCAACAAAGACAGAAATACCACAAGCGAAGTCAAGGAGCTTGCTAAGGAGAAAATATCCGAGACTGTAAAAAACATAAAATAGGGAGAGTCGATGAAGTTGGGCTTGCCATTTTCATCAGAACCTCCAGGCACAGTATACGCAGCAGCGAAGACAATAGTAAACACTCCTGCAGCTACTGTGGAACAAAACTGAGTCGTTTCCTTGATCCATTTTTGTGCATTTTCCAGCTGTTCCTTGTGACTCGCATTGAAGAGATCTCCTGCTGTCTTGCCTTTCTTGTTCCGAAGCGTGACATAATGAGAAGGAATTACCTCTTGAACTTGCTGCCATAATCGGGAGATAAATATGATTGTTATATAAATCGGGTGACATGTCTACGTTTCATTAACCTTAACTGGATTGGATAATTTGATTAAAACAAATGTGTAAACAGGTTTGATGCTCTTATACACATGATGGATAATCCGGTACGTACCAAGTCCATGAATAATTTTTATCAGGAGGTAAAGACAGAGGGATGAATAGGGCTCACCTCAAACCATTGCAACTCCTCCTGGTTCCTCCTCTGTAATGCTCCATATCTGCAACGTGGTGCAGCAATGTGTTGCCCTCCATATCAGGAACTCGATGCAGTTTAGCCATTGGTATTTTCCGTTGCTTCACAAGACTGAAGATCTTTTCCTGGCGATGCATGACGGCCACATTCAAAATGCTCTGACGCTTTTCATTGAGCTGCTCAACAGCATAGGGATATCGATCTAGTATCTCCCACACAATCTCTTCTATTCCATTTCTTGTTGCAACAAACAACGGGTTCAGTTCCTCCCTAGTTAATGTTTTGGTGACGCTCTTCCATGACTTCTCTTTCTCTATTAGGATTATGGCGAGTCTCAAAGCAAATACATGTTTTATTTTCTGGTTCCAGAATCTTTCTAGCCATGCTGGCCAACATCCTACTTCATGATCATACGAAAGGGAATGAAATTAAACATGGATGAGAGGTAGCCATTTTTATGAAATAAAAAGAAGGTTGAACCAAAAAGCCAGTAAAAGTTGGAAAAAAAAGAGACATGCTAAATTCAGTGGAAGCACAATCAATTATCATATAGAAAACAAAACACCACCAACATATATTTTTTTCTGTTCTGTTTGTTGGATATTTACAGAGTTTTCATCTAGTTCTTTTAGAAAGAGGTTCTTCTCCGATGACTCCCAAGAATTATTTGCGTAAGCATCTAAATTTGTGCCAGCCACTTGACAGTTAAGTTTATGAAGATGTAACATCGAATCCCATTTGTTTCAAGCACAAGGATTATGCAACATAAAAATTTAAACTATTAAGTGTGATTTTAAGAATAATTTTATGTTAGCTCACTAATACACTTTCTTGAGTGACAATGAGATGCAGGTCCATTGACACTAGAACAACCAATCTTACAGAAATAAATAATATGAGTAATATATAAAGAGTTAAGAATCAACTATATCCACAAGTTAAGAATCAACTATCTCCACAAACCTCGAGCCATGTCAAATACCTTTAGGTGCCTTTAAACAGTTGAGGAGGCCGCCTCTTTGATTCCTCTCCAGTTTAATAACCTCTAAACCTCTCTCAAGATCTTTGATAACACCCTGCCTTGCCTGGCCCCTAGTTTGTTTTACCTCGTGGTGACGTATAACAGGAAGGCCTGCAATATGTAGGAAGTATTATGTGTATGTGCATGGTACTCAAACCAGAAATATGTAGGAAGTATTGCAAGGTCTAATAATTAATGTGGTTGGTGTAGGCATACAACAGTGGAAGAGTGTTTCAAATATGCCCATGGAATATCCACTCTTAAAAGCAGATGGCATATCGGCCAGATATTGAAGAGCAGTTCTGCCCTTTCGGTCCTCCACGCTGTGGAGCGATCCATCCACTTCTAGCAACAGTAAAGCTGTTTCTGCATTCATGAAATTAGATGAAGGAAAATTATGCAATATATATACTTTTTTAAATTTGAGAATTCTGTAAAGACAGAAATTGTTACCAAAGTGTTGCCCTATGATAGCAGCGCTAAGGATGGACAGGCCATCCCCTCTCTGGCGATGAATTTCCAACAGGTTGCGCTTATCATTCATGCATTGTTCTGGTTCGGACCTGAATAAAAACTCCACTATTTCTGCCTCGCCAAATCCAGCTGTAGAAACACAAATTTTCCGCCAATCAAATTTCACCATGTGTTATTTTATTCTTTAAAATAAAGAATAAAATAAAATTGAAATAAATGACATGGAAAACAAATAAGCCTTCAAATATTTCTTGGCCAATGAAAAGTTGACATTTGAAATGAGAAATTCAAGATATTTCGTCATAAAGGCAAGATTTCGTCAATAAAGACAGACATAAAGGCAAGATTTCGATCAATAAAGACTGGACATAAATGCAAGATCCCTGTCAATAAAGACCAACCAATAAAATTACACCATGGCATTGGAATAAAGCGACATAAATGCAAGATCCCTGTCAATAAAGACCAACCAATAAAATTATGCCACGTGGCATTGAAAAGACCTGAGAGCCCCTACAGATCTCTATAAATAGAGGGCCTCAACCTAAAGGCAAGGGGTTGGATTCTTGGAGATACAAAATTTTTCTTCAAGATAAGTTCTTCAAGCAAGGAAGCTCTCTCTCTCAAAGAGTTCTCAAGCCTCCTCCATCTACGCTTTGAAGTCTACAAAGAACTAAAGCTCTATTGGATCAAGCCAAAACGCTCCCATAAGAGTTCTTCAACAACACTTTGAAGACAAATCAAGGTACTCTTCAAAGCATCAAATCACAACATCTCGCCGCAATACACTCCAAATTCGCGTTCTTGCAAGGCACAAATCTTAGCTTGATTACTCAAATAAATCAAGTCACCATACATCAAATCCAAGGGAAGAATCAAAGGATTGCCATATTCTTTTGATAGAATATATTACATAGAGATTGTACCCATTCATATATTTAATAAAATCATATATTTGTACACGTGTGCTTGTTTAATTTCGGGTGAACAAAATTGTGTCTACAAATTTCTGGGCGACTCCAATCGGGGAAATCTCTACCTTTCATCTCTTCCCTTCAAGAAAGAATTTTCAACAAAACTCTCAATGGCAACTAGGAGGAACATGATCACCATTGTCGCCTCGAAAAAGCAACAAGGCCATTGATTCAAGTCCCCAACATACTATTGAAGATTCTTCAACTCCCGCCATTGAAAACAAAATCCATCGCCGAAGTTGTATGCACAAACCAGGGCCGATCCTCAAGATGACATCAACTTCGAATGCAAGTGGGGGGCACAAGATGTCGCCTCAAAGATGAAGCCACAAGCAACTCCACTACAAAAGTCAAGTGAGGCGCGCGAAATGGTCTTCAGCACTCAAGGCGACTTTGACGATTCACCTATGAAAACTTCTCCGTGTCAATCACCAAATAAGGCTTCGGGTTCTAGCACCATGTCAGTGATGATGACCGAGACAACATCTTTAGAAGATCAAGTGGCTAACTTGGCAAAACTCGTCGAGGGGCTTTCGACTTCACTCAAGGCAAAAGACCACGAGATAGCAAAGTTGATGAACAAACTCGAGAGCTTGAACGAAAGAGGCCAAACCTCAACTAACAAAGCTTTTCATGTAAATCAACTAGAAGTCATTGAGGAGTCTGCAATCGGAGTTGTGGAGAATATACGTGGTATTACTGATGGCATCTTCACCACAAATCAACTAAAAGAACTCATCAAGGAAGCCATCACGCACTCAAGTGGAAAGCTCGATTCAACCCCTCATATTCGTATGTGAAGCCAGTACACCCAAAGAATCGACCTATTAAAGATGCCTCTAAGTTACCAACCACCAAAGTTTCAGCAGCTCAATGGCAAGGGAAATCCTCGACAACATATAGCTCACTTTGTGGAGACTTGCAACAATGCCTGGGACTAATGGTGATCTCATGGTAAAACAGCTTTGTTCGCTCCTTTGAAAGGTAATGCCTTTTGACCGGGTACTACTCGACTTGGAGTCTTGCTCGATTGATACTTGGGAGCAGCTTTGGAGCGTGAGTTTCTTAACCGCTTTTACAAAGCACTCGCCGTGGTGGTTAGCATGATTGAACTCACTAATGCACGACAGTGGAAGGAAGAGCCTGTCATTGACTACATTCATCGGTGGAGAAACCTTAGCCTCAACTGTAGAGATCGACTCACCGAGACTTCTGCGCTAGACATGTGTATTCAAGGGATGCATTGGGGACTACGATATATCCTACAAGGCATCAAACCAAAGTCTTTTGAAGAATTGGCTACTGCGTGCACATGATATGGAACTTAGCATTGCGGCGGCTGAAAGTTCATCATTACCTATGCAAGAGCCTAAAAGAAATAAGCCCCGAAGGTCGTAGATTCGAAAAGAGCACTCGAAGGTCGAGGGAAAGCAATCGCTATTAGTTAACTCGACTCGCCGTAAGGGTACCAACCGGAGTTAAGAGGAATGATCATGCAACGCCGACTACCTTTCAAAGGGGTGAAAGAAAGAAACCATCATTGAAAGAGCGACAGGAAAAAGTGTATCCATTCCCTGACTCAGACATATCTAGGATGCTCGGATGATCCGCTGAAGCAAATATCATTGAGTTGCCGGAGGTGAAACGCCTCAAGAAGCAAACCAAGTAGATAATCCGAATTATTGCAAATATCATCGCTTAATCAGTCATCCCGTAGAGAAGTGTTTTGTGCTGAAAGACAAGATCATGAGGCTACACGAGAATGGAGATATCGCTTTTGATGATGAAGTAGCAACCTCTAATATCATAACCACTGCTAAGTCGGACCATGTCAATCACTCTCTACAATAAGTTTCGGCCCCGTGGAACCTATAAGACTTGATGCCATTTTCCCGATGAGTTTCACTCGTGTCCTCAAGTCAAACTCCATGTATAACCCTCACACCTCAAGTTGACTGACTTTGAAGCCTGAATGGTCTGAAAATTATGATGATGAAGGATGGACTTTAGTCACGCATAGAAGAGGAAGGAGGAAGCAGATACAAATGACAAATCCAACAAGAATGAGGATTTCAATGGTGAGGAAGCCAACTAGTGAGCCGATATGCCGAAAGACTCAACAAAAAATCCATACCAGCTTAGAAAGGAGGGTTTTTTCAACTCAAAGTATAAGAAAGCCTCGTTACATCGAATGAGTACATGCCAACAGTAAAATGAAAAAGAATTGAAAATGTACCTGTTGCTTGCTATCAGGGTTGAGGAAGAGAAAACTCCCTATTGATCATGATGACTCTTCAAACTTATCTCACTGTGTATGCACAACATGAGATATCCTTCAACGATGAGGACTTGTTGCTTGGATCAAAACTCCATAACCGACCTCTTTTCATTAAAGGATATGTTGATGAAAAAAATAGTGAATCGCGATCTTGGTGGATGATGGCTCGACGGTCAATATACTACCTCTTAAGACCATGAGAGAGCTAGGGATTCCTATGGATGAACTCTTCCCAAGTCATCCGATGATTCAAGGTTTCAATCAAGGAGGGCAAAATGCTATAGGAAAGATAAGGCTTCATGATGCACATAGAAGATATGGAGTCCAATGCACTTTTCCATGTCATAGATGCCAAAACTACCTACAATATGTTGCTTGGGACGACCATGGATACATGAAAATGGTATCATCTCCTCAACACTCCACCAATGTTTTAAGTATTGCCGAGATGGACAAGTAAGAAAGATAATGGCGCATAACCGATCCCTTCACCATAGTCGAAGCTCACTTTGCAGACGCAAAAATTCTATTTCAAGTCAAATATGATGGAAGAACCACAATCACCACCCGACCACTTAGGGAGAGGGAATAATTGACTCTAAGAGCTCAAAAGGACATAAGTCATCCGCAAATGAAAGGGGTGTCTCAGCCCAACAAAGAATAAAGGAAAAGAAAAGGTGGTAGAAAACTTTGTTGACAATAAACCACCACGTAAAGCCGCTGACACTCGGATATATTCCAAGATCGCGAAGAAAAGAGGGTCGACCTTCTTTGCAAAAGATGAAGAAAAGATCAAGAAAGAGCTTGAAAACTTGACCTTGCCAGCCTACTAATCTCACCTTGAACAAGGTTTCAAAACCTTTACTAAAAGGGATTTGTTCATCAAACCGAAGTCGGTGGTGATAAATTTTAAAGGACTTCCCCGATAAACGGTCAAATGGTTTTGATCCCAATGCTTACAAGCTTTTAGCCGTATCGGGCTATAGTCGGGAAGACATCAACAAGATATCAAAGGATGGTAATACTGACTCAACTTGAAGGTAAACAAGTTCTTGCAAGGACTAGCAAGGCATGGAGAGAGAAGAAAACTTCGGCAAAACTTTGAGGGTCGGTCTTGGATATGAGTCTTCCACACCACTCGTATTTTCATATTAATAAAGAAGCCTCACGATACATAAATGTGGAAGAAGTGAAGGACAAACAACAAAGTCAACCGACACCTCTTAGAGTTTCACCGGGATCGCCTTGGTGGAACTACAAAGTCGTGTTCCCTGCTTTTACTAGGATTGAAACCCAAAATAAAAGGGTGCTAAACGCCGCGATCAGCTTTTTGCAAGACTTGGACAATCCATGTCAAAAGAGACAGGTTTGATGGGTGATTCAAAGGTTCTTCAGAGCAAAAATACCTTCACGCATGAAGAGACAATGTGAATGGGTGGTGAGTGCCGAAGAGACATTGAAAGGAAAAACACGCACAATAGTGATAACAAACCCTCTCGATGAAGAAGAAGAAGATGAAATAACATGTCTCACTTCAAATCACATCACTATTGAAGAAGATGATAATGATAAGTTTGTCGTCGAAGAAGATGTGGAGGAAGCTCCATCTTCCCTTGAATCAGAAAATAAGCCTACAATGGATGAACTTAAAGAGGTTAACTTAGGAACTGATGAAAACCCACGACCAACCTTCATCAACGCAAACTTATCACCAAGAGGAAGCGAATTATATGGAACTCCCCGATGGAATATCGAGATATCTTTGCTTGGTCCTATGATGAAATGCCGTGTTTAGACCCAAGAGTTGTCGTCCCACCAACTAGCAAAGTGAAACATGGGGCTAGACCTATAAAACAAACTCAGCCGCTTTCGTCTCCGAACTCGTGTCACAAATTGAGGTCGAAGTCAATAAACTTATCCAAGCGTGGTTTCATTCGTGAGGTCAAGTATCCCTACGTGGATTTCAAATATTGTGCCGAAAAAAAAAGAAGAATGGCCAAATGCGTGTTTGTGTGGATTTTCGAGACCTTAACAATGCTTGTCCCAAAGATGATTTTCCACTTCCTATTACCGAGATCATGGTAGATGCTACCACTGGGTCATGGGAGATTAACCTTCATGGATCGGCTCATCCGCTATAATCAAATTCGAATGGCACCCCGCAGATGAGGAGAAGACGGCTTTCCGAACTCCAAAAGGGATATATTGTTATAAAGTTATGCCGCTTTGGCTTAAAGAATGCAGGTGCCACTTATCAAAGGGCGTATGCGTAAGATTTTTTGACGATATGCTTCACCAACATGTTGAATGCTATGTTGATGATCTCGTGGTGAAATCAAAAGAAAAAGAAAATCATTTGCAGGATCTTTGTTTGGTGTTTAAACGGTTACGTCGATTCCAACTAAAAATGAACCCATTGAAATGTGCATTTATAGTTCGACATCGAGGAATTGAGATTGATCAGTCTAAGATCGAGGCCATTCTAAAAATGCCGGAGCCAAGAAACATCCATGAGTTGAAGAGTCTCCAAGGAAAATTGGCCTATATACGGAGATTTATTTCTAACTTAGCAGGTCGATGTCAACCATTCACCCACTTAATGAAGAAGGATACATCATTCTATTGGGATAAAGCTTGCACTAATGCCTTCAACAAGATAAAAGAATACTTGTTGAACCCACCTGTCCTTCGAGCACCGGTACAGGGACGCCCACTTATCCTCTATATTATGCTCAAATATCGCTCCTTAGGAGTATTGTTGGCACAACAAAATGATGAAGGCAAGGAAAGTGCTCTCTACTACCTTAGTAGGACATTAAATGGGGCTGAACTAAATTATTCCCCAATAGAGAAGACATGTCTAGCATTGATGTTTGCAATCAAGAAGTTAAGGCATTACCTCCAAGCGCATTCAGTAAGATTAATCTCCCAGCCGACCCCCCTCAAGTACATCATCTCAAGACCAAGATATCGTGAAGATTGGCAAAATGGGCTTTATTGCTTCAAGAATTTGAAATTGTCTACGTCTCACAAAAAGCTATCAAAGGGCAAGCACTAGCTGATTTTCTAGCTGATCATCCTATTCCCGATGAATGGAAGTTCTCTGAAGACCTACCTGATGAGGATGTTCTGTTTATTGAACTGTCAGAACCATGGAAAATGTTCTTTGATGGCGCAGCACGACAAGATGGAGCCGGTGCTGGGGTTATATTCATCACACCAGAAGGGGAGGTCTTGCCTTTCTCCTTTTCACTTACCAATTGTTGTTCTAATAACATGGCTGAATATCAAGCTTTGATTCTTGGGTTGGAAATGGCAATGAATATAAAAATGTCTCGCCTTAAAGTTTTTGGTGATTCTCAATTAGTCATCAGACAACTCCTCTCACTATATGAAGTCAAGAAGCCAGAATTCATCCCATATCACAAGTACGCACTTAAACTGATAACATCACTTGATTGTGTCACTTTAGAACATGTACCACTTTAAAAGAGAATAAGCAAGCCGATGCCTTGGCAAATTTAGGGCCAACACTAGCATCATGCAGTGAGGAGATAAATGTCCCCTCAGTATGTCAAAGATGGGTCGCTCCACCACTAAGCCACGCACATAGAAGAGAAAGAACAAGTGGGCATAGTTTCCGCCTCACGAGATTGAAAGAGAAGATCAAGGCCAACCGCTTATCGATTATTTGAGACATGGAAAACTACCTAACGACTCTACGCCATAAGACGTAGGTGAGGCGACGAGCTCTCGCTTCATATACTTCCAAGGCACTCTTTATCGACGCCTTTTTTGAGGGAATCTTTTTGCGCTGTCTCTGAGAAGAAGAAGCAACAAAAGCACTAGAAGAAACTCACTCGTGGATTTGTGGAGCACACCAATCAGGGCCCTAAACTTCACTTCCTGGATCAAAAGAATGGGATATTATCGGCCAACAATGGTGAAGGATTGCATGGACTATGCTAGAAAATGTCAAAGTTGTCAATTGCATGCTAATTTGATTCACCGACCACCCGAAGCCTTTACATCCAACAGTTGCCTCTTGGCCCTTTGATGCTTGGGGACTTTGATGTGGTAGGACCATTGCCGAAAAAGCTCCGGGGGGACATCTTTACATATTGGTCGCAATGATTACTTTCTCCAAATGGGCGTAAGCTGCAGCATTAAGAGAGGTCAAGAAAGAGACAGTTGTAAGCTTCATCCGAACAAACATCATTTACCGTTATGGGGTACCAAGATACATCATAACCGATAATGGAAGGGAATTCTACAATACAGCCATGAACAAGTTGTGCGCACAGTTCAGTTTCAAACAACATAACTCTTCTATGTACAATGCTCCGGCTAATGGTTTGGCGGAAGCCTTCAACAAGACTTTATGCAACATTCTCAAGAAGGTGGTGAATCGCTCGAAGAAGGACTGGCATGAGAGAATTGGGGAGGCGCTATGGGCTTATCATACTACATTCCGAACACCAACTCAAGCTACTCCATACTCCCCCGGTATATGGGGTTGAAGTCGTTCTTCCACTAGAATGTCAAATTCCATCTTTAAGAATTGCGATCCAAGAAGGGCTTTCCAATGAAGACAATGTTCAGCCTCGCCTTTGAAGAGCTTGAAGCTTTAGGCGAAAAAAAGCGTCTTGAGGCACAACAACGACTAGAATGTTATCAAGCCACGACTTTGTAGAGCTTTCAACAAGAAGGTGCGACCACGCTCCTTTCAAGAAGGGGATCTTGTCTTGGCAGTAAGACGACCGATGATCATATCAAAACGCATGGGCAACAAGTTCCTCTCCAAATGGGACGGCCCTTATGTGGTTCAAGAAGTCTACACCAATGGAGCTTACAAGATTGTTGATGAGAATGGATTGAGAATTGGGCCTATCAATGGCAAATTCTTAAAAAGATACTATGCTTGAAATTTGATGTAGCTCCTGGCCCGCACGAGCTAAAACTGTGAAAGGCACAAAAAAAAAAGTGAACTACGTTATGACTTGATCCTTTTATCCACAAAGGTACGTAGGCAACTTGGAATTCATTCCAAGTACAGTCATGCAAAAAAAAAAATCTTTTGAACTACGTTGTGACTTGATCCTTTATCCATAAAGGTACGTAGGCAACTTATAAATTATTCTAAGTACAGTCACACCATCCCTTAAAGTTGTTTGAACCAATATGATCATTCACGTAGAGAGGAGAGACAAATAAACCTCAAGACAGATCGTAACATGGAAATCTAGGTAACAAGACACAAGCGAAGGCAAAATATAGACTTTATTAATAGAAATAAGAGTTCTATTACATAAAGTATGTAGCCTCAACAGAAAGTCATAAGCCGATGTTACCAAAACAAAAAAAAATTCCAAAGCATAATAAACCATTATCATATTACGGTTTCCAATTATGTCCTTCCATCTCCTTTTGTTTGGTCTCCAACAATCCTTTTAATTTTTGAAGAATGCCTGCGTCAGCTTCACTTATCACAAGAGAAGAGGATAGTGTGGTGATTTCTGCTCGAATGCCAGAGGTGATAATCTTTCTCTCAGAGAGCTTTTCATCACACGCCTTGAGAGATGACTCTAACTCAGTCTTCTTGCTCTGCAACTCCATCAATTGTCCCGTTATTTTTGTTATCTCGGCATGAGTAATAGAAATGGATGTAGATGCCTCCTCTTCAAAAGCTTCTGAATTTTTAAGTTGCACTTCAAGCTTTTCAACATCTAAGGCTCGTTGCTCTGATGTCATCATAGGAGATAATGAAGACTCTAAGTGAATAAACTTTTTAGCATCCTCAATCACCTCGGTCACCATTCTTCTGATAGAAGAGCAATCAACCTTTACATCTTCAATGGAGAGGAGGATCTTCTCAACTTCACCGACCCGGATCGAGAATATAATGGATTGGTGTGCTGCAGCAATCTTATTTCACGGCTCTCCCAACACTTGATAGCAAATTCAGATCTTATCTCTCCTATTGTGTCATCAGCACAATACCTAGTGATTCCTGAAGGCTCAAAGGCAGTAGTAGGTCCAAGATTATGCAAGTTGGTCGCTACATTAAAGATCAGTTGAATTGGATTAGGCTGCTCATGTGGTAAACTGAATGAAGGTTGAGAATTTCCAATCCCAGCAGCTAAAACATTGAAAGGATTAGGGCTAGCAACAGAAGCAACACTCATTTCTGGCCCAATATACATATCAAAGTCATTCCCCAAGTCTTGCTGACCAAGCTATAAAAAAAAATGGGGTTAATATATGACAAATAACATGAACTAAAAAAAAAAAAAGGCGGAAAGTATCAAACCAGTTCATCAATATTGTCTGGCATGATGGATGCACTAGGGACTCCATGAAGAAAACCCGAGCTGCAAGGATTGAATTTCTTTTTGGTACGTTTTAAACGTTTCCAATGATGATCGTTGTTTTCATGCTCACTGTTCTCCACATTTAAGATAGCTTCAACATCATCTTCCTCCTCCTGCTACATGCATATCCTTATGAGCATCTCAATAAAAAAAAGGGGGAAATTAAAAAGGTATATAAAAAAGGGAGACGAGTACTTATTTACCGATTATGGAGAAAAGGATTGCGCACTCCTTTCCTTTGCCTTTGAGGAGTTAGAAGATTTCTTATTAAGATGATCTTTTGAAGTACTCACTCTCTTCACACTAGGAATCACAAGTTGTGTCCTATTTATGTGGGCAGATGTTCGAGTACTATCTTCCTTGCCTGAATCAACATCAACTACCCGCTTGTCTCTTTTATAGGTAGGAGAAGAGCGTTTCCTTTTGGTTAAGAGAGGGTCATTCTTCTTTTCTTTTGGCCTTCGCGATACTATGGCAACATTAGCAGGACTTTTAAGAATGATCTTCATCTGTAGAGAGCAAACTTTGGACCACCTCGGAGTCCACCAATCCATGTAACGTTTAGTTACCAAAGGAAGCTTATCATTTGGGGGCAACGGAAGCTCGCACCGGGAATGAGTTTTGAGTTTGGTAAAGCTGAGCCAAAGCTGTAATACATCCTCCAAGGTTGGGACTCCAGTTCTCCCTCCAAAGTCACGGGGAATATGTTGGCAAAACCCAAATTGTCTACTGAATCTATCAGGACAGTAAGATTCAATAATATAAGTATCATCATAACGAAGAGTCAAATAGCCGGATCGAATACACATAAAGTAGTCACTCTCGAGGATTGACAAGTTGCCATCATCATATAAGACCCCAACTTTAGTCAGGGGAAGTAACGCAGGAAATATGACTCTCTTAGGATCTTTGAAAAGAGCATGAGCTTGAGATTCAGTGAAATGTTTTGCCAACCCCACGCCGGCATATTTTATCATCCCAGCTAACTTGGTAGGGCTAATTGTTGTTTGATGAGTGCCAAATTTTTCTGCAAGCCAACCGCTAAGAAAATGAATAGGAAAAAGGGATGTCTCGTCGCGGCCACACTTAATGCGATTGAACTTCCTTTAGACCTTTGAAGATACTTGCTAGAACCGGTATCGCAAGGGAGAATTGCCTTCCAGCTGCCATCATGGATGCTACTTTGAAAGTGCTAGGACGAATGAAACCAACATCCTTGCTAGGAAATACAAATTTGCATATCCAACATGAAAGAAAATCCGCTAAATAAACTTCATCCTGAATATGAGAAGGGACATTAAGCTCCTTAAAAGGATGAATGAATCTGCTGGAGCGAACACGAGACTTATCAATTGAGCCAGAAGGATAGTTAGTCTTGTTGGAGCCGCTGGACTTGCCCACAGAAAAAGGTACCTTGTATCTCAAGTCATCTCGAAACCAGAAATCTACCCAATCTTGAAGGGTCATTACATGGTCACCATCAATAGTCTGACATTCTTTATGAAAGGTGATGAATAGGTACTTGCAGCTCTTTGGAAGAAAAGAACGTCCTTTTTTGTCAGCTTCATTAAGTTCATCAGCAGAAGGGATGACTTCATCATAAAAAGTGCCAAAAATAGGAAGGCCGCTATATGATTTTAGCTCCCAAAGAGATATAGACTCCTCGCCATTCGGAGTAGATAGCGTATTGGTAGCAGGATGACATTCATCTGCCAATCATATGTAAAAAGGGATGCAAAAACAGTGTCTTGGATATGTGCCCGCTCGAGGATTGGCTCGTAATGTTTCAAAATATCTTCTGTCCATTCCCAATACTTGGGAGTGTACTCAAGCGCATCGGAAATTGGGAAATAGTCTTTGCAAGTAGCATTTCCGTCACGTTTATGATAGTCTAATGATGGCAGATCAGCTAGAAAAGTTGTTGAATGTGGAAAGGAGGACTGAAGTTGTAAAACTGATTGAGGCGAACCACCGTGACCATGAAGTTCATAGGAAGCCTCTGATGACCAGGAAGTCAAATGCTTGATGCTTTCGGAAGGCAACTTCTTAGCAAAGAGACCATTGGCGGGTTCATATACGCGAAGGCTTGTCCGACGATACTTCTCCTCAATTACTAAGAATCTTTTAGTGCAAGAAGAAGAATTCTTGAAAAGCACCATCTAAAAAAAAAAGACATATAAAAATACATGGATTATAAGCATATTTAAGAGGAGAGGCACAAAATTATAAATCCTATAATATTTATATGTCCTATTGTTAAAGAGGGAGAGAATAAGAACTTACCTTGATGAAGAGCCAAAGAACAGTGATGCTCCAATTGTTAAAGAATTTCGTGACTTGCTAAAATTGATGATGCGGGAAAGACAGCAACCGTGACCCTTAAGAAACAACTCGGCAAGACTCGTGAAGTATTATGGCAAGAGAATCCAAATCACCCAAAGAAACCTGCGGCCCTGCAATAAGAATAGATGTTAATTAATGGAAATAGGTGGGCTCACCAATAACTCAATCTCGCGCCATCGATCATGTAATTTCAGAAGCATGAAAGGTTGCTTTTGGATTAACACGCACATGTCAACAAGCTACAGGAAGACTTTACAAAGCTAGGCACGTTGATTTCTGATGAAAAAAAAAAGAAGCAAAAAAAGCAAAAAAAAAACATGAATGATGAGCAAGGAGAGACAGCATGTAGTGCAATCTGTGAACTTTCATAACCACCACGCTCTGCTTTCCATGATGAAGAGGTTCGATGGAGATGATATGAGGACCATATGCATCGTGAGTCACGGCCAGAAGGATATTATAAGTCTAAGACGGTAGAGCTGCTTTGGCGCTGATGTCTGGACGCCAAGGATGTTTAGAAAACACTGGTAACAAGGATGTTAAATCCCTTGCAACAACTTCAGCCATGAATAAACCTGATGATCAAGAAATTTGCGGTTCTGGACCATTGATTTGAAGATCATGCAAATTCACACGTGAAGTTTGAGAAAATACATGAGTGGAACCAGTTCACAAGCTGAAGCAACAAAGATGAAATTCTGCTCCGATTGGTTTGTAAACA
Source organism: Salix viminalis (assembly GCA_029228465.1). Lineage (NCBI taxonomy): Eukaryota > Viridiplantae > Streptophyta > Magnoliopsida > Malpighiales > Salicaceae > Salix > Salix viminalis. The sequence continues at coordinate 14,530,276 of CM055436.1, forward strand.
CAATGGACATCCAAGATTGAAAGTTTGGCAATGCGGATAACAGTAAGAAAAATGAGTAAATGGAATATGTATGGCATCCAAACTTCAGTATTTGATAAGGTCCTGCATGTAAAGCATGTAGAATCTATCTACAACAGACGAATACATCCAGTTTTATGGATTCAAAAAAAAAAAAAACTATAGAATTATATCCCGCATACACACAAAATAAAAAGAGGTGCGGTTCTCATAAAATAAGAAGAGGAATGAGACGTGCGTACCGGGACTGGTGTGTAGAGACTGGATTGTTAATGAAAAAACATGAGCATTGCTAGGCTGAGGCTGCACCGTTAATCAAATCACTTTCAAGATAATCTCCAGAAAATTTGGCTGCCAGGTTGATGTCAAGCGTTTAATAAAAGAACAACATGAAGTGCTGCGTGGTGCGTAACAGGAAAAGAGCAATATAATGTTCTTTTATAGCCACATAAGTGACTCCTTCCTAATCTAAAACAAAATCTTTTCTTATTCTGTGAGAGCAAAGCCGGCTTCCAGTACAGGAAATTATGTTGTTCCCTTTCTTAATAATTCATTCACATTGGGCAATTCAAGAAAAGAAAGGGGTCAATTAAGCTAAGTCAGTCATGGGAGGATCTTTGATTACTCTTAGCAGCCATTCATTTAGAAAAGAAAGTCATTTAAACAAAGCAATTTACGTGAATGAATTATTTTGTTCTCTGAACATCCTTCCAGCAAAAGGTCAAGTTTAATTAAGAAGAGAGGGCACGGTTACCAAGACAATGGGAAAAGGGAGTTGCAACTTTCATAATTCATAACTTGTTGACCACTACTCGGAATCACAAACAAATTGCGTTATTGGATTCAGAATAACGAGATCTTTAAAACAAGATGTTACAGTTACCATTTTCAATGAATTTTTTTTTCATGCAGCCCGGTCAAAGTGTGGGTTGTTATTCGGGCATAAAGATAAAAAAATTTTGGTCCTGCATATGCAGCAGTCTCAAATGAACAATTGGACCTGAATATTCTATCATTTGATTTGATAAATCTCAATCAAGATCGATCCATAAATTTTCAATTTTTGATTATCATATTTTATTTTCACAATAAGATTTATCTGCTTGTTGTAAAAATCTAATATGATCAAATCAAATTTTAGTTGGAAATACAAAACCCTCACAACCATATTTTTCGAGACATGCCCACTTGTTCCGAAAGTAAGTGAACTTGTCTCGAGGGGGCATCTGTAGAAACACAAATTTTCCGCCAATCAAATTTCACCATGTGTTATTTTATTCTTTAAAATAAAGAATAAAATAAAATTGAAATAAATGACATGGAAAACAAATAAGCCTTCAAATATTTCTTGGCCAATGAAAAGTTGACATTTGAAATGAGATATTCAAGATATTTCGTCATAAAGGCAAGATTTCGTCAATAAAGACAGACATAAAGGCAAGATTTCGTCAATAAAGACGGACATAAATGCAAGATCCTGTCAATAAAGACCAACCAATAAAATTACACCACGTGGCATTGGAATAAAGACGGACATAAATGCAAGATCCTGTCAATAAAGACCAACCAATAAAATTATGCCACGTGGCATTGGAAAAAGACCTGAGAGCCCCTACAGATCTCTATAAATAGAGGGCCTCAACCTAAAGGCAAGGGGTTGGATTCTTGGAGATACAAATTTTCTTCAAGATAAGTTCTTCAAGCAAGGAAGCTCTCTCTCTCTCAAAGAGTTCTCAAGCCTCCTCCATCTACGTTTGAAGTCTACAAGGAATAAAGCTCTATTGAATCAAGCCAAAACGCCCCATAAGAGTTCTTCAACAACACTTTGAAGACAAATCAAGGTACTCTTCAAAGCATCAAATCACAACATCTCGCTTCGCAATACACGCCCAAATTCGCGTTCTTGCAAGGCACAAATCTTAGCTTGATTACTCATATAAATCAAGCCACCATACATCAAATCCAAGGGAAGAATCAAAGGATTGCCATATTCTTTTATTAGAATATATTACATAGAGATTGTACCCATTCATATATTTAATAAAATCATATATTTGTACACGTGTGCTTGTTTAATTTCAGGTGAACAAAATTGTGTCTACACCAGCAGCTGTAAACAATGGGGTTTCACCGGAGTTATTCGGAATGAAAAGTAGGACTGGACAACGTTCAACCAAGAGTCTTACAGCCTCATAATTCCCATAGATGGTTGCCTCGTGAAGAACCGTATTTCCAAATTCGTTTTTAGAATGGGTTAAAAGGAATTCTATGCCCTCCATTATTTCAAGTAAATCCTTAAGTGGTTTCTCTGTGTTGCTGTGCACAGCTAGATGAAGTCCAGTATCAGAAGAGAGAGTAACTGGATAGAGCAAATATAGGACATTGTTCTTATAGAAGTCAACCATTCCTTTCCAATCTCCATTCGTGGCTGCTATGTAAGGTGTGTCCAGTACTATTTCTTCAGAAGAATCCATATTTTCTCTGTACATAAAATCATGTAAGTAACTATTGTTAATGAAGAATCTCAACTCAAAGCTAATTAAATTGTTAGGTGAAATCATGAACAATCACCCTTCATCCTGATACTCTTTCTCTCTTTGTATATCATTATTTTACTGGCTATCAGAGATATTAATGAAGATTTCGACATGGAAAACAAAATTACGAAGCAAGCAGTTATAAGCACTCAAAAAGAACTGTAAGCATATCATACCTTTCAGGAATGGACATGATCGAAATTCTCCTCTACTTAGTAGCTCTTGCTAAAATCAATGTCAGCAAGAGAACTTGTTTTCGGAGAGATGACAATAAAGACAACCTAGCTAGCTTTTTTTTCTTTTCTGAATTAAGTGTTTTGAGAACCCTATATATACAATCCTTTAAAGGAATGGTTCGTAGCTTGTTCAGGAAAAAAGTAAATGAGGATCTGTATGTTTTTTTTTTTTTTTTTTTTTGGATAACGGGGGGAATCACATTACCCGGAAAGCGCACTTTGTGGATCCAGAGCATGCGTAAACCCCCCGGCTGTCCCAAGCTTTTGCGAGGGGAGTTTGAACGTGTGCAGCCTCGAAGAGGATCTGTATGTTGCTTGTTTAGTTTATAAAGTGAAACTACAATTATGAGAATCTATATAATAAAGATATGTTGATTTTCCTTTATGCATATATATGTTTCCTTTGATGTGTTATGACTGAGTAACCCTATATATACACATCCATGCATATATTAAATTAAATCTTTTTTATTTTTAATTTATTCAATATTGGATATGGTTGTGCTCACACATGAAACTCGTATTAACTTTCTAACACTCACTATTAAATGAAAGGTACCTTGTACTTTTTTTAAAAAATAAATAAATTAAAGAGAATAAAAATTATAAGATTCGGAATTGCAGAAATAAGTTACTAAGATTAGATTGGTCGTGCATTCTCCAGTTGCTCCTTGTGAGCCTTGTCGAAGACCTCTCTTGCAGTCTTGCCTTCCTTGTTCCGTAGCGTGACATAATGAGAAGGAATTACCTTGCTCACTCGCTGCAATAATTGGGAGATAAATATGATTATTATATTTAACGAGCTCCTAAATACAACTTGATATTACAGAAATTTTGTTATTAGTAGAGTGCAGATAACTTTTTAATTGTGAATATCATTTTATTTTTACTCGAACTATATGAATAATTTTAATCAAGAGATTAAGAAAAAGAATGAAAAGGGCTCACATCAAACCATCGCAACTCCTCCTGAAGTTTAAGTGCAGGTCCAGGCTTCGTTCCTCCACTGTAATACTTCATATCAGCAACATGGTGCAGCAATGTGTTGCGGTTATGATCAATAACTCGATGCAATCTAGCCAATGGTATTTTCTGTTGCTTCACAAGTCTAACGATCTCTTCCTGGCGATGCATGACGGCCACATCAAAAATGCTCTGACCCTCTTCATTGAGCTGCTCAGTAGCATGAGGATGTGTCTCTATTATCTCCGACACAATTTCTATTATTCCATTTCTAGTTGCTATAAACAATGGGATCCGTCCCTTCCTCATATTTTTTTTCTTTTGTATTGATTGCAGAAGTTTGCGGTGTTGGATTCTGAACTTCTGTATCTTTTCGTTTGCTAGAGATTTCAGAATTTTGCCCCGTAGTAGACAACTCGTTTTCTCCCTTCTCATTATTTTTCCCGCCCACCACGAGCTCCTCTTCGCTTTTTTTTTCTGTGGTCTCCTTGCTTAACTTGTGATGAGGGTGGACAAGTTTGTTTTTCGTCTTGTCCTTCCTCTGTTCCACTGACGATGTCCCAAGATTCATCTCTCTCTATTAGGATTTTGGCGAGTCTCAAAGCAAATACATGCTTTGTTTTCTTGTTCCAGAATCCTGCTAGCGTTGCTGGCCGCCAATATCCTACTTTATGTTCATGCGAAAGGGAATGAAATTAAACATGGATGAGAGCTAGCCATTTTATGAAATAGAAAAAAAAGTTTAGACGAATGGAAAAAAAAAATTAATGATATTAAAAGGTGAGAAAATAATGATGAATTTAGTGGAAGCTCAAACTATCCTATTCATTCATACAAGGATTCTATATATTAGTTAAATAAAAATTATAAACACAAATTTATTTTGTTTATTTAGAAAACATTTTCCTATGTCAACATTAACTATCATATAAAAAACAATGCAACACCAACAAAATTAAGGCCATGGCATCGTGAAAGGGAACCGCCATATTAGTTTTTCAGGTCAATTTATATTGAAGTTTGAAAAATAAGTGTTTTATGATTCGAAGGGGTGATTGTTAATTTATCACTGAAGTTTGGATCATACCGGAAAGTAGGATTCGAACCCATAATTGTTTATTATTAAAGCTATGATATTATATTCTAATATCATTTCAATAATACTCACATCATCATATTAAAATTAAAGTCTACACTGTAAATTCACTTGAAAAATAAACATGTAAAAAGAGAGGGTTTCAAGAAACAGTACCTTGAGGCAAAAATCGGCAACTTGATAAAAATACTTTTCGTTGTTGTCTCTGCAAACGGGAAATATAACACTTGAAGATTTTTGGAGGAACATAATAGGTCTAAGTTGTAGGATTTACGAATCGTAAAAAACTACTCTCTTTGTGTAGCAGAGGTGCATTAAATCTTCCTTTGAAAAAAAAATAGAAAACAAACAGAGACTCAATTAATATATATTCGGAAGAACATGAAAGAGACATTTGGTCAAGCCGTGAAATTGAAAATTCTTATGATTCCTGAATGAAATTCATTTCATTGGACTGGAGAAGTACTATATCTAATCTCGATTTTACAATCTTACCGCCATCTGGATTCCACTCCGAGCAGCGCCACTGACCACTCCCAGGATCTCCCACAGTACCCTGGCTTGCCTGTTCTCTAGTTTCTTCTTCTAATATTACCTCGTGGTGACGTCTAACAGGAAGGCCTGCAATATGATTTAGAGTTCAAGTTATATACATGTATATATGTACGTCCATGGTATACAAAAAAGAAATACATAGGAAATATTGTAAGGTCTAATTGTTAAATATGGCCGTTAATTACCTGTTATAGGTACCGTGTAAAGTACTAGTTAAAGTAACCTTTATTTTAGTTAATTTAGTCTAGGAATTTGTCTATAAGTTGATTCCCAATTGTAAGAGAAAACTTACTCTGAAATTACTGGTATTTTGAATTGTTACATGGTATCAGAGCAAATTTTGAATTTTTCTTGAAATCAAATTACTGCTTTTTTTCTTTCTTTTCTGGTTCGAAACCCAGAAACACACAAAACACAGCACACAACCCAGTCAAACCAAACACAGCCCAGAAAATCAAGACCCTAAACAGTGAAAAATTAACCTCGAAACCAGAAACCCACACAAATGGAAATCAATCCAACGAACACAGTTACCCCTACCCCATCACAACAGGTTGTTGTTCATCAAGATAACTCTGCGTTCTCATTGAACATTGTCTTGGATGAACAATTTTTTCACTATGGTCACAAGTAATGGAAATGAGGATAGGGTTTCGAAACAAGGTTGGACACCTTACCGGAGATACATCGCGACCCGAACCAAGTGACCACGGCTAGAAGCATGGGTCGAGAACCATCGAGTCAAGAGTCGACTCATTGACTCCATGAACCCATCTTTGATGCAGAGGTTCGTCCGTCTCCCGACGGCCAAAGACAATTATCAATCTATAATTATGTTTATAAAAACAACACTTCATCAAATTTGTTGCTCCAAAGGATACCATGGTCACTTGGTGAAGCCCAAAATAAGTTTTTGAGGTAGAGAAATGCAGCTCAAAGGGAGAGGTCAACAAACAGAGAAGATCAAGGAGCTTAAACAGAATGGTTTTTTTATCTACTTGAACCTGATTATTTTAATTCAGATATTACCTGATGCCGAACGGTCAAAAAAGAAATAAAATTCATAGCAAAAAGAAGTTAAACTTTGTCTATATAAATACTAGACAATGCCCCGCCCTTAGCGGCACAATATTTTTTTCAATGTAAAAACTATTAATTGTGTGTATTTTTTATTATAATATAAATTTAGCTAAAATAATAAATATGTGCAGAATTCATGTCAAGTGCAAGTTTTTTATAAAATATATGAATTTAAAATCGATATAAATTTATTTGTTTAGTAGTTTCAAATGAAATAACCAGCATAAATTTATCATCATCATTAAAAAAGCAAGAAAACTCAGATATCTGAATTATTAAGTTCACTGTATTAAGATTAGTTCATTTTATAATTCAATTTAAATTAAACAAAAATTAAAATATAAATTGTGAAAATACATACAATAATCAAATAAAAAAAATAAGTTAATTTTCTATCAACAAAAAGACGAAAACATAGATTGAAAATTCATCCTGACGTTATTGTCATTATCATTGCTATTAAAGCTAATATTATTACTAACACTACTGCTAAAACAATTAAAATAATTAAACTTCCATGAAAAATAAAAAAAAGGAAAAGATTTTTATAAAAAAACAATAACTAAAATTATCATTATTATTGCATAAATAATAAAATCATAAAAATCATATAATCTAAAGAACAAATAAAAAAATAGAAAACAAAAAAAAAAACGAATAAAGGGAAAAATAGAGTAATATTACTTTTAAAATGATCACCGATATAAATTAAAATTTCAGGAAAATCTTTAAAAAAAAATCAAAAGATTTTTATAAAAAAATAATCACTAAAATCATCATTATTATTGGTTCGGAGATTAGTGAACAAAAAAAAACGATATAAGGAAAAAAAAATAAAAAATAATAATAAATTGGTTCTGAGATTAGTCATGGTGTGTCCATCGCTGCCCTGGACACCCCGATTATCAAAAACAGATTTGGTCCGAGGAGTAGTGGTGGTGCACTTGAGTCGTCCCGAAGATCGTGGTTATAAAAAAAATATATAAGTGAAAAAAATATATAAGTGAAAAAAAGAGCTTAAGCTGGCTGAGAGACCATGACTACAAAAAAATGTATAACCGAAAGAAAACAAAAAAAAGGTATAAGCGTGAAAGCACTGTAGCAATCCATATTGTTTTTAAAAAAATTCGGCCCAAGAATTAGTCGTGGTGTGCTTAAGCTGGTCGGAGATCCCGGTTATAAAAAAAATGTATAAGTGAATAAAAAAATTATAAAAAAAGAAAAAAAATGTACCAGCAGAAAAGCATTTTAGAAAGAAAAAAAAATATGGGTCCGGGGATTGTCGTGGTATGCATAAGTTGGCCTGGACACCCTGGTTATCAAAAAATAATTGATATGGAGATTAATCGTGGTGCATTTAAGCGAGCTCGGACACCCCGATTAAAAAACAAAAAACCAAAAAAATATATAAGTAGAAAAAAAATGTAATAAGAAAAAATGAAAAAAAATAATAAGTAAAAAATACAAAAAAAAAAAAGGCAAAAAAAGAAGAAGCAAAAAACGGAGGAAAAAAAGAAGAAAAAGAATAATTAGGAAAAAAAAAGAAGAAACGAAAAAAAAGCAGAAAAAAGAGAAAAAAAACGTAAGTAGAAAAAAAGAAGTAAAAAAAAAATACTATTGCAATCCACAGTGCACTGTGTTTGTATGCACAGTGAAAAACCTACGGGTTTTATAGTAATAGTAATTACCCGGTGTTGGAAATGACCATTTTGCCTTGAGATTTCTTCTTTGACAAATGTGTTCTGTTTATCTAAAAAGTCTAGTGGGTTTACTTTATAAACAACATGACTCGAAATTGATTATGGTCAAATTTGAAGTTGAATGGAATAATATATGTAACCAAATTTAAAACGTGGTTAGATGAACTATATATTATATCTTTTTAAAAGAAATATACTATTTTAATAAAATAATTTATTCAAGTTAATACAATAATCTAGTCTAGTGACTCAGATACTTTTTCAAGTTAATTCCTAAATCAAGTCTATCAAGCACGAAAAGGATGTGCTTTAAATAGTTTAAAACTTCAAAAGTGTATATATATATATATATATAAAAGTTCCTGTGTGTAATATCACGAAACTGAATAACAACTGCAATCAAACACACAATTCAATGATCTACAGTAGAGGTTCAAACAATCAAGAAAATGGAATAACCATATTAATCTCCCATATTAATCTACTCGACGGATCAGCTTTTCCCCCCGTGGTAGGCCAGGGAAAAGAAACAGTGCCCGAGCTTTCCCGGTTTTCTTCAGAATGATAAGAGGGATTTGCATTATTGCAAATACTAAGACCGGAAGTAATGCAGCAATCGAAAGGAATAATGTTGTCGACTTTCTCTTTGACTGAATAAGTATGAAAATTGTGGCCCCAAAAGATAGCACGGCCGTTGTAACAGCAAAGAAAAGGAAGGTGAAGCCAACAAGTAGTTTTCGAGGAAGAGAGTTGCGGAATTCTTTTAGCTCAAATCGAGAGGTCAGCAAAGACAGAAATACCACAAGCGAAGTCAAGGAGCTTGCCAAGGAGAAAACATCCGAGACTGTAAAAACCATAAAATAGGGAGAGTCGATGAAGTTGGGCTTGCCATTGTCATCAGAACCTCCAGGCGCAGTATACACAGCAGCAAAGACAACAGTAGCAACAAATGCAGCTACTGCGGAACAAGACTGAGTCGTTTCCTTAATCCATGTTCGTGCATTCTCCAGCTGTTCCTTGTGACTCTCTTTGAAGAGATCTTCTGCTGTCTTGCCTTCATTGTTCTGAAGCATCACATAATGAGAGGGAATAACTTCTCGCACTTGCTGCAATAACCGGGAGATAAATATGATTGTTATATAAATGGAGTTCGGACATAAAACAACGCGTTATTTAATTGTGTATAATGTTTAATAATATTTAAGAAGCTGGTTCGGGTGAAAAGGATAACTAGATCAGCCTGATGTCTTAATTAGGTGACATGTCTACGTTTCATTAGCATTAATATTGAGTTTAATTTTTACAGTCTAACATTTTTCTTATAAGCTCAACTGGATTCGATAATTTAACTGAAACAGATGTTTTTATAGGTTTGATGCTCTTATACACATGATGGATAATCCGGTACGTACCAAGTCCATGAATAATTTTTATCAGGAGGTAAAGACAGAGGGATGAATAGGGCTCACCTCAAACCATTGCAACTCCTCCTGAAGTTGAAGTGCAGGTCCAGGCATTGTTCCTCCACTGTAATACTTCATATCTGCAACGTGGTGCAACATTGTGTTGCCCTCCATATCAATAACTCGATGCAGTCTAGCCCATGGTATTTTCCGTTGCTTCACAAGAGCGAAGATCTTTTTCTGGCGATGCATGACGGCAACATCCAAAATGCTCTGACCCTTGTCATTGAGCTTCCCAACAGCATGGGGATGTAGTTTTATTGTCACCCGCACAATCTCTTCTATTCCATTTCTTGTTGCAAGAAACAATGGGATCCGTTCCTCCCTTGTTTGTCTTTCCTCTGTTTTGCTGACGCTCTTCCATGACTGATCATCTTTCATTATTAGGAGTTTGGCGAGTCTCAAAGCAAATACATGTTTTATTTTCTGGTTCCAGAATCTTTCTAGCCTTGCTGGCCAAAATCCTACTTCATACGAAAGGGAATGAAATTAAACATGGATGAGAGGTAGCCATTTTTATGAAATAAAACGAAATGTTAATGATAGAAGGTTGAACCAAAAAGCCAGTAAAAGTAAAAGTCTAAATTCAGTGGAAGCACAATTAAATATCATATGTTTTGTTTTGTTTGATATTTACAGAGTTTTCATCTAGTTCTTTTAGAAAGAGGTTCTTCTCCGATGACTCCCAAGAATTATTTGCGCAAGCATCTAAAAATAGAATTTGAACCATTACCTCTTTTTATCTTAAAGTTGTATTTTCCTTGCAATTTGTGCCAGCCACTTGACAGTGAAGTTTATGAAGATGTGACATCGCACTACTAAAAAAAGGGGCTGTTTGCAACGGATTTTTGCAACGGCAAAAATCCGTTGCAAACATAGCAACGGAATTTTGTTTAGCAACGGATTTTTCGTTGCTAAACACATTTTGTAATTCAAAAAACGAACATATGTGTTGCAATGGATTTTCCGTTGCAATTTTCGTTTGCAACGGCATATCCGTTGCAAGGTAAAACAAAATTGCAACGGATTATCCGTTGCAAATAAAACAGATATTGCAACGGATTTTCCGTTGCAAATTACAACAATTTGCAACGGATATTCCGTTGCAATTTAAATTACAATTGCAACGGATAATCCGTTGCAATTGTCATTTGTAACGGATAATCCGTTGCAAGTGATAAACCATGTGCAACGGAATATCCGTTGCAAATGACACTGATATTGCAACGGATTTTCCGTTGCAAGTTAAAAGATATTGCAACGGATATTCCGTTGCAATTTAAATTACAATTGCAACGGATTATCCGTTGCAATTTTCATTTGTAACGGATAATCCGTTGCAAGTGATAAACCATGTGCAACGGAATATCCGTTGCGAATTACACTGATATTGCAACGGATTTTCCGTTGCAAGTTAAAGATATTGCAGCGGATATTCCGTTGCAATTTAAATACAATTACAGCGGATTATCCGTTGCAATTTTCATTTGTAACGGATAATCCGTTGCAAGTGATAAACCATGTGCAACGGAATATCCGTTGCGAATTACACTGATATTGCAACGGATTTTCCGTTGCAAGTTAAAAGATATTGCAACGGATAATCCATTGCAAAATTCAAAATGCAACGGAATATCCGTTGCAATCATAACTTTTCCAAACGCACCGTTTCATTTGGCAAAATAATAAATTATTTCTTTTTATAAAATAAAATATTTAAGTCTATTTTATTTTATTTTTTGATGTAGCAAACTGAGATCAAATCTGCAATGAGATTTTTTTAAAAATAAAATAAAATAAAATTTTGACCTTCCCCCTCTCTCCCTAAGCACTAACAAATAAATTAAAAGCACTTGTAATTAAATTTTGAAATCCCTTGGAGGGCTGCTGCAGCCCCTTTCCACTCTCTTCGCCGTTTTCGGCCAGGGCTTCCCTCCTTCTCACCATCTCCCTTTTTTTCTTTTTCGCCGTCCCAGCCCTTCCCCGGCGAGCCTCGACCTTCATCTTCAACCTCCCTTCCCGTGAGCTCCTTTCTCCGGCTGACCCGACTACTGCTCCCCTTTCTGTCGAGCACGCCAACCCCCAGCCGTCGGTAGCCGGCTCCTCTGCGCCGACGGCTGCCCTTCTTTTCCCCCGATCATCGACCCTCTCCGGCCAGCCATCGTTTCCTTTCCCTCTCCGTGACCGATTCACGCCATCCCCCACGTACTGGGTTCCTCTCGGCCTCAACACGATCTCACTCTCTTTTCCTCTCCTTCCCGTGGCCACCGATCAGCCACCAGTCACTCACGGCCTTCTCCTCGAGCTGAACCCGCAGTCCCCATCAGCTCTCGTGCTCTTCTTCTTCTTCAACACCACGGCCCAACTCCATTGGAGGAGAAAACACGATCCGAGATCCGTAGAAGATGAACCTTGCTTGTGTGTTGTGCTTTGCGTTTTTTTTTGTCCGTGTTTGCAGGTCACCATGAACGACACTACCGCGAGAGAAAGGAAGGGCGAGGCTGAATCGCCCTCGTCATGTCTGCTCCAGTGGCGGTGGCGCGTGGTCCCACGCACGCCATCGTTCTGTGATGGTGTCAAGCGCCAACAGTTTTTCCGGGGAGGTTATCTTGTATTTTTTATTTTTTTATGTGTTTATTTTAAATTGTTGTTATTTTTGTTTCTTGTACATATTATGTAATTGTACAATGTACCCAAAAAAATATATAATGAAAAAATATATTTAAAGTGTAAATGTAACTGAATCTTTGTTGTAAATATAAATGTCCTTTTATATTATTTGAACTATATTAATATTTAGATATTAATAATATTCATGCAAATATTTAATTATAATTATTTACGAAATTAAATAAATAATCTAAAAAACAAATTAAATGAACAAAAATAGTTTTGACAAGCTTGCAACGGTTTTTCCGTTGCAAGGTTGCAACGGCAAATCCGTTGCCTTGTTGCAACGGAAAATCTGTTGCCTAGTTGCAACGGAAAATCCGTTGCATTTTTTCAACAGAAAATCCGTTGCCTTGTTGCAACGGAAAATCCGTTGCATTTTTTCAACGGAAAATCCGTTGCCTTGTTGCAACGGAAAATCCGTTGCATTATTTCAACGGAAAATCCGTTGCAATACAAATTTGCATCACCGGTTTCCAACGGATCACATCCGTTGCGTAGTCCGTTGCAAATAAATTTTTGCAACGGCCTCCTTACTTGTTTGCAACGGAAACGTCCGTTGCAAACCACCCCATTTTTTAGTAGTGTCGAATCCCATTTGTTTCAAGCACAAGGATTATGCAACGTAAAAATTTAAACTATTAAGTGTGATTTTAAGAATAATTTTATGCGAACTCACTAATACACTTTCTTAAGTGACAATGAGAATCAACTATGAGTAATATATAAAGAGTTAAGAATCAACTATCTCCACAAACCTCAAGTCTTTTAAATGAAATATAGAAATAAGGGTCAAAATTTATATGGTAACGGAGCCATATTAAATACCTTTAGGGGGCTTTAAATAGTTAAGGAGGCCGCCTCTTTGATTCCTCTCCAAGTTGCTCCCCCAACCGCTCTCAAGATCTCTGAGCACACCCTGCCCTGCCTGGCTCCCAGTTTGTAGTTGTAGTTTTACCTTGTGGTGACGTATAGCAGGAAGGCCTGAAATATAATTTAGAGTTCAAATTATATATATGTAAGAAGTATTATGTGTATGTGCATGGTACTCAAACCAGAAATATGTAGGAAGTATTGCAAGGTCTAATAATTAATTAATGTGGTTGGTGTAGGCATACAACAGTAGAGGACTGTTTCAAATATGCCCATGGAATATCCACTCTTAAAAGCAGATGGCATATCGGCCAGATATTGAAGAGCAGTTCTGCCCTTTCGGTCCTCCACGCTGTGGAGCGATCCATCCACTTCTAGCAACAGTAAAGCTGTTTCTGCATTCATGAAATTAGATGAAGGAAAATTATGCAATATATATACTTTTTTAAATTTGAGAATTCTGTAAAGACAGAAATTGTTACCAAAGTGTTGCCCTATGATAGCAGCGCTAAGGATGGACTGGCCATCCCCTCTCTGGCGATGAATATCTAACAGGCGGCGCTTATCATTCCCGCGTTGTTCTGGTTCGGACCTGAATAAAAACTCCACTATTCCTGCCTCGCCAAATCCAGCAGCTGTGAACAATGGGGTTTCACCGGAGTTATTCTGAATCAAAAGGAGGGCTGGACATCGAGCTACCAAGAGTCTTACAGCCTCGTAATTCCCGCATATTGTTGCCTCGTGAAGAGCCGTATTTCCAAATTTGTTTTTTCTCCTGAGAAATTTCATCTGTTCAGTTGAAGGGGATTGATCATTCTCAGGTGCAGGGGGCTCCATGTACACTATAAAGTTTTCCATGTCGTCCACGACTTCAAGCAAATCTTGAAGTGGTTGCGCTTGTTTGCTGTACACAGCTATATGAAGTGCAGTATCCTCATCGAGCGTAACTGGAAAGGACAGATCTAGAGGACGGTCTTTATAATGGTGGGTGATGTTTTTCCAATCTCCACTCATGGCTGCTTTATAAGTTTTCTCCAATATAATAGAACCCATATTTTCTCTGTAGAAAGAAAAAATTATTTTAGTGACTAGTTAATGAACAATCTCCGTCAAGAAACCATCTTATTTAAAAAATTATTTTATTTAAATTTTAAGTTGTTAATTAAGATTCTAAGATATAGTTTATATTAATTTTTAATACACATTTTAAAATAAAATATCTTTGGACTTGAAACTTGTACATAAATTTATAGTATATTGCGTTGAATTTTTATCAAATAGAATAAGGATGGTGAGATTTGAACATGTAATCACTGAGTTAACAAGTTTTTGATATCGGTTTATCAAAAAAATTAAGTGGTTAGTTGAGACTTCAAGATAGAATATTTCAACTTGAAGCTAATTAAGTAAGGTGAAATATGAAAAATAGATTTACATTAACTCAAATACCGGTCAGTACAAAATTAGGAAATAAGCACTCAAGGAGAACTGCTGGTATATCATACCTTTTAGTAATGGAAATGATCGAAATAGTCCTCCACCTAGGAACAATCTCAACTCGAAGCTAATGGAAATGATACAGATTATTAATATAATGGAAAACAAAATTAGGAAGTAAGCACTTAAGGAGAACTGTAAGCATATCATACCTTTAGTAATGGAAATGATCGAAATGCTCCTCCACCTAGTTTACGACGAGATGACTACAAAAAACACAACCTTTCTTTCTTCTTCTGAATTAAGTGTTTTGAGAACCCTATTTATACAATCCTTTAAAGAACGGTTCGTAGCTTGTTCAGGAAAAAAAGTAAATGAGGATCTGTATGTTGCTTGTTTAGTTTATAAAGTGAAACTACAATTATGAGAATATATATAATAAAGATATGCTGATTTTCCTTTATGCATTTGATGTGTTATGATTGAGTTTACCTCAACACATCCATGTGTTGAGATTAGTAAAAGAGTAAAGAAATTGTGCAGAGAAGAAGAGAGATAGAGAGTTCGGAGAGAGAATGGAAATTTAGAATATAATCTGTTGTCATGTTTCTGCGCACACACACCGTGTGCTAGTAACAACTTCTTATACATGTGTCAAGTATCCTATACTACATTCTAGAATATATTTTTAATATTCCAGAATATACACTCTAACATCCCCCTCAATCTCTTGGTTTGACAAACCAAGCATAAAATTGCAGCAATGAAAACAAAACACATGAGTACTGAAACTTTTTTTGACAAAAATCACTATGTAAAGAAAAGAGAAGTTTGAATATGATTGAGAAGAAAAAGAAAAATACTCAAATAACAAAAAAGATAGAAGAGCGAGAAGACATTTCATATGTCTATTTCTTGATTGAAATTTCATTTGTCTACTTCAGTTTTTCTGAAGTTTTTCATCTTTGAGAAGAGAGGGATGAGAAGACAGAAATGGGAGGTAAGAGAGGTGATAGAATGAGTTTGAATTTCATTTGGCTACTTCAGTTTTTCTGAAATTTTTTATTTGACAATGAATTTCTTAATCTGTGTAAGAATTCATTTTGTAATTCTGAATGATTTTTTTTTTCTTTCTTTCTTTTCTTTTCTTCTTCTTCTTCTTCTTCTTCTTCTTCTTCTTTTTTTTTTTTTCTTTTATTATTATCATAGCAACTTATCAAAACGGCAGCACAACAAACAACAGGACAATACAAACGACACTACAAAAATCATAACATCTAGGGTTTCTTCTTATTTCTTTACCAGCAGCCGCCTCATCCTCTTCTACTTGCAAAACCAGATGAAATGGCAGCTTTCGCTGAAGCACGTCCTGGTGAAGCAGCGCCGCGAAATCGAAGAGGCCAAAACCTTAAACTCCGATCTCGAATTCGCATTCAATCTCCAAATGCAAGAAGCGATGACAGCCTCCCTTTCCATCCTCAATCATCCTCCATCAACGGCCTTGGCATCCTCCTCCACCCCCAAAAGTGAAGAAGTAGAAGATTTCGATTGCTGCTTGACACTTTTCCGTCGAATTCAAGATCAAAAAAAAAAATCACCAGCGACTCCAGGACCGAAGCTCACACCTCTGGTAAATCAATTATTCTTTCCCTCGATTACCCTTTTTCTTCTTCTTCTTCTTCTTCTTCTTCTTCTTCTTCTTCACTCTGCTGCTGCTCTGTTTAATTTTTTTTTTCTTTATTTTTGTTGCTCTGTTTGAGCTTCACTTTTGGTGTGCAAAATTTGAATCCAGTAATTTATTGCACAGAGACTAAAGAGTTGAGAGTATTACTGAGACTAGATTATGATTTTTGTGTGGCTTTCGGTAGACTCTTTGAACACTAAATGCTTGATTTAAGGATTGGAGACAGTGGAGAGAGGAGGAGCAGTGGTCAAAGAGCTGATTGAGCTTTAAAGAAACATCAAATTTGCAGAAGCAGAAGACTGTATTGAGGTAAACTTACAGGACCAAGAAGCTATGTGTGTTGCTCTGCTGCTTAATTGTGCAATTCTCTTTACGATGCACGATGGTGCTTGCTCTGCTGCTGCTCATTTTTTTTTTTTTTTTTTGAATGATCCATTGAAGGATCAGCTTGCGGAAGATTGTCTCAAATCATGCGCTAGCATAAAATAGCTCTGATACCATGTTGAGATTAATAAAAGAGTAAAGAAATTGTGCAGAGAAGAAGAGAGATAGAGAGTTCGGAGAGAGAATGGAAATTTAGAATATAATCTGTTGTAATGTTTCTGCACACACATGTTAGAGTGTATATTCTGGAATACTAAAAATATATTCTAGAATGTAGTATAAGATACTTGACGTATATAAAATTGTTACTGTGCAGAAACATTACAACAGATTATATTCTAAATTTCTATTCTCTCTCCGAACTCTCTATCTCTCTTCTTCTCTGCACAATTTCTTTACTCTTTTACTAATCTCAACACCATGCATAATATTAAATCTTTTATATTTTTTAATTTATTCAATATTGGATATGATTGTGCTCACACGTGAAACTCGTATTAACTTTCCAACACTCTCTATTAAATGAAAGGTACCTTGTAAGTTCTTTTTTAAATAAATTAATTAAAGAGAATAAAGATTCGGAATTACAGAAATAAGTATACTAAGATTAGATTTTAGTCAGATGCTTTTTCCTAGTTTCATTATAAAAGAAAAATGTATTGAAGATTGAAATCGAGATTCACATTCTTGCTTCTAAAATAGGCAACCAAATTTCCCCCTTTTCTTTTGGAATAATCTAACTTTAATCGGTCTCGAAGCTGCAAGAACATGGGATCTTCTCATTTGCTTTCCCGTACAATCATTACATTAGAACTTTAAAGAAGCAAAGAATATAAATTAAATTGTGTTTCGCGTTCATGATGAATTGTTCTTGGAATCTATTTCCAACAAGCCATAGGGACTTCATTTCCTTCTGCTTCGAGTATAGACTGCAATGGAAGTGATCACCAGTCGGCTACTAATTAACCAGAATACTATATATCCTTTGTTAAAAACTATTTCTTAAACATTTTTTATAGTTTAAATTTTAGGGTTAAGATATATTTTTTGATATCAAATGAAATGATGATAGATCACAACTTATTACATTGGTTTTAAATTGACTTTAAAAATAAAAACAATCAAAATTGTAGTTCAAATAAAAAAATAACATAAACACCAAATATTATGTTTAAAAAATCAAAATTAACAAGGACAATAACAAAACGAGATAAAATAGCTTAATAAGCTTCAAAACTAACTACAATATCCAATAACAATTTCTTAGAGATCAAATTATTTTAAATCATCCATTTATGTATCAAAATTATTATTTTTTGTGTGTGTGATTGGTAATGGAATGCAGAGTGCTTTTTAAAAATATTTTCGAATTAAAAATGCATTAAAATACTCTTTTTAAATCTTCTCTATTTTAAACATCAGTATATTGAAACCATTGAAAAACATCTGAACAAAATTAAATTAATTTAGACTAAAAATAATTAGAAAAACACTGCTGGAAAATTCGATTTTCAAAATATAACGTTATCGTATTTTCTGGGTTTTTAAGTCCCAACTGTAAATCCCTCAATATTTACTCTCCACAATTATCAATCTATAATTAACAAATAACTAAAAGAATACGAAAATCACTATTCATGCACTGTTCATTGTCTCTGAAAACACTGTGGACGCTGAAGCTTTTTCATCCGTGTGTCGCTGAAGTTCGCTCCACCCTATTTTTTTTTGTTTTTTCCGCATGTGAACAAGCAGCATTACCGATTAAAGCCCCTGAAAAAGACAAAAATAGTGCACAGTTGCGGGTGGGGCTCTCTGGGGTTTTCTCACTTTCTGAACGAATGCTAATCGACAAAAAGGGCCCGTAAAACCCGACTAAATTAGCTAACAGACACTGGGGGCAAACTAGTCCCTTTCCCTTCCGGTTTTTTTTTGTAATTACGGGTGGGGGCAGGGGTGATCCCAGTAATTCGCCCATTATTTTATTATTTTTTTCACGTGCGATCAGGGCGCTGTCCGTCCCGCGCCAGGCAGGTTCCGTGCTTACGCTGCACCGTATGCAGGGCAGTGCGACCTCTTCCCCGCATTCAAAAATTGACTTCCGCCTCTACACACGCGATGCCGGAGGTCCTCTATCCTCCCGTGACGTGCTGCTCGATAAACCGATGACCGGTTAAGCTCGAGGCGGACGGGTTTCAGCTCGGCGTCCCTTTTCTCTCTCCTCCCGCTCCCCAAATGCAGATAAGGTCCCCCGATGTTTGTGTGAAGTTCCTTTTGGTCCCCCGAGGTTTTTATTTCGCTTTTTATTACTCGATTTATTCAAATTAAAGTTTTATTGTTTTCAATTGTGCCCTCCAATTAAAACCGATTATATAAGAACGCTTTTATTTCAGTCCTTATACTTTTGATTTTGTATTTATTTTTTTATTCAAATCAATTATTCCTAGTATGGATGTTTTGATTTCTTTGATTTGGTCCTCCAATTGAAATTGGTAATATATACAAAGTTTGATTTCAAATCCCTCTTCTTCCCTCGATTTTTTTTAAAAAAAGGCAGTAGCTTTTCAATATTTATTTTGGTCCTCCCAAATTTGTTTTTTTCTTTAATTTTATACTTTTAATTGGAATTAATTTAATATATGTTATTTTTCATTTCGGTCCCTTATTCTTTTAATTTTTTTTATTTGTTATTAATTCATTGTTTTTTTTTGGGTTTTTTCTGTATTTTTTAATTGATTGATTTTTTTTATTGTTTTTTTATACAAATATTATGCTTTTTTGTAATAATTTCCTTGGGCAATTTAATTATTTGAATTCCTTTTTTATTAATATTGCTCATTTTTTTCTCTTTGTTCATTTATTTTGTTTTTTTGCTTCTCTTTTTTTTTCTTCTTTAGATTTGGTGATTTTTATGATTTGATTATTTATGCAATAATCATGATATTATTACTTTTGTCCATGTATATATAAGTGTGTTTAACACAATAATAATAATAATAATAATAATAATAATAATAATAATAATAATAATAATAATAATAATAATAATAATAATAATTTAATTGTTTTTCTTGCTTCCCCTTTTGTTAATTTTTTTTTCCTTCATATAATTTAATAATTTTTTATTGTTTTGACAAGAATGGCAATGATATTTTTTTTTCCCTTTTGTTAAAGTTTCTAAAATATTTTTAGTCTTTCATCAATTATATGTTCTAATATTTATTGAATATTATCTCATAGAAATATATATAAAGCGAAAAAAACATGACCTAAAAATTTTTTTTAAATAAAAAAATTAATATCAGTATTCTTAAATACATGTAATATAATCATATAATGATAAATCAGATAAAATAAAATAAAAATTGTCTTCGAATTTTAATTTTGTACTTAACACAATAATAATAATAATAATAATAATAATAATAATAATAATAATAATAATAATAATAATAATAATAATAATAATAATTTAATTATTTTTCTTGCTTCCTCTTTTGTTAATGTTTTTTTTTTCCTTCGTATAATTTAATAATTTTTATTGTTTTGACACTAATGGCAATGATTTTTTTTTCCTTTTGTTAAAGTTTCTCAAATAATTTTAATCTTTCATTAATTATATGTTCTAATATTTATTGAATATTATCTCATAGGAATAAATATAAGGGCTGAAGAAAAACATGACCTAAATTTTTTTTAGTAAAAAAAATTAATATCAGTATTCTTAAATACATCTAATATAATCATATAATGATAAATCGGATAAAATAAAATAAAAATTGTATTCGAATTTTAATTTTGTACTTAACACAATAATAATAATAAGAATAATAATAATGATGATAATAATTTAATTGTTTTTCTTGCTTACTCTTTTGTTAATGTTTTTTTTTCTCTATATAATTTAATAATTTTTAATCTTTTAGCAGTGATGGCAATGATATTTTTTTTTCCTTTTGTTAAAGTTTCTAAAATAATTTTAGTCTTTCATAATAATAAAAATAATAATATAATTATATTCAGCTTAAAAATAATAATAATAATAATAATAATAATAATAATAATAATAATAATAATAATAATAATAACAATAATAATAATAATAATAACAATAATAATAATAATAATAATAATAATAATAATAATAATAATAATAACAACAATTTTTTTCAATAATAATAATAATAACAATAATAATAAGAACAATAATAAGAATAATAATAACAATAATAATAATAATAACAATAATAATAACAATAACAACAACAATAATAATAATAATAATAATAACAATTATAATAATAATTATTATTTTTGTTAGTAACTCTTTTGTTAATATTTTTTTTGCTCTTCATAATTTAATAATTTCTATTGTTTTTGACAATAATGGTGTTAATTTTTTTTATATATATTTTTTAGTCTTTCACCCTAAGAATATATATAGGGAAAAAGAAAACATGACCTAGGATTTTTTTTTAATATAAAAAAAATTAATATAAGTATTCTGAGATACATTTAATATAGTTATATAATAGTAGATGATCTGCCACACAATTACAAATAACCCGATTAAAACACATTCACAAATTTAATTTTTTTTTATTTATAGAATAATGTCTACTTTTGTCCATGTATATATAAGTGTACTTAACACAATAATCATAATAATAATAAGAATAAGAATAATAATAATAATAACAATAATAATAACAATAATAACAACAACAACAACAACAATAATAATAATAACAATTATTTCAATAATAATAACAATAACAATAATAACAATAATAACAATAATAATAACAATAATAATAATAACAATAATAATAATAATAATAATAATAATAATAATAATAATAATAATAATAATAATAATAATAATAATAATAATAATAAGAATAAGAATTATTTTGTTAGTAACTCTTTGTTAATATTTTTTTTTGCTCTTCATAATTTAATAATTTCTATTCTTTTGACAATAATGGTGTTAATTTTTTTATATACATATTTTTTAATCTTTCACCTAAGAATATATATAGGGAAAAAAAAACATGACCTAGGATTTTTTTTAATATAAAAAAATTAATATAAGTATTCTCGAGATACATTTAATATAGTTATATAATAGTAGATGATCGGCCACACAATTACAAATAACCCGATTAAAACACATTCACAAATTGATCAATAAACTACAACAAAAAAAATATCACACCAAACAATCAAATAATTCACCATACAGATGGATACAAAAAAATATTTTCATAACCAAGAAACACAACCTGAATAAAGAAAAAATTAGATGATCGACTCACACAATTACAACAAAACCAACCACCAACAAATTCCCCGATTGACTACAAACGAAACAAAAAATCTCTAATCAATATAATCTATTACATTTTTTTCAACCAACTGATTATATAATTATCAATCCAATTAAAACACACCGGATAATCAAAACATTGCAATTTTGCAATCTATGAGTTAATTAAATCAACACACAATTCAAATCCAAACTGTGACTAAATTATTCTCCAAGACAAGTAAAAATAATGTCAACAACCAACTAAATCAATGCAAACAAAAAAAATAATCTATCTTTAATACATTTCAGCGATTATAATATTGGTATCAACCAGCTTAAATGCTTAATAACTGTTAAAAAATATTTAACAATCAAAACATTCAGTTCAAGACAACAAAATATCATCTTTCATTCATTTTATTGATTACAGATTTACATCAACCAATTAAATAACCATCAAAACAATCAATACATACTAAACAATTAATCAATTATGGTCTTGCAATACTCAAATTACAATTAGTTGATCTTTCAAAAAAAAATTTCGCTAATAATTTTTAAATTTCGCAATTGAATTATTATCTGAGTATTTAAGCTTATAACAATAATCAACTAATTCAATACATAAAAAAATGTTATAGCATTATTTAAAATTTACAATTCTCTATCTATCAACTAAAAAATTCTCTGCTTACCACATAAATAATCAGTTTGCTACATATAAAAAGCCCGGCGCAACGCGCGGGCTACCCAACTCGTTATATCTATAAAAACCACACTTCATCAAATTTGTTGCTCCAAAGGATACGATGGTCGTTAGCACCGCGAAGAAGAGGAAGGTGAAGCTCAAAATATTCTTTAAATTGTAAGGTACAGTCTATATAAATATTACCCGATTTTGGAAATGAACATTTCGCCTTGAGATTTTTTCTTTGACAAATGTGCTCTGTTTATCTAAAAAGTCTAGTGGGTTTACTTTATAAACAACATGACTCGAAATTGATTATGGTCAAATTTTAAGTTGAATGGAATAATATGTGTAACCTAATTTAAAACGTGGTTAGATGAACTATAAAATATGTATTTTTCAAACAAATATACTATTTTAATAAAATAATTTATTCAAGTCAATAAAATAATCTAGTCTAGTGATTCAGTTACTTTTTCAGGTTAATTCCTAAATCAAGTCTATCAAGCACGAAAAGGATGTGTTTTAAATAGTTTAAAACTTCAAAAGTATATATATAAAATAGTTTCCGATGGATTTGAAATAACTTGAAAAGTGTCAAAAAAAAATGAAAGGTACACACAAACCCCCACAGAAATAAATGAATAAATTAATTAAAGATTATAAGATTCGGAATTACAGAAATAAATGTATTAAGATTAGAGTTTAGTCAGATGCTTTTTCTTAGTTTCTTAGAACAATGGATTGCAGATTGAAATCGAGATTCACATTCTTGCTTCTAAAATAGGCAACCAAATTTCCCCTTTTCCTTTTTGGAATAATCTAACTTTAATCGGTCTTGTGACTTATAGCTATAGCTTTACAGAAGCAAAGAATATATATTAAATTGTGTTTCCCGTTCATGACGAATTGTTCTTGGAATCTATTTCCAACAAGCCATAGGAATTCGACCATGTTTGTTTTTACAATGCATTTTAAAAATATTTTTGAAAAAAATAAAAATAAAAATTATTTTTATTTTTATATTAAAATATATTTTTTACTGTTTTTGGATCATTTTTATTTTCATGTAGTAATATCAAAAATAATTTGTAAAATATAAAAACAGATCATTTTAATATATTTCTAAATTAAAAAATATTTTTAAAAATAAATTCAACCACATTTCTAAACAAGCACTTCATTTCCTTCTGCTGGGAGTATGGACTGCAATGGAGCACTTCATTTCCTTCTACTTGGAGTATGGACTGCAATGGAGGTGATAACCAACCAGCTACTAATTAACCAGAACACTACATATTCTTTGTTAAAAACTATTTCTTAGACATTTTTTTAGAGTTTAAATCTTAGGGTTAAGATATATTTCTTGATATCATATAAAATGATGATAGGTCACGTGTCATTGGATTTTTTTTTCTAAATAGAGATCACAACCTATTAAATTGGTTTTAAATTGACTTTAAAAAATAAATACAATCGGATTTCTAGTTCAAATAAAAAAAATAACATAAACACCAAAAATTGTGTTTAAAAATTCAAAATTAACAAGGAAAATAAGAAAACGAGATAAAATAGCTTAATAAGTTTCAAAATTAACTACAATATCCAATAACAATTTCTTAGAGATCAAATTATTTTAAATCAACTTTCCATGTGATTGGTAATGAAATGCAGAGTGCTTTTTACTTAAAAAAATTGAATTCAAATACTCCATGTTTAAGGATGAGAGAAAAAGATACATAGAAAAGAGAAAAACAAAATTTGACGAGTCAAATCCTAGTCACCTGAGAGCTTATCTTGGCATCAATAGATATTAAAGAGAGGAATCCCATGAAGGTGATTTTGTTCTTCGAACATGCCTGAAAACAAATATCAACACTTGTTCAGAAAAAAATTATTTGATTTGATTTATTTTTTAAAAACGATTAGACAGTGTTTTGGAGTTGAAAATAAAATAATTGAGGTTACTTATTGTTTAATAGAATTATAATTCACTTCAACAATAATGATTCTATAAATGTTTTTAATTAGAACATAGTATGATGTTTGGGTTTTGTGAATAAAAAAATATCATAATTTATGGTTTGTAAATACAGAAGTTTTATTTGATTGTGAACATAGTAATTTTGAAAAACTTCATCATAAATAAAAATTATATCTGAAATACTATCCAATTTTTATTTAATTTCCGCACATTATTTATTTTTATATTTTCATACAATCACATAAACAGTATAGTGTCATTTTATTTTATTTTTGATTGAAACTTTATTTTTAGTTCAAGATTAGTTTCTAACCAAGCCCGCCTTCATATCTCAGCAAAGCCACTTATGTATTTAGGCCCCAAGGACTTAGCTTCAAGACATTTCCAGCATCCCCTAGGCATGGGCTAATCTGAAGTGGCACTAAGGTGGCAAGGCCATGGTCCATGAAAACGATGTGTACACCACACTATTTGCTATCAATTACTATCATGCATCCCCAGTTTTTTTTTTTTTTTTTTTTTCTTGTTAAGGCTTTTAAGAATGCATTTCTCATGCTGAATTCAAATAAGTTATTCTAAATATAAGATATTTTTATATGATAAAAGTGCAGTTAGATCGTTAATGTTATTTGTAAAAGGTTTTTTTATCGCTTTGAGAAGTCTCTTATTATTAAATTAGAATCGATTAAAGAAAAAATCAATCATCCCATTTGTAAAAGGTTGGTTTTGTGTACAAAAATATTTTTATGCTACCAGGATAAAATATATCTAATTTATTAATATAAAGTATTTCTAATCTACAGTCTCATCATTAAAAGGCAAAATTAAAAGCATGGACCATACGAAATCAAAATTAGCATATCGTGGATAGGTATGAACCGTGAGGTATTAAGCATAAAGAGAAAACAAGAACATGAAGAGCAATAAGTTGAATAACTAAAGGGACGGAGCATATAGCTTTTTAATGAGAATGAAATGGATTTTTTTTCATACGATCTGCAAGGTAATATTACTTAATTTTGGAAGAAAAAGAAAGAAAGAAGTCAAAAAAGAACAATAAAGTAGATTCCTTTTAAGTTGATTTTTTCGTTATATTTCAAAAATATTTTTCAAAAAAAATATATATTTTTTTTTAATAATACACTCAACAACATTCCCCGAAAGATACACTCGAGTCTATATATTCCCTTTGCCTCCAATTCCATCTTTTGAGATAAAAAAAAAAAAGAAAAAAAAAGCTGTTTTTTTTTTATTTTTGCTTGAATCATGAGCTCTCGCTCTCTTTCCATAGTTTCTGACATTCACAGTGTTGGACTTTATATATTGCGGCAATCTTTTTCTTATCTTTTTCAATGATGTCGATAAGCACAAATCTCTTCAGTTTGTGTTTCTTATGAGCTATATGTTTGAATAATTAGATCGTCTAGGATTTGACCTCTTCCATTTCATTAAATCATTTCATCAACTCATCGGTCATCGATAATAATTTTGTTTTGGATAATTTTGTAAGAAACTATAGTAAAATTTTATTTAGAGATTTAATCAATTATTATCCAAGAGATGTGGAGTAATGACAAAGATTTATAATTTGTATTGTAAGCTCGAGTTCGAATCAATTGTATATTTCTTATAAAAACTCAAAACAATCAGAATTTTACTCGTTCATCTAAATTTATAAAATATATTTTCTTGAAATAAGGTTTCTTGCATTAAAAAAAAAAAATAGCCTGTTAACTAGTTGGCAATTCAGTCCACTATCTAGGTGTGTCCAAAACTATTAGAGATAAAACAAGAATGATCTAGGCTATGAGCTATTGTGACTGGATTTAATAACTATGTTTTTTTTTTGGGTCCAAGACATAATCGATAGTGCTTTGTATTTTTCCTGTCTATTTCCAACCTTTGCATGCGCACCTTGAGCATGGTAGCTTTATTCGAATCGATATATATTTGATTATCATCAAATGAATTATTTAATTATTTGACAAATTAACTGAACCTTCAAATTATTACCATATTAATAATATTGTTCTGGCAATCACAGTAATTTAGTTTTAGCATCACCGTAAGCAGCAAATGTTTAGCATAATTCATGTTTAGTTTTATCAATCAGGGGCAGACTTTGTCCTCTCCACATAATTACTTGAGTTATTCTTTTTATAATTTATTGGTGTGGTGCATGCAGCATATGCACGACAAGTCCATAATGCGTCCACCAGTGCGAATAAATTTTGCAAACAGTAAACTATTATTCTTAGAAATAAATAATTTTCACACATACTCTCCTATTTATGAAATAGAAATAAATAATTTAGATATAAGACCATGCAGTCAAGTCCACTTTGAGGGGGGGACAGTCCTCTTATGAATCGAATGTATACAATAGGCTTTCTTGTGTTGGTAAAATTAAGTTTAAAAATGTTCATTTCTTTTAACAAAAAAATCACGTGAATGATCTTTTTCTTCAAATAGTCGGCACATTTTCATGATTTTGAAATCAATTTAAATGATATTGTGCAATAATTAATGATATTTTAAAATTCAATATACTTATCAAGAATAAGGTTCGTTCTTTGGATAGTGGGGAATTGTACATTTCTATCCATATTCTCTTATCTAAAGCCCCCCAAAAATAGATGGTTGGTGATAAATAAATAAATAAAAGCTCAACAACTATAAAATATACTTTTGTGTGCGGTTTAGGAACCCTCGGGACTTTATATTAAAAAATTATAATAAGTAAGAGAACAATTATTAGATTAAAAAAACAAGACTCTTTTTTCTCATTTTTATATGATAATATCTCTGAGAATTAAAATATGGGTTACTCATAGAATAAAATCTTGGATTATTTAACCTGTTGATCGAATGATATTCATAACCTTTAAACCTTGTTATGCTGCTAAAATGAAGGAGTTGAAGAGTTTTTTTTATATAGCATAATTAAGGGATAAATATATCTTACATAACATTAGATGAGGGACAAATTTCTTTGCACCATATTAATAAGGAATAAATATTTCTTGCACAATATTAATAACAATGAAAATATGGTAGACCTTTAAAATATTTTTTATAAATTTTAAGGTGTTGTAAGATGAATATCTTTAACATTATTTTTTTAAGTTAAATGTCATAAGAATAAACAAACAACATTTATGTCCCCACACGAGGTCTATAATGATCGTCAAACTCGTACTCATATGGGTGTGACATGATGTGAAGCCCAAGAGTAATGGGGCTAACAACTTGTTAAACTCATATCCACTCATCAAACTCATGTATGCATGAGGTCAACACGTAATTGAATCCAACTATACTACGTTTAACATCTTATTAGACTCATGTTTGTTTGAACCTACTACATAGTTGAACCCTAAGATGTCGGGTCTAGCAACTTGTCATATCTATGTGTATTTGGGGTCAACACATAGTTGAACCTAAAGATGTTGACATATCTCTAAACTCATGTCTGCTTGAGTTTAGCATATAGATGAACCTAAAAAAATATTGGGTCTAGAAAGCTTGTCAGACTCATGCTTGTTTGGGTTCAACACGTAGCTAAACCCAATAATGTTGAGTCTAGCAGCTTGCTAGATCCATGTTTATTTAAGTTTAGTGCATACCTGAGAATATCAGGTTTGGTAGCTTGTCATATTCATATTTGTTTGGACTTGACGCGTAGCTGAATCCAATGATGTTAGGTTTGACATCTCGTAAAATCCATGTCTGCCTGGGATCAAAACAAAGTTGAACCCAAAATATTTAGTTTTGAAGCACACCAAACTCATGTAATTTAGATCTCACATCACACTCCAAGAATATTGGGTATAGATGTAATAATCATCCTTCTATCATTAAGTTTTCACCTTATGTAAACCCTTTTAAATATAGGCTTAGGATAAAAGTTAATATTTAAAAAAGATGACGAATTCATCAATAATTATAACACATTATCTCAATATTGTAGCCACAATATTAACCTACACCACAATAGAGCTTAATTCATTTAATATCCAGTTACGGAGATAAAGACTCCACTGGCATGCTTATAAATGATTTGATCACTCCAAGGATTGCGTTCCCACTTTATAAATCATTAATCCCACTCCACCTTTACTGTAATCAATGATCATATGAAAGAGACTGTTGATTGATAAATGAATGACAAGTTAAACTACAAATGTTATTTTCGTTGAATTATAGTGGGAAAGGGTCCCATTTTCGTACCATTTTACGAAAGTGGACGATTAATTGATGGATCTACAACTAAAGGAGTTCATTAATGATTTGGTTTTGTTGACATGTTCCTAATTTTGGACGATTAATTGATTGTGCAATGGACCCCTTCTGTAAGGGCCTGTTTTTGGAAGACAATAATGGTGGCCTCGATCGTGTTAAGCTTCTTCTTTTTTTTGTATGAGGCAAAGAGACAGAAATTACACATGCAAGTGCTACTGAAGTAATTGAAGGCTTGTGTTTATAGTGAAAACAACTGTTTGGACACAACTTGTATACATTCTCGATGAAATTGACGATGATTTGATCGATAAAAATCTATGTCACAGATGCCATACGTAATTTGTGCAGCTTGACGTGTCATCCACATCCAAATTTTGGTAGAGTCATTGGATACCAAGTGGGATTTTTTTTTTTCTAATTTGAAAGAATTATTCCTTTCTTTTTTTCTTATTATGATTAAGGCGGAAGATAAAGAAAATGTGCTGTTGGTTTTTAATATTCTCCGTGCATATTACGTATATGAAGGAAAGAATCGATTCAGAAATAATTGAACACGTGGTACTAATCCATTTTTTATTAGCAATTAAGGAAATAAATTCTCAAATTTTAGAATATAATGAAATAATAATGGTGTAACTTGATCATGTTATTCTTTCAACGCCGCCATATCTATGTGATGTGTTTTGATTTTTTTTTATTTTTTTTTTAAAACAAGTCCCTTTTTTAGTTTAATCAACACTAAAAAGAATCATGATGTGTGTGTGTGGATTCTCTTGCTATAAATTTTAATGCAAATAAGTTTATAAAGAAAGAATCATTTATCCAGAGAAAAAAAAACCTCGTAGCTCTAATCCTTTTTTTCTATTTATATAAGTGATTAATATAAAAACATACTAGATCCTCAAATTAAAGATGTCAATCAAAATTAATATGACAAAAAATTACGCGATGTGATAAATAGTATTCTTACATAGCCATCACTATTAATTTCTTTTCATTTTGTGAAAGAAAAATAACATTTCATTATTAAGAACAAGAATATACAAATACATAATTATTTTCACATTAAATAGAAGAGTGTTATGAATTTCAATACTTTTAATTTGAGTTTTAGATATGCTTTGACATCAAGGAACAAGTCCCAAGGAACGTGACGTAATAACAGAGAGCTTGCGATCTGCATCATAAAACTCGAGTTCGAGTCAAGCCGTGCACCTCTTGTAAGAGTCTGAGACAACTAGAGTCTTACTCGCTCACTTGGATTTATAAAATACATTTTTTCAAGAAATGAGGTTTCCTCACATAAAAAAATAGTTTAAATGACAAGAGGAGCAGGAAGGATTCAAGGATGATTGATAATAGAAGAACAAAAGAAAATTTTCATCTGAAAATTAAAAATCCAAAACCAGCTAAAAAGTAAATTAAAAAAATATTTCAATTAAAATTTTCATCTGAATAAATTCAAAACCTAGTCAAATTAAAAAACAAATCCGAACAATAATTACAATAGAAGTTAATTAGGCATGCCCGGTTCGGTTGGTAATATTTCCAATCGCTGGCTGCTCTTGCTAAATACTAGCAATAGAAGAGCTGGTTGGTAAAGAGTTACCAACTTTTTTTTATATTAGTATTAAATAGAAAATAACTATTGATTTATAAATGGAATCCCTTTAAATTTCATATGCAAGCATTAAATAAGTACTGATTTCGAACGATTTAGGTGTCCATCAATAGAAAATCGTCGGTCAACCTTGTGACTCATTGACTAGGAATATAATAAAAACTTATCCATTTATCTAAATGCAAAGGTTTGTTCTTTGTTTGTCACTTGTAATAAACTAGATTCTTATAAAATAAGGAGAGTTGATAAGTAGAAAATGGATCGATGTTCTTTGTTTGACTCATAATTTTTTTTCTTCTCGCATTATTTGAAGGAGGGAGACCACGAAGAAAGCTAGGGGAATTCATAGAACCTGGAGATGGATCCAAGAGACCATAAAATTTGTTCCAATATGCCCCGTGTTCCATGTTTTCATCGAGAAACCTAGTGTGTCCTCTTGCTTGAGTCGTGGTTTTCCTTTTTTTAATGTGGTAATATCACAATATATTATATGTATTGGTGGAGACTGACGTACGTGTTTATGTTAGCAAAAATATCATTAAGAACTTATCCGAAAAATACGAAAAAAAATATTATCATAATGAAATTTTTAATTGCTACTACTAGAAAGTGAAAGTATTTATTGAAATTAAATGTTTTTTTATAAAATAAATATTAAAATTGAGCAAACATATATTTTAATCTCAATATAAATATAATCCACTCTTTCATCTACGATGGATGCTTGAACGAACCTATAGAAAACACACAAAAAAGAAAAAAAGAAGTTCAAGATTGAGGGTAAAAGATCAAATAAAACCATAGATTTTAGATTATACATATACAAATCCATAATTATATGGAATTTTTAAGAGATTGTTGTGGGAGTAGTTTTTGTCAAGGAACATCTCACCTAAAAGCTTAAGATATTAGTTGAGGTCCTAAAATATGATTTATATTATTCTCGAACACACACTTTTAAGTGAAAGTTCTTTGGGCTTGAAACTTACACAAAATTATATTTCCTTGTGCTTTATTTTTATCGAATAGAATGAGGGTGGTGAGATTCGAACTCGTGACTGTTAGGTCAACAAGACTCTAATACTGTGTCAAAAAATTATCTCTTCTAAAAACTTAAAATATTAAATGAGGTTTCAAATATAATTTATATTATTATCTATCAGTTTTTACCTTCATCACTCAGTTTATTTTATTTTTTTTAAAAAGAGTAATTGTTTGGAGAAAGATCTCTAGGTTTCACCCAAATGTGTCCTCCTATATCATATGAAAAATATGATATAATAATATTGGATGTATTAAAGACTTCTCTTTCGAAGTAAATATGGACGTAATGGTGGCATGTAATCATTTCATAATTATAGATACAAAAGAAGAAATCCCAATCTATCAAAAAAAAATCTAAGCCGTCGATTCCCAGTCTTAATATTGAAGGGTCAGTTCCTTGTTCTTGCTTAATTAGGTAGATCTCAGATGAATTTTCAAAGAGATGACCGATGACCACGAACTTCTTAATTTCAGCCATACTATATCTCCATCCATAAAAATTCTTGCACCTATAACACGTTACCCACAAGGTTCTTCGTTCTCTTCTCTTTTTCAATGGAGCTGGACTTTGCTTGCTTCGGCGAGCCTTCCTTCATGAATATTCATGTAGCCATGCTGGTTCAATGTTTCTCGATCGATCAAAGTCCTACATGATTCTCTGTGCTATATGATACAGATCGAGTAACCTAAATTATAGGATACTCTTAACCTTTAAAAATAATATTTAATACTATATTTTATTCTTAATTACAGGGTTGAAAGGGTTTTGTTGAGCCTTAAATCTACTACAGATTTGTATGGGTTCGACTTTACAAAATCAATTTTGAAAACTTAATTACTACAATTTATAAAAATAAAAAATTGGACAGGTTCTTTTTTCAAAACATATATAATCACTTCAGCCAACATGCATTTTATCTCGAAGGTGTTCGGTTAAACCTCATCCACGACAAATTTGCATGGATCGCATTAAAAGAAAATTAGGTCATGTTTGACATTGTATTTCAAAATGTTTTTGAAATAATTAATTATTTATTTATTTTTTATTTTAAATTAAAAAAATAGTGTTTTTAGATCATTTTCATATGCTAATATCAAAAATAATTTTTAAAAAACAAAAAAAAAACATTATTTTGATACATTTCTAAACGAAAAACACTTTAAAAAACAACCGCAATCATACCACCAAACAAGTACTTAATATTTTTCAATCGTTTTAATACATTGATATTAAAGATATATTTCTAATGTATTTACGAGTGAAAACTGTTTTAAAAACAACAATTACAACGCTCTGAAACATGAGTATATCACTATTTATAAGTAAATAAAAAAGAAAGTTGGAGTGTGATGTTCAACTGGTGTGTGTATATATATAGTAAAAGCTTTGTTTTGGGGTCAGACAAACATGGATGATTTTTAATTTGATGAAGCAAACGTGAAATTAGGGTTTGGCATTGAAGTTTGCAGTGGATTGATGGAGAGACCGAAAGCAGAAAGTTGATGGTCAACTGATCATTAAGCCCATAGATTCTCTCGTGGTTCCAAGTGAGAAGCCCCTGGTTTGCACGAAGCAGTTTTCAAATAATAATTAGCCACCATCACTGCTTACTGTCACCCCTCCTGCTGCCTGCTGAGCCTCTCAGCTTTTTCTTCCCCTCGAAACAGTAAATTTCCAAAATTATCAAATTAAAAAAAAAATTAACTTGAAATTATATTCACGATGTAGCATAAAATGTACTAACTTATTTTATTTGTAAATGATTTTAAAGATAAATAAGTGACATAGTTTTTTACCACTAGTCCCTCCTTGGATTCAAAACTAAAAACTATGAAAATGCTTGGTTATTCAAAACTAGCCCCCATACTTATAAATATATATATGGATCCATTCATGCAGATGCATTTGATTATTCGCAAAGTTATGGTAATTATTTCTTTCTTTTTACACGAACTTCTAGGCTTCATTTGTTAGTTAGAAAGTAAATGTTGTTGGAGAGTGGTTTTCAAAGAAATTGAATTCCTCAAAAGTAAATTATTTTTTTATATTTAGTAATATCATGGAAAATAAGTCACCATATAACTTATTTATTAGCATTTTCTCAAGTTTATTAAGAGAATTTGGACCAAATCTAATAGATAAAACAGTTAAAGTATGAAATTAAAAAAATCTAATTTTATAAATTATTTTAAATAAAAAAATTGAAACAGAATCTAACACATACAAAAAAATTGAAAGAGAAAAAAATAATATTTTAAATAAAATAAAAAATATAGATAATAAAAAATAACAATAACAAAAATTAATTTAAAAAATGAGCATTACAATCAAATTCTAAACATACAGAATTAGAAAAAATCAAGATCAAATATATAACAATTTCAAACATTAAAAACAAAAAACAAAAAAATCAAAATTTTCATAATATTTTAAAATATCTTATTAAAAAGAAATCCTTTTTTGGGAAAGCAAACGAAATATTTGTTTGCATTCGTGATGCAACTTTCCTCTGTTTACTCGAAGACAATCTTTTGTGGCATGCTTTGCTTTTATTTGCACTCGATGTGATGAAATGATGTTACCGATCAAATCATGAACCGAAAAGACATGAACCACGCTCAAAATATGGGAAAATACGAAATTATAAAATCATTTCTGGTGGAAAAAGAGGCAGGAAAATAAATATCTCGGTGATTTACATGTTTTTTTTTGTTTTGTTTTTTTAAAGAAAAAAACAAAATCTCTACCTTTTTGTGGGAATTACAAATGGCAGGGAATGGGCTCTCAATTTTTTAACATGATAATCAATTAATATGACCCTCGTGAACTTTGCTGCTGTTGATTAAAGTTTAGTTTGTTTTTAAAACTATTTTTTATTTAAAAATACATTAAAATAATATTTTTTTATTGTTAAAAAATTAATTTTGATATAAGTACATCAAAATATCTAAAATACTAATTATTTTTAATTTAAAATAAAAATAAATAATTAACCTGATTTATTGTTTATAATAATTTATAATAATGATGCTACTATGGAAAAAAAAAGTAAAAAGGAAAAACAATATGCCAATATACATTAATGTTTTTAGGGTTGTGGTGTCATTTAATCTGATTTATTTCACTGAAATAACTAATATCTTATATTTTGATTTCAATACAAGTATGGTGAAGATTTTATCAAATATATACAAGAGGAGACACACACACAATATATATATATATAGAGAGAGAGAGAGAGAGTAATATCAAATCAACTGCTAAAATATTAAACACATCAAACATGAACAACATTTAATTTGTTAAAGTAAAGTAAAACAGCATATTATACACATTTTAAAGATTATTACGATAGTAGTCCGGCGGCAATTGATGGCGCCGCCATGCTTTTGGCTTTCAATGGGATGGCTTGTGACCTGCACCGCCATGTTTTTGGCTTTTCAACGGGATGGCTTTTATCTGCACGCATTTCATATATATATATATCCAAGAACAATGTGAGGGTAGCATTGTTGTTTTAAAATATTAAGGATGAATATACCTAGAACATGTATATAATAACCAAGTTGACAGTTTTTTTTTCCCCATCTTAATCAATCTTTCCCTAACCAAGTGCATTTAATCTCTCTCTCTCTCTCTATATATATATATATTATTCATTGATTGATTCCCATGTATGTACATTGAAACTTAAGGATATAAGTTTGAGTAACGGGTATATATAAATCGTCTGAAATAGGTTTTGCACATATATTAGGAATTGAAAAGATTAAGGGTGTTTCAAAAATATTTTTCCACTTTTACCACTAATTATATTTAGTTAATGTGAGTAAATTTGAAAAATAATGAAGGGTAATAAAAAACAATGTGTGAAAATGTATAATATATAATAATATTGTGATTTTTCAAATAAATAATTAAATCACAGTTGTCAAAGATAGAAAGAATAGTGATTTTCAGGAAGGCTAACCCATGCATGAAAATATTTTTGCTTGCTAGTATCTATATTATCAAGGAGATTTACAAAAAATAAAAATAAAATTGGTGGTGCTAAAAAGAATGATTGCTCTTAAAAACTATCATCTCTTACAGGGATGGAAGTACTGATGTTTTTATATTTGTTTCTTGTAAAATATTTTGATTTTTATTATAAAATCAATATATTTTAAAACATTTTTTAAAATTTATTTATTAATTAATTTTTTTCTTTTATTCAATAACTCCATTGTTAGCAGTATCATTGTCGTTTTTACCATCATTATTTTTATCATCACATTTATTCAACCACTACAAGTGTCACCATTTCATCATAACACATCATGATTCGACCACCATTATATTTTTCACATCATTATTTACTAAATATTTTAAAAAAAAACAATACAAAATATTTTACATAAATCAATTACCCTTTTAAAATTTAAAAAAGTTTTCAAACTTTGAAAAACACACCAAACCTCCACCGGCTACACCCCATATTCGTCCCTGCTTTATGAGTCATTTTCTTACAAATCTTATTTATTGCACAAATGTATATACTGATTTCAATAAAGCCTTGTTGTGATTCTTCAAAAGCTCACTTTCAGAATGATATTTAAAAAATTACGATAAAGTTAACATCAATTAATAATAATAAAAAAGCATACTGACCTACCTCAACACATCTAATCTTTTATTTATTTAATATTTATAATAAATAAATCCATTCATCTAGATTTTCTTTTCTTCATTGAAGAGAAAGTCAAATTTGATAGGAAAGATTATAATAGTTTTCAATCATTTCACCATACCTTCAACTATTATAAACTCACTCGAGTAGAGTAGGGTAAAAAAACAGACGAAGCGACTTCCTAGATACTTCCCTATATTCTCTAAACAGTCGACATAGATATACCTCGATCCTTCACTCGCTCGAACAAAAAAACGAGAGACAGCAAGTGGGTCTTGGTTGAAGAGACTTGTTTTTTATTTTTATATTAGGGTTCAAGTTCTATTATGCATGTTTGTTATTCTTGTGGTGCTTTAAATGTTCACTGGATTTACAGGATATTTAGTGAGTTCAAAAATTAATTGGGGTACGTGTAAGCTGACCGGACACCCTGATTATAAAAAAAAAAAGAAAAAAAAGAGAAATGATGTTAACGAGTTTGCTAGATGTTTTCTTATTTTCGAATTCCGTGATTGTGATTGTTAATAATGGAAGCTAATATAATAACTATTTTATATTTATATAATTATTAATTCAAGAACCAGTAAAAAAGAGCCAGCATGCATGGAAAAAGTCATTGCCACTATTGAGTATTCGTTTGGTCAAGTTCCAGAGAAAGTAGTTGACGAAGTGTACACCCACGAAGAGGTGGGGTCATAGCTAGAAAGAAAGAAAGAAAACTCCAAAAATTCACCAGTCAGTAAAGATCATAAGATCATGGCAGTTGCTAGCTAGCTTAACCTTCAAGATATAGTTTGTAGGGGTCCCTCATGATGTATCTACGATTCCACGCACGCTCACGCTCACGCTCCCATGAGTTAAGGTCTATAAATTGAATCTTCCCATCACCTCATTTGATGCACAACAGAGCTACGAACAAGAGAGGAAAGAGTTAGAGCTTGGTGTCAGAAGTTTTTATATAGTCAGAGAGAGATCTAGAGAGAGAGAGAGAGGTAAAATGGAGAGCTTCCCAGTTATCGACTTGTCAAAGCTTGATGGTGAAGAGAGGAAACCAACCATGGAGAAGATCGAGGATGCCTGTGAGAACTGGGGTTTCTTTGAGGTACTTGAAATATTTTTTGATGTCTATGTGTTTGTCAATGGAACTCACTGAGTCTTCTTGATTATACTAACAATCTATAACTACATGTAAAGTTGGTGAACCATGGGATATCTCATGATCTGTTGGACACTGTGGAGAGACACACAAAGGAGCACTATAGGAAATGCATGGAGCAAAGGTTTAAGGAAATGGTGGCCAGCAAAGGTCTTGAGGCTGTTCAATCTGAAATCAGTGACTTGGACTGGGAAAGCACTTTCTTCTTGCGCCACCTTCCTGAGTCCAATATGGCTGAAATCCCTGATCTTGAAGAAGATTACAGGTTACATTTACATTTTTTATTTTCGATTTTCTTGCGGGATTTTAAAGTTTATGTTTGGTTATTGTTGAAAACAGAGAAGATAGAATAATAATAATAAAAAAAAACATAAACTTCTGAGACAGTTTCATTCCAAACAGTTCCAAGCACGGAAAACAATTTTCAACCATCCTCATCACACAGTTGCCAAGAAAAGAGGAGGTGGCTCTTGACTAATGATGATCAGACCACTTAATATTCTTTGTTTACTTGTTTTTGTGAATATAATAACAGGAAGTTAATGAAGGAGTTTGCACTGGAATTGGAAAAACTTGCTGAGCAACTTCTAGACTTACTGTGTGAGAATCTTGGGTTAGAAAAGGGCTACCTGAAGAGAGCTTTTTATGGGTCAAAGGGACCGAATTTCGGAACCAAGGTCAGCAACTACCCTCCATGCCCTAAACCAGACCTGATTAAGGGCCTCAGGGCTCACACTGATGCTGGTGGAATCATTTTACTGTTCCAAGATGACAAGGTCAGTGGCCTCCAGCTTTTCAAGGATGGCCAATGGATTGATGTTCCTCCCATGAAACACTCCATTGTTATCAACTTGGGTGACCAACTTGAGGTATAGCTACACTCACCAAGTCCTGACCCTTACTTTATTTTCTTCTGCCACTTTCAAAATCTGGCTCCAAAGTGTGAGAATATGTAGTAGTTTTAATCATTTCATGAACATTTTTCGGTCATGTAGGTGATTACCAATGGAAAATACAAGAGTGTATTGCACCGTGTGATAGCTCAAAAAGCTGGCACCAGGATGTCGATAGCATCATTCTACAACCCAGGCAGCGATGCTGTCATCTATCCAGCACCAGAATTGGTAGAGAAAGAAGCAGAGGAAAGCCAAATCTACCCAAAATTTGTGTTCGAGGACTACATGAAGATCTATGCAGGCCTCAAATTCCAGGCCAAGGAGCCAAGATTTGAAGCCATGAAGGCATAGAATCTTCTTCAGTCAGAAGGGGTCCAGTTCCTCAACATATGCATGTGGAACTGGGGGTGTTCTGTCTGTTCTAATGAGGAACTGTTTGAGTCTCTGATGTTTGTATTTTAGTCTTAGTCTACATGTGTGGAACTTGATTGTTTGAATAAGCCGAAAGCTTGGACTAACTATTAGCTCCAAGGTGTTATGGCTCGATGCTATGCCCTGATCATGAGTAAGGTCGTGGTTCGAATACTAGTTTTATGTTGTAGAAATCAAAATCCTCTTTGACATGTAATTTGACCTTGAATTCTATGTGTCAGCTTCAAAATATTGTCTCTAAAAAATATTTTTAATATTAATACATGAAAATGATCTTAAAATCTCTAAGAAAATTCAATTTAAAATTAAAAAAGTTCATTTTTTTTTAAAAATGACTTGGTGGTGTCAACATCCTACTTCTCTATCTTGAGCTTCAGAGGTAACAATGGGCAAAAACAAGTTGAAAGATTTCGCCGCTTTCTTGGCTTTACGAGGGCGATGAAGAGGGCATGATCAGAACTGGTGTAATCTATAATTAATATATCTCAAGGTTTTGTTTGGTTAATATTTAAGGATAAGAAAATAAATATAAAATGGATGGAAAAATGTTTAATTATAAGGTTGAAAATAAATAAATAAATAAAATGGATGAAAAGAGTTTAATTACGAGAATAAAAACATAAAAGTAAATTTAATTTAAGATAATTTTTTATCTTTTTAAAACTAGAAATGCTATACTCTTCTCCTCTATCCAAGAATACTATTTGGTTTGCATTGTATTTCCTTTGCGCCCTTGCTTTCACCTCTGAACACCCTATTTTTCGTGTTAAAAAGAATTAAATGCAACCACAAGGCGAAACAAATACATTCAGAAACAATTTGCGGGAAAACAGTTCTATAGAATTTACCTACCATTTTTATTTTTATTTTCTATTTTTCATCTCAAGCAAAAAATCTCGTTCCATAATGGCTCTTGTATTTTAGAATATTTCAATACTAAATACATATATATATATATATATATTGAATCTCACTCAGATTATCTGCCATGCCATTACCTTTCAACATGGTGAGTAGAAATTTGGCGGTAAGCATAAACATATATCACTACCTCTATCACACTTTCCACAATATTACCAGTTTCTAGGATCACAGGATCACAAGTCACAAGCAGAAATCAAGAGGGAGTATTAGAGAGGCAGGCAAGCATTAGCACTCTCGCCCTACTCCCTCTTGGTGAGGCAAACTAGCATTGGCCATTTCAATGCGAAGCTTTGTACAAAGCTGGCATCCCAAACTCCCTGGGAGGGAACTCTCACTCAGACAACCGGTAACACCCCACCGACACAAAGAACATGGTATCATATCAAACTGAAAAACTTGAGAGCCTTGAAAAAATTTAGAATCATGATTCATCCACCGCAACTGAGCTACAGACCAGAGCCATTTTAGTTATCAAGAAATGAAAAACCATCATGCATGCTACAGCCAGCAAATTAAAACAGTGAGAGGACAGGTATTAAAGCGCAACAACTCTAGCCAATTGCACGAGCCACGTTCACAAAATCAAGAATTTATATTGGACCACACTACTGTCAAAAATCCTAGGAACATAAAATTGTTCATGGAAAATCCATTGGTATGCAAACAGGAAAAAAAAAAAAACCCACCTCCACAGTTACATGGAGACCTTGCAATGCAAATATCTGCCGAGGAACACTGCTGTTTAATGTTGATAACCAAATAGTCAATTCCAGAATCCATCCTCAAGCTGGGAGAAAAACTTGCTTTCCGCCAACCCCCCCAGTTTGTGATGATTAATAAGAACACAAGGAGGTGATTCGTCGATAACATTGCATGCTAAAGAAACATCAGTCTGACTATATATCACTTCCATCATGCTTTATTTACCTCCTCACTCTTATCGGCTTCACTTACATTATCAGTGTTTGAATTCTGAACCTTTTTGTCATCTCCTTCCACTGCATCTCCATTGGAGCAATGGTTCTTCAAAACCATTGAAATGTCAGCTTCAGAAGCTCCAGCAAGCCTAAAGCGCTCAACTGCAGCATCGAGTTTTCTTTTCCAACCATCCATTCCTAATTTGCATTCAACTTGGGATCGCTCAAAAAGCATGTTACCCCAGAAGAGATGTATCTGTGATCTCATTACTGCTGCTTGTTCAGCTGCTTCCTCTGGTGAAATCTCACCCTGAGCACCACTTTCAGAGGACTCACCCTCAACATTACTCCCTTGTTTCTTCTTTCTTCTCAACATTTCATCTTTCTTGCTTGCATTTGGATCTTTTAGCTCATTTGCTTTCTGTTCCTCTATCTTCTCCCACATATCAGTAGCCACTTTCATCTTCTCCTCTGCACTGTCAAAGAGTTTAAGTGTTTCTGCAGAGTCCCAGCTCGAAAGATCTATTTTCTTAGCAAGCACAAATGACCAATGAAGCTTGGCCATTTCAAATTGCTGCTGCCCCAGCGCCAGCAAACCCTCATAGAAATCTGGCTTGATCAACAGCGCTTCCTCGTACTTTTCTCTGGCCAAAGAATATTTATCCTTAACCCATTCATAAGCTGTTTGAAGCTGAGCAGACACAACCTCCTTTCCAGCAGACTCATCTAAGGGTATGCGTTTCCTTGCTGCACACATATGGACATTTCCCCAATTGAAAAAAGCTAAAGCAGCCACCTCCTGGAACTTCGAGGCAGCCTTGTCAAAAAGTCTTTGAGCTTCTTCACTTGTAACTGTTTCCTCAAGAGCCTCTGAACACAGCTCCATCCCAAGTTCATGCAAGTCAATATGAGCATCTGGATCAATACCAACATGGGTGCGAAATAACTGAGCAAACTCAAACAACCAATCATCCATCTCTACTTCCCTGCTTTCAGGATCTCCTGAGGTTACCAGTTTCTCCTTTGTAGTTTCTTTCTCTGCCTTATTAATTTCAGTATCAATCACTTCTGACACAGATTCACCGAGTGATGAATGAGACCCACTTTCATCTCCTTTGTTCTCCTCACTCTCAGGAGGCTTCTCCTCCTCCTCCTCCTCCTCTTCTTCCAGTAAAGGTGGCTCTTGCTCTGGACTCACCTCAACAACATGCAATCTCAGCATCCCAACAGAATCAGTATTATCCTTACCAGGCTCCTTTACCAAAAGGCTGTCTACAGAGGACTCTGCCAATCTGAGTTCGGTTGTGCATGTTATGGTCACCAAATCACCATCAGTATCTTTGTATTTGATCAAAACTGACTTGGATGAAGAAAAACGCTTGCTCACTATCTCCCTTAATACTTTAAAGGCACAATTAACTGGCATCTGTGCTAGCCTTATGTCATGGTCATAGACAAGTTTCAATGGTCTTAATGGAACTGGCACCTCTGAAACCTGTCTAGGCAGTGACAATGAGGAAGCTAAGGACCCCTTTCCCTGTCTATCCTTTCCTGGATTGGCAGAAGCTTTTGAAGAACCACTTGAAGGCTTCAACACAAGTTTGGGCAACTGGTTTTTGGTCTCAGGACCATTTTCACTTGCTGAATTCAT
Source organism: Salix viminalis (assembly GCA_029228465.1). NCBI lineage: Eukaryota > Viridiplantae > Streptophyta > Magnoliopsida > Malpighiales > Salicaceae > Salix > Salix viminalis. Next base: position 14,572,505 of record CM055436.1, read on the forward strand.
CAGAGGCTTTTCCATCTTACTAATAGGAGATACAATGGATCCCCCAGATGGTGCAGCAGCCTTCTTTGATACTGGTCGGGCCGGTAAACAAGGCCCAAGACCACCGATTGGAGCGCCACGCACTGCAGATGCCCCTAGGGCAGCAGGGGATGGGCGACTCTGTAGGTCCTGCTGAGCCTCTTGGCGAGGACCAAATGCAGTTCTTAATCTCCGAGCAATATCCAAAGCATCATGGTGATTCGGATCAGTCCCCTAACAAAACCTGAACGTCCTGCATAGCCATTTCATACTTACCAATAGCTTCATATGCGCGAGCCCTCCTAAGAAGAGCCCTGACAAACTGAGGCTGCACTTGAAGTGCCATAGTACACTCACTAATAACAGTCTCATAATCAATAGGTTTCATTTGCATCAAGCAAGCAGCCCTGTTGCTATGAAATACAGCACGGTCAGGGTGTGTTTTGGGAGTCAAGCGAAGAGCATTGTCATATTGTTCAAGAGCACCTGCAAAGTCCTTATTTTGAAACCTCTTGTTCCCTTCTTCTTTAAGCTCATGGGCTCTCTTCAAAAATATTAAAGAGTTTAAATCAATTCCCCCATTAGCATTTGGGGTTGCTACTGAATTTGTATGACCATTACTTTCCCCCTTTAATGCTTGGTTAGCACCAGCAGCACTTCCCTTCTTTTTCCTACCTCCAGATTTCCCCATAGAATTATTCCTTCTCTAACTCACAAAACCTCAAAACCCAAATTGATAAATACTTATTTGATCTTAAATTCAATCAAAATAACATTGAAAGCTACAATCTTTGCGCTCTAATTATAAAGCAACGTACAGAAAAGAGTACTTACAGTTATTAAAAAGCGTAAAGCTGAAGCCTTTAGATCTTGAAAAGGCTCAAAAGAGCCGAATTTGAGAGGAATTTGAAGAACTGTAGAGTATGAGTTCAATCCAGTGGCGGATATGGGGTTTTGGGGCTTTGGAAAGAAACCCTATATGATGTTGGTAGGGATCATTTTAAAAGTTAAAACATTATTGGGGTCAATCATCTAATATGGAATCTGTTGTACGGTCATTATCAACCGTTGGATCTAATGACCTTTGAGAGAGAGAGAAATCTCTTGACTTTTGGATTGGCAACACAACTGGATCATCATGCGTGGGCCAGAGGATAAAGTGGGAGATAAAACATTGCAGCATAGATAGGTCAATTTGGTAATGGCCAAGGGGGATATGGTCATTTAACGAGTCCAAAGGCTTCTAGGGTTTTTATTGTTACCTTATAAAAACCTCTGTATCCTAGCTGCTTGGAGGCTACGGGAGCTATTGCTGCCCCTTAAAAATTCATGATTTTTTCTTCTATTTTTCTGGCCTGTGTTTTAATGGGGCTTGTTGATTTTGAATGTAAAAGCAATGATCTTTAACATCAAAGCATCATTTTTATGTCCTGTACTTTAACGGGCTCTGGTCTCTTTGTTGTTTTTGTTCACAACATTGTTTTTGATAAAGATAGATTTCTGACCTATACTTCAATGGGTTGTGTTTTTTTTCCCTTGAAGAAATGATCTTTAGGATCAAAACCTCAGTTCTGTTCAAGAATAGGAGAGAGATTCCTTGATTTCTCTTTTGCTCGAAAGAACAGAGGCAGAACAAATGCTATGGCCGAGATATCGTTTCAGTCGTCCTCTTTGATTGACGATTTGATTGTTGCTCGTCCAACATTTTCTTTAACTATATATATACATATAATTTTTTTTTGGTGTTTTCAGTGTGATTTAAAAGAGATACCTTTTTTTTCAAAAATCTGATCATATTTGAGGTCAATAATCATCTGAGGATTTCTTTTATTCACTGGTAATTATATGCTTTTGTGAAGTGCAATGTGACTATTTCTGTTAATTTAGTGCTTTTGTGAATTTGTGACTATTTCTGCGAACATAGAGGCCAGAACTTGATTCACCGTTTTCTTGATTCAAAGTAATAACAATGCAATGCTACTAATTTGCTCAGGGCTCTGCAAACTAAATTAAAAAAAATGGATTGCAATTCTTGATTGACATTTGCATCAACTACAGAACAAGACATCTTGACTTTCATATTCTTAAAACAACAGAAGAACCGTGTTGATGGCAGAAGATAAATGCCCAGAAAACAAGGGCTTCATAAATTTGTGATAATTATTGATGAAAAACAGGGGAAAATAGGTTTATAACTCCTGCAAAATACCCGCTTGTCCACTCAAAAATCAAAATAGGTTGGTAAAAGAACGAAGGATAAGGACAATAGGAACTTGTTCCATTTCTGAACTCCACAATCTCTCATCAGGCAGTGTTTGAATTTCTTTCACTGGGCATGGACATTCACTTTTCTGCTTGAACAAGGAAAGGACGAAGGCAAATTCTTCAAGCTTGAAATGTCAAACAGCTCCATAAACCTCTGATCGGATACTCTAGCTTTGGCTGCTGCAAACCTCTGGTACTCATCAAATATAGATGTCAGGCACCATCTTTGCAATTTTCTCAAACATCCCACCAGACATCCAGTTCGATGCTGGACACACACCAAAGATCCAACAATCAACACAAGCACTAGCATTTTTTCATTATTCTAAAAAAACAGAGAAATACAAGTACCTTTCCTCGTTTGCAGTGGATTAAAATAGGGTGATTCCTTACATCTGGCAAGGGAAAGAAGAACATGAGAATATTGTAAAACAAGAAACTTACAAACGATAAGTCTACAAAGTTGGAAGCTTTCAAGATACCAAGGAGTACTTTCAATGCTTCACGGATTGTTTCCTCTGGGATGTTTACAAAAGGCTCCTGTCCAGTCCACATTATCAAATCAATTTGCAAAGAACAATATTGTTTCAAATGCAAAAGAGCTTCATTCACTCCAACAAACACCAAAATAAAAATTCATATTTTCTTCCTGTAGTCCCATAATTCCAACTCCATGAGTAAAAACTCCCCTAATCAGTTCAAGCCCCATTAATTGAATGTTCGACACAACATTCCCCTCCTAGAACTCTCTATTGAAATTACATTTTCTGATGTCACATTCAAAAGTATCCTCAAACTAGCTTTCGCACAATGAGATTAAGATCATAGAAACTAGAGAATTATTATATTAAAATGAAATTATGGAGTACGAAAGTTCAAAATTTCACCCATTGATGACTGACTGATCAATCATTTAAAAATCCCAAGTCATAATTATTCTTAAAATAAAACACTTCAAAAAGAAAAAGAAAAAGAAAAAATACCTTGCACATTTCGATGCCAAACTGAAAAAGCTGAACTCCATTATCCTTCAAAAAATCACTATTTGCTTCTGGATATGGTTCTGGGCACAAATATCTACAAGAAAGAAGCCATTAAATTAAAATAAAAATAAAAATGATCTTAACAATAACAATTATAAAATAAAATAAAAGAAAGACAGAAATGGTAACCGATCCTTACAGAATGGAGCGAAGACTTAGAGACTGCAAGAAGGTGAAGTTAGCAGAATCAGGGAAACCCGACCTGAATATTCCATTATCCACCATCGCAAAATTCAACGGTGGCACAAACAGTTCCTCGTCTCCCTCCCTCTCCCTCTCCCTCTCCTCTCCGATCGCCACCTTAGCCGGCGGACTATATCTATAATCTTCCGGCAACCCCTCAATTAATTTCCCACTCTCTCCTAATAAATCACTACTGCCATCAACTTTCATTTCTTGCTTTCGCGCCAAAAAAGAAGGGATTTTGAAAAATAAAAAATTAGGAGGAGAGACAGGGAGAATCTTGAAGAAAGGATTTTTTTTTGGGGGGGGGGATTGAATCTGCAAAGATGGAATATTTATCTTTTCTTTTCTTTTCCTTAAAAGGAGGGATCGAGGAAGACAGGAGTGCGCCGATTTTTATTTTTTTTAGATTGTGTTTGGACTTTGAAATGAGGTGAAAAAATAAAATTATTAAAAAATATTAAAAACAAATAGAATTTAATTGAGATATGAAGTTATCCAGGATATTTTCCTATAGGTTAGTGTAAATATATCTTTTGAAACTTGAATAAAATAAAATCTAAATTGCTATAATATTTATATCAGTTTATATTTAATAAATTTTCATTTGAGTTTTTATTTAATTTGTATTCTAAATGTGGTTAAAAAAAACATAATTTAACTTATCTCTAGTCGATTTCGTCATAATTGTAATTCGGGTTATAGCCTCTACTTGATCAATTAATTTGTTTTATTTTATTTTATTATATGATAGAAAAAATTACAAAAAATAGTTATTTTAACTTGAATAATAAAATCAAATAAAGATATCATATTAACAATAAAATTTAAAAAAATAAAAAAATCCCAAAGTGTCAATAAAAAAAATACAAAAGACTTGATACAACAAAACTCAGGCATGTTCATATTAAGAAAAGAAAAGAAAATAATTAATTTATTATAAAGTAATAAAATTATAAATAAAATAACCAATAAAAAAAAACTTTCACTGCAAAGTCTATTTGTGGGCCTGGGGGACTGATGCAAGTAGACCCTAGGTGCGGCAGTCTTCCACAGGCCTAAGCTATAACCTAAATTAATCTTTTAGGTGTAACCGGACACATTTCTTTTAGGTGTATTTATAATATAATTATAATGTTACTAGAAAGATCATCTCATTTAATAATTGGACCAAAGTAAGAGTTGGTCCTTTAAGTTTTAATATTTGTCCAAATTAAACCTTCTTTTTTTTTTTTATTAAATTGAATCTTCTGCTTTTAAATTGCATTAATTGAACACCTCTAACCAAGATCCGTCTAATAATGGATCATTTCATTCATTAGTCCTACATGTTCTTTTAATTTAATTATTTATGTTTGTATTTTTTGGCTTAAATAATTTAAATTTTTATGCTTTGTACGACACATATCCTTTTTTTACACATGTGAAATTAATTTTTATAAAAAGTAGAATAATGATAACTATTGGTAGTGCTATAAAAACGTTTTATCAACACATAGTATTTGGTTATTGTTTTTTGAAAAAATAATAATAATAGAGATAGTAAGTACAAAATAAACATATTCCCTCATTCCCATAAAAGTTGTTTCACAATACATTTCAATATTGTTTTTTTAAAAAATAAAATAAAAAATATTTTTTTATTTAAAAAAATTAAAAACATTTGGTGTTTTTAAATCATTTTCATGTAATGATATCAAAAATAATTTTTTAAAAAAATATCATTTTGATGTATTTTATAAATAAAAGATACTTTCAAAAACAACTTCAACCACACTTTCAAACAATTACATATATATTATGACAAAAACCATGGCAAAAAGTCATCAGGGGATAGTTTAATTTTTATTATTATTATAAAGGTACATTAGTGGTTATAATGTGCAATAAAAAAATAAAAAGATAAGAAAAAACTTCCATAATTTATTTATTTTTACATTCTTTAAGTGTATTATAGTATTTTCGATGATTATTCTTATCCAAAACAACAATAATCAATGTCTTGATGTGAAAAGATAACCCCACCCCAAAACTATTTTTTTTTTTTAAGAGATAAAGTGGTCATTTCAGTAGCAATATCTTGTGCAATAGCAAAAAGAAACATCACCTCCTATATGTTTTTGTTAATATATTGGCTTAAAAACTCACCAAAAATGTACTAAAAGCAAAGACATATATACATCACTTTCTCCAATAGAAAGATTATGAAGGGGGGATTCAAAGAGTGTTTTTGTTTCTAGCTTAGTAAAAACAAATAACATAGTGTAAAAAATATTATAGTTTAACGAATCACATATGAGATTTGTGATTCTGAGAGTCGCAAACTTGCAAATATCATTGTAACTCTTTCAAATTATAAATTTGAAAAAACACAATATTTAATAAGGAGAAAAAAGAAAGAAAAGAAAAAAAAATAAAAAGATTCTAGAGTCACACCGAAACTTTAATGATAACATTATCGATATCGTTGACACGATCTCCACATGAAAAATCCAACGATACCAAAAAAAAGATTATTAATGATGATAGGGCAGGTCCACACGAGCAACCTAAAGGCAAGTGAATCACAATATATTTGGCTAGTTCATATGACCAACTTTATTAATTGTCTTGATTTTTTTGGTGTTGTTGTATTTGTTTTATTGAGATATTTTCAACAATATTAGTGGTATCATTATCGAAAGCTTCAATGTGCTTTCAAGGTTTTTTTTTCTTTGTTTTTCTATCCCTCCCTCCCTCCTCTTGTGATTTTTAAAAAGAGAGGAGATATGAGAGAGAGAAGAGAAGAGAGTAAAATAATAATAAGATTTCAAAGTCACATCGAAATTCCAATGATAACATTACTAGTGTCTTTGAAAAGATCTCGACGAGACTAATCCAACGATATTAAAGATGATCAACAATGATGAATAGAGTAGGGTTATACTAGTCGGGCACCATCTTGGATTCCACCGAAACTCCGATGATGACACTACTAATATTATTGAAAAAATCTCAATAAGATGAATTCAACGATACCAAAACAAATCACCAACCATTACTAAAGTAATCACACCCGCCGACCAAAGATGTCATGACTCATTTCACTTTGGATCGCTAGTGTGGATCACTACAATCATCATTGATGAAATTCTTTAGTGAGTTCATGGAGATCATTTTAATATTACTGGTGATGTCATCATTTTAAATGTTGTGTTTATGAATCTTTAAACTGTGTAATTTTTAAAATAGTTTTTTTATTTGATATTATTTTATCACATATTTTTTTTACTAAGCTAGGAGAAAAACTCGAAATTCAAATTCAAATTCAAATTCATGAGATACATTACCTAAAGCAAAAGCGATGTAAAGGGCATATACAAGGATCATCACACAAAGACACCATCTGCCAAAGATCTCTGATTATAGCAGGGCACTTTTACAATCCGAATGGCCTACCATCTTTTTATTGTCGAAAATACAAAAACATCTGCTGCTCAAAGAGAAACACACATGAATCTACGTTTATGTTTTAAATTTGTCATCAATATGATGCATCAATGACCTGCAGCCTGCAATCAAGAGCAATTCATTCAGTGTTTAAAGTTTATTAACTTAACCCCTTAGTTTTTTTTTCGGAAAATGTCTACTTAATGGCATGATTCAGAAAGCTTGACCAACTTTGAAGCTATCTTCTTGACTGCCTTCTAAAACTTTTTTCACCAATAAAATTTCTCTGTATTCATCAAGAAAAAGGAAATAAAAGGGATTTTTACCTGCAGATAATAACTTATAAGCAACATTCACCAGCATCAACTTCATCACCAACTTTGAAGACTCCTCTGGCCTCGGTTGAACCATCTCTCTTTGTTTGCTGCTAGCCTTATGAAATCAGTAAACCATTTGATTCTCATCTCACTTAATATCATGTATCCTACAGAGAAACCAATCACTATTCCACCTGCATATCCAGCCCCCACAACTTTCCAATCAAGTATATACTCTGTCCATGAATCCTCATGGTCGACAGTAGGAGTAACAGCTTCAGGATGGCATTTCCCTTGTCAATGGAGGTCCGCATAGCTTCGGGTTCCCCTCATAAGAAGAATTGGAAAAATGTATCAAACTGGTTGCCTTGTGGAATCCTTCCTTCGAGCTGGTTATATGACAGATTCATCACAGCAAGGAATGTCAACCTTGAAAGTTGAGGAGGAATCTCCCCTGAGAGTTGGTTGCTTGACAGGTCCAAGGACTCCAGCTCTGTCAGGTCACCCAATGATGACGGGATTTGACCATTGAAGTTATTCTGAGACAAGGTGAGGGCTTTGAGTGATTTGAGAATCCTTATCTCTTCAGGAATTTCTCCATGGAATCTATTTTGGGAGAGATCAAGACATGTGAACAAGGTTATTATTCTATCCATAAGCATTTTCCGCCCCTTGTTCGTAATAGTCACCGACTCCTTGTAGTATCCATTGATATTGTAGTTATCTCCAACATACCTTGCCCTCGACTCATTTTTGGTGGTCACCTTCATCCCCGCTAAACTTTGAACAAGTTCTTCCAAGAGATTGCCAGTGAACTCATTGGAAGATAGGTCCATAACATGCAACACTGGAAAAATAGTCGCAGAACCACGATTTCCAAGTGGACCATAAAATTTATTTGATTGGAGTACCAGGATTTTTAGTGCAGGCAGCTTCTCCAACCATAATGGAAATGTGTCACGTATCATGTTGCCTCCAAGATCCAAAACCTCTAGCTTTGAACAGTTGGCTAAGGAGCTTGGCAACTTCCCTTCCACTTTATTGTCACTGATTTTAAGAGACAGCAGATTACTTGGTATTGCATAACTTGAAATGGAATCGAAGTTATTTGCTTGTAGATTCAGCACCATGAGGGTAGGAATTTTTCCCAAACAATCAGGGATTTGACTTCCAAGCTGGTTATGGGACATGTCAAGCAAAGAGAGTTGACTGCAATTGCATATAGCTTTTGGGAATGAACCAGGCAATTGATTGGCATGGAGATCAAGAGTAACAAGAGTATCTGAGTAGGGGAGGGAGATGGGAGTGGAGAATTGGTCTAAAAAATCAAAATTGTTGCAAGAAAGGTTTAGATATGTTAGACTTATGTTCCATATCCACTTAGGTATTTGACCGCTGAGTTTGTTGTCTGAAAGGTCAAGATATAGTAGGTTCTCCTGGTTCCTTATAAACTCTGGAAAGCTACCTGTTATGTTACAGGATGACATTCTCAAATCCTCTAACATGATGTGAAAGGAAGAAACTCCATCTTCATTGTAGATTGGTGTGCTATGGTTTACCTTGACAAAAGGAGGAGTTTTTGGAAAATCAACAGGATTGCGGGAAAGGTATAATGTGGTGAGAGTTGTTTTCCATATCCAACTGGGCACATAACCTTGAATTCTGTTGTTGGAAAGATCTAGACCAGTCAACCTGTTCTGTTTTTTGAGGAAATTTGGAAATTCAGTCAAGTTGCAATTCGGCAGATACAAAGTTGCGAGCTGGACATAAGCAAGGCTCCTGTTATCACTCTCAACTGACACACCAGAAAGTGCAAGGTATGTTAAATCCTTCTGATTCTTGAAATCACCTAGCTTCAAAGGGCCAGAAAATTTGTTATATAGAAGATTAAGTTCTATAAGGCTGGGGAGGTTGAAGATTGACCTTGGTATTGATCCGCTCAAATTATTGTTACTCAACTCTATCATCAGCAATGATGAAGATGCATCTGAAAACTCATCTAATTGGCCGCCTAATTGGTTTGAACTGAGATCTAAATTCTGCAAGGATGGGAGAGTAAATAGAGAAGAATTTAGGACTCCATTAAGCTGGTTATGCTCCAAGTAAAGGAATGCAAGGTTTGCAACTCCATCCCTTTGAAATGGAGGAATGGAACCATTGAAACTATTAAATGAAAGATCCAGAGTTTCAAGTTGGGTGAGGTTTGCAAGCGATGGTGGGATAACTCCATAAAACTTGCACCTACTCAGGTCTAGATAGTTCAAGGACTTGAGATTGCTGATTGACAGTGGGATGTTCCCAGAAAAGTTTGTGTTCTTGAGTGACAAGGATTGAATAGAACTGTTCAATGAGAATTCTGGAAGCTGACCTGAAAGGAGTAGATTTTCTGAAAGATCAATGGTTTGTAGTTTTGGGAATCGGAAAATGTTGTTTGGAAAACTCCCATTCAAGCCACAATATGATAAGTCAAGAGTCTCCAAGTTGGAGGAATTTACCAAGAAACTGGGTGAAATGGAAGAGAGTTCAGGATTCTGACTAAGATCGAGTTCAGAGAGAGAATGGAGTTTTAAGAGAGAGGAACAGAGAGGACCAGAAAGACTGGAGTTAGACAAACTCAAGACTCTAAGGTTGGGAAGCACCTGGGAGATAACTTCACACCAATTGCTACCTTGTGCTGAAATGTTTACATAATCAAGATGGAGCTCCACTAGAAAACTGAGATTCTGGAAAAGCATTCCAAGGTTTGGCTTTTCGAGTGAAACAGAATCTCCATCTTCACCAGACGCAAAGCTCAGGTCAAGTTGAGTGGCATGGCCAGCATCATTACATGTAACTCCTTCCCAGGAGCAACAATCTGTTTTCAGGTCCCACAACTCAGCTTTTGAAAATGATTCGGGGAATTTAAGGTTTTCTTGCAGCTGTGCGAAGGCCGATCTCTGGTCATCGCGGCACCGGTGGTGGACAGCTTTTGGTGCTGCTGACAGAGATGAAGCAAGAGTTACTTGATGCAAAGAGAGGAGGAACAGGTAAAGAAACAAGAGCAGATGATGATGAAAATCTCTCATTTTTCCTGAAGGAGAAAGATGTTACAAGTAGTTTTGATACAACGTAATTTAGTTGCGTGGTAATGTATAGAAGAGAAAACTGTAGCTGCAAACAGTTCTTGAAGAAATTTCTATGGCTGTGAAGTCTCAAGACTCAAATTGATTGGATCTGAAAGAATGTTATGGTCATTAGATTCTGCAGCCTTCACTTGACTTTTAGACAAGTTCATACAGCTCTAGGGTATATAACTGTTGAAGATGTCAAATCAAAACGACAATGGAAGTTATGAAGATGTAGAAGTTTTACAAGTTCTGTGGACACAGTTCACTAAAGGATAAGCCTTTGAGTATTCTACAGTCAATATGACTGTAGACTCAGGTTGATGAAGGCAAGAATTCCAGGTGAAATTAAATTGGAGATGGTGATGGCTATTGACATGGTGAATTAAGGGTCAGGATACTTCAATTCGAGATGTTGATGGTTGTCGACCAGCTTTAAGGTACTAGTTGAATAACATGCAATTAGGTCTGTTCATGAATAGAAAACTATGATGTGGGCCCGTGTTATTTTTCAAAAAAATATTTAGACACCATAATTACCACAATTTTAAAGAAAAAAATGGAAAATTATTAACTCCAGTCATATTCTTTACCAGTTAATTAAGTTGGTTTTATTTGAGTCAAAAAAAAAGATAACAAATAATCAAAATTGAGAACTAGATTGTACCTGTGTCATTCTCTAGAATTTGAAGACAACCAATACAGTATTTTGTGCATTGTAACAGTGCACGCCATCATCTTTATCATTGTAGAAGAGAAAGAGGCAACTTGTAAACATACACAACATTAGATGAAGAGTCGTTGTATTCCTATAAAAACCTACGATCAGAGAATGAGGAGGCTGAGAGAAAAGAAAACAAAGGCAAAACAAAAAAACGAGGGAAAAACAAAAGGAATAGGAGAAAGAAAAGATGGAAGAACATAACAGAAATAAAGAAGAGAGAACACCAAGTGAAATCACATCTCATTTTTTCCAATGACAATAGGCAAATCAATCCAAGAAAATTAACAATAATTAGAGGCTGTAATCCATCATTGAAAATGATCTCTTGGTTGTAGAAATGGAAGAATTAGTTAGAAGCATATCAAGTTGTAGATCTTCTGCATCAAGTATTGCCTCTACCTCACAAACCTCTGGTTTTAAAGAAACTGTTGTATATTATAAAATAAATTAACAATTGCAAGAGTAGAAGCTCTTAATTTTCCGTACTTACAAATAACATATATATATATATATATATTAATTCCTTCTATTCAGATTACATCATTAAAATAGGTGAACAAACAATCCCTTTTAAATAAGGATTTGAAGTATTAAACTTTTTATTAGAGAAACTATGTAATTTAGTCTTATAAAAAGAAATATAGATATTTTCATTTTAGCCTAATTCAAGCTAACCTTAAACCTTTAATATAAATACTTCTGCACTTATTATTAATGTTCGAGATCAAAGTCATAATTAAAATCTTTGAAGATTCATCTAGTCAATCTTATCCAATAGACCAATTTATTTTGGGGGTGCTTAAAGATACATCAACCTTGTTTCACACTGTATTTTAAAAATGCTTTTAAAAAAATAAAAATAAAATTATTTATATTTTTTACTTTAAATTAATTTTACAAATAATTTTAAACATCGGTCAAGCCCTATTTCTAAACATTAAAACCCATTTATTTGATAGATGGAAGGATTTGAAAACTTTGCCTTGGTTTAAAATATATGTTACAGGGCAATAAGCTCTAGTAAAGGGTCCAAAAATAGTTTAATGGAATCAGGTTTCTTTACTCCAACCATGGACCTTAGATCAAATTGAGCCCCTTTAAAAAATAATAAACCTAGACATCTTGAAAGAATAACCTAATTTATAGATGGGGGCATTGAGATTATATTATCCCTTTTTAGAAAAAAAATCGCTTTAATTTTTTTTGTTCATCGTTCCATTCAATCCAACAAGGATACAGGGGAAGGCACTTGGGGCAGGTTTCTGGATTGAAATTCTGGCTATCACACACAGGCTATTATGCCATTTGAGGCAGCTAACAGAGGACCGTAAGCATCAAGATTTGCTAACTCTATTGTCCAGGAAACACCATTTCTAAAAATGCAATTTTAAGATGGGACTAACCAAGCTAAAAAAATGATTCAATTTTCATTATGGCTTGAAGGCGTATAAAATATGTTAAATTTGAAATGTTTCTTTCTGTGTGTACAATATCTCACTATCCATCACCTGAAATGTATACTGTTTCCTTGTTCGCCTTCAAATATTTTGCTTTTGATTTGATGGAGGAGATGTTACAGATTTCTTTATACAATCAACAATTCCTTCACAATCAGCTTGAGGAAGATCACAGCCAGTATCATCTTCAAAAGCATCCTCTGGATATGAATGTGGCGAGCGGAGATTTCCATGAGTTTGGCAGGCCTTCATGGTCTTACAATGTTCAGCCTCATCATCTCTGACATTCAGAAACACATCATACAAATTCTCTGCAAAAAAAAAGGAATTTGATAAGAGATCACAAATAGTTCTGTTAGTGTCACTTTATTAGTTTAACTCCAATTTCCCACTTAATCCTCTTTAAAAATGAAAATTCTTGAGAACAAAGTCGGAGTTTATTCTTACCTATTTTTGGCCTACGAGAATGGGGAGCTCTGGAAGTTTGAAATTCATCTGGAAGTGAACAGGGTTGTTATCCCAACTTTCTCACATCATATAAGATGCAAACCATTGTTTGTTAAATAAAAAAACTTACCGAACAAGTACAAATCACCCTCAGTGTAGTATTTTACAGCAACCTCTGGTGCAGGCATTTTTTTCAAATCATCTACAAAGATTAGAAGCAAACACGATGTATCAGAATAAATATTATTGTTGATGTTGGACAAGATGAATCTATAATGTTAAGCATATGATAGAGATCATTCATCAAACTGTTTTGCATGCTGATAGATTTTTCGGGTGATCCCATGACCTGAATACATATGCATAAAGATTTTTGATATCATCAAGCTCGTTGGTTTGATAGCATCCAAGCCGTCACAAAATCAGAAGTTATCAGTCAAATTATAGATGACTGCTAGTAATTAATTGTATCACATGAAAAATCATAAATGGTTATCTTAAGGGTTAGCAACTCTATTCACATAATTCCTCTCGAGAAAAATAAGAAAAGGAAACATGTACAAAATGAAAATATGACAGTAGCCAAATGACAAATACAAGTAAAAGGAGAGGTATTGCAAATAGGTTTTTACTCAACATCTATACTCACAGTTGATGGATGTGCAAGCAACTACTCTAATATCATCAACCAACATATGAAACTCTTAACATACCTCCTCGGGCCTTGATAAATTTGTCATAAGTTGCAAATGCGTGGCTCTCAACACATTCAGAGAAGTGATCTGAAAAAGAATGATCAGGTTGATTCGATCAAATTTGACATTTTGAGATAAATGACTACATGAAGGTTGTTCTGCAAAAGACTCATCCATAAGACAATTTATCTTGGGTGCTTTTCCTATGGGATTAGATAAATATGAAGGAATTGAGTTATCAAAATCACCAACTTGAGCTCAGTATCAAAATACCAATTTGAGATGAATGACTGTGTAGAATTATAGTAAGACAATTTATTTAGGGTGCTTTTCCTGTGGCTTGAAGCAGCATGAGGGAAAAAGAGTAAAAAAAAACAAAACAATTAAAAGTACCAATAAAATGAATGATGTTTATCTGTTTCAAACTAAAATAGAAAACCAACAAACATGGAACTTGTTAGAGCTCTATGAAGTCAAAGGAATGCTTATGATAATTCCAAAAATATGTTCAAAATTGAAATTTATAGACAGGCATACCTGGTTCATCATTTTATTTCAGTTATGTTCTCATAAATTGATAAATTCTCATATCATTTAATCACTCAAGACTCAAGAGGATTGAATGAGTGGGATGTTACAATGCAAGGAAGTTATTAACCAGAAAACCAGATGTCCATACTTACATGCCATTCTAGGGCTCAATGCATACATTAAGACAGTCATGAAGTAATAAAAGATTGCTATATGTTGAGCAAGAAACCGGTCAAACCACCAAGAATTACCACCCAATTCCTGCAGCCAAATCAAGATGCCATCAGAATCATGAGAATTATGCTATAGTATTTTGTATTTGGAGCCCACTGTACCATATATAAATAGATTAGACCCTTAGTGTCATGGGTTGAGTTTGCATGTCCTGTGTTTTATGACCAATCTTCATTGGAAAATGAGCAGGTTTATCCATTTCCTTCCTCAATTTGCTTCCATCTTTAACTTCATCTATATTAAGTTTCCAGATCATTTTACATTCAAATGCCATCCCACGCAATATATGACAAATTGAAACAGTGAAACAACATTTACTGAACTTGAGACCCATGACTGCTGACCATAATCAGCAGAGAAAACATAAAAGATAAAATGTCCCACTAACAGAAATCAATAATATAGGTCATTAAACTACAAAAGATACTTACTTCCATGATAAGCAAGTGATGCATTTCATTCCAGCTCTCCGCAAAATGCACTTTGAGATAATCAGCTCTTCTCCACCAACCAAAACTCTCATACATGTGAAGAACAGACATGAAGGCTGCCATTGTTCAGAAATTGGCAATTACTACTAAATTCAATATTTGTACAGCACAATGAGAGCAATTCGATAAACCCCAAAACCAAGTCAGCAAATTCAATTTTGATGAACTGCAATAATTTCTCATCACGTAATGGAAATATGATATATACACTAATAAAATGTGCAATCAAAATTTCTCATGTTGAAAGCATAACCAGACCCAGAGGATCATTTTCTCGCTAACATGACCATCCATATTCTGACCCATTATTAACCCCAGTTCTAATACTTAATAACACAGACCTTGTTTAGTTTGAAACTAATAAACCCTTATAGGGTTTTATCAAAACTGAAAAAGAAATCAATATGCAAGTAATACTGACCAAAATAAGGAACTCTAGCAATAGTTTCCAAAACAAAGAACCTAGCATAATCGCGGTCATGATAAAGAGTATCAAGAATTTTTATCACCGAGTCCTGCCAATAAAAAGCAATCAAAAGCACAATCAATTACGTACAGAAACCCCCAATTTCCTTATACTAAAACCACATTGGGAACGTTGAAATCAATAATTAAATAGAAATCAACAAACCAGAAACCCTAGTAATTCAATGCAAGCAGATGAAAATAAATCAGTAAATCATACAGTGAGAAAGACATTGACAGATTGTTCAAGCTTGATAGCCCAAGTCTCTAATCCACTAGGAGATGAAGATCGTGGAGGACCCTGAACAGTCTTGGGTTGGAACGATTCCTCAACAGCAACTTTCTTCTCTTCATCTTCTCTCAAAATTGTTGCTTGAACTCTACACAACTTTCTACAAAAAAGATGAAAATAAAAACTTTCATCAGTAATCTCGATCAGGATTAGAAATTTGATGATGATTATTGTTCTTGATTAGCAACTAAAAACAACAAAAGCAAACACCTGGAAAGAAGAAAAGGGTGTGAAGT
The DNA here is from genome assembly GCA_029228465.1 of Salix viminalis. Taxonomy (NCBI): domain Eukaryota; kingdom Viridiplantae; phylum Streptophyta; class Magnoliopsida; order Malpighiales; family Salicaceae; genus Salix; species Salix viminalis. Next base: position 14,588,436 of record CM055436.1, read on the forward strand.
GGGGCTGCTGCTGTGTTTGAAAAGAAAAGGGTTTTGCGGGGTTTTAGTGAGGTGTCTTCTGGTTTTAAGGGATGAGGAGATTGTGAATACAGCAGATGAAGATGAAGAGAGACTTGCTGCTGCCATTTTATTGTTATTTTTGAGATATTAGCTGCTGAGAAGCTGTCTGAACATAAATGAGAACAAATTGGAGAAGTTGTTAGAAATAGAAGAGAAGTGTGAGTTCGGTTGATTGATTCATGGCAAGAAATGGAAACGGTCGTGATGGTAGTGACCTCGTTTATGCGGTTTTCTGTGGCCAAATCCATGGTATTGGTATATTCCTCACTTTGCCTTCGTCCTTGCCTGCCTACCGGATTGGACCTTATTTTAATCTGGTGCGTGCCATGTATTAATATTTCATTTCTGACCAAATTAATTGATGCAGGAGAGTTTTATAGGAGTAAAAATATTAAGAAAAATGATTTTTATGATAATTTATTTATTTATTTTAGGAAATTAAGATTGGTATTTTTTTCTAGTTTGTTTATAAAAAAAAATAATTTTGGGTTTTTTAGTTTGTTAAATAAGATTTATAGGCTTATTTAAGGATTTTTAAATCTTTTAAAATAGTAATATTTTCTCTTCTCATCGATGAGTTACTAATTAAATCAGTGATCCATCAAGTCAAGGTTTAACAACATTGTATTTATACATAGTCTTGCCTGTTATGTTTAGTAATATGAATTTATAATCCCACTACATGTATTTTTTTTACGTTTTTCTACTTATTCTATTTTTATTCAATTCAACGAAAAAAAATAAACAGATAAATTCATGGATTTACTTTTTAAAATAAAATAAATACATTGTGTTTACTATACAAACAATAAAATAAAAGGTTTAATAGGGAACCGCCTTGACCTTGTAATCCAAGCTCAATCCTAGCTTTGGGTTAAGAGTTGACTCGCCAGGTTTATCGAGTGAACTTTGGGTTATTTTTGTAGCAAACCTGACCAGAGCATAGGTAGATCAACCACGCCACGAGTTTAATCTGTTAGCTGGACTGATTTTAATTATTATAGAATAATATAAATTATATTATGAGATCTCATTTAATAATTCAAGTTATTAGATGAGATGGTTTTTTAATATGATATCAAAGCCTTGTTGACCCAGCGGTCACGGGTTCGAATTTCACCACTCTCATTCTATTTGATAAACTCAAGCACAAAATAGAGTGAGTTTTTGTGCAAGTTTCAAGTCCAAAAGTTTTCACTTAAGGAGTATGTTAGAGAATAATATAAATCATATTTTGGGATATAACATAACAGTTTAAACTTTTAAATGAGATGATTCTTAACATTAACAACTAGATGACCCCGTTTTGATTTTTGTTAAATACAAACTATACTTAATGAACCTGTCCATAAATCAAGTGGTTGTGTGATCAATATTCTGCATAAAAAATATTGAAAAAACAGGATTAATTGAAACAGAAAATACGAAAAGAGGCCATATATCATATCATCGACAAAAAAAGCTTCCCCTAAAATATGTACAGTGCGTCAGATTGCATGCATGCACATAACAAGGAAAGGCTCTACATACTATGGCATTAATCTCTTCACAGCAATCCAACGCTACTAATATTTCCAGTTTATTCTTCTGAGCAAACATTTCTGCTCCTTCATCAATGGAAGACTGGATCCTACATCATGAACCAGAACAAATTAATGAACGCGAGGAGACATTCAAATCACTTGATAGAAAGAAAAAAAAAAAGGAAAAGAGAGAAGTGAGTTGTTTACTTGCTAGTCCGGTGATAGTTATCAAGAAATCATTTCACATAAAAAGTTTAAGTTGTTAGGTGAAGTCTAGAATATGATTTATATTATTTTCTAACACATCCCTTCAAGTAAAAACTTTTTGGGCTTGAAACTTGTATAAACGCACAATACTTTCAGTTTGATTTTTTATCAAATAGAATGAAACCGTTTGGTTAACAAGGTTTTAATATCATCTTAAGAAACTATCTCATTTAAAAACTTAAATTATTAAATAAAGCTCTAGAATATAATTTATATTATTCTATAATACTTGCATGTTGATTCATCTTCGCAACAAGAAAGAGATGGTGATGGGGCAGTAGTGATCAAGAATGGGAGGCAGTTGAGCAATTTATTAGTCATGGGATCTGTGCAAATCTCGTAAGCCACACCTGTGTTTCCACTCACAGAAGAAATCATTAGCCAAAAGGCAATCAAACCACCCACTATTTTCTTCTCCATCTCTCTTCACTCTCTACCCTAACGCCACTTATCTGTATGGTCAACTTGGCTTGCTTGGTGCAGAATGCTCGCCCCTCACAAGCTCTGCCAGTTTACAGTGCAATAAGCCCACACTGTCAGTGTGCATGGTGTTACTTCTTACACACTTTTTTATTTCTGGTTTTGGATTTGAGTGGAAATTAAGTGTTTCAATGATCCGGATCTAGTTTTGTGTCCTAGAGATCACTAGTTCGAGTATCATAACTCTTAAAGTACTAGAAGCTGGTAATTGATCGTTCATTCTAGAACTCGTAAGATTAGTCAGGTATGTGCAATCTGACCCAGACACTAACGTTAAAAAAAAATAGGTCAATTATCAATTTCCAGAGCCTGGCTGATTAATTAGTTGACAAAGTGTTTGATGTGTTTTAGGTGTCATAGCATCTGGTCTTAATGTTCTTTGGATTTTACGTTTGAATGTGTGTATGCTTTCAAGTTTTCAAGCTGTCGATTTACTGAAAATAGCTCAAACAATTATATTTTATAGGTGATTTATAGCAAGCAGTTTCACTTATTTTGCTTTAATTATTACAGTAAATGTCATTGGATTTATTTCATTACCAAGAATAACTCTAATATTTCGGAGATACCTATGATCACTTCATACTCCATTATTAAATTGAAGTGTGTGCAATAATTGTAATATAGTTTATATGACTCAAAAAACGAAAACAATCTATGAGAATAAAATTATATTTGATTTGATTTATTTTATCTAAAAATTATAAATAATGTATAGAAATAAAAATATAAATCATATCTACTTTGACTTTTGAATGTGTGTACGAGTATACATTTTATTTGATCCCTCTATCGTAAAACAAATTGCATCACAGGGGATTATATCATTTTTTTTTGTGCTCACTATTTTTCTTCCATTGTGAATGAAGGGAGAAAAACAGTCATGTATCTAATAGTCTATGTAGTTCCTCACTATAGTATAAGAGAAAATTATATATTTAATTGGTCCCCAATTTTATTTTATTTTTGAACACTTTATCTTTGATTTTAATTATTTTAATTGCTGTTTTTTCTTCTTCTTTAATTTAATCCATTAAATGCAAACATGTTTGTCATTTCTAGTAATCTAGATTTCAAAAAAAAATATAAGAAAACGATAAAATTAGGATGAATTCCTAATCAAAAAAAATATATATATATATATATATAAAAAGAATTATTTGTCCCTGATTTTTTGTCGGGGGAGAAAATAATCTATGAATTCCTCATCTAAAAAAACAATAAATGAAGAATTGCTAAAAATGAAAATAGAAAAACATGTATTTTATGTCCCAATTATCTCTCTTTTTTATCTTAAAATAATAATCCACCATTATGAAAAAAATATAAAAATTATAAAGCTTCTCACGTAGCTTTTGTAAAATAGTTTAGGCAATATGTACAAACACTACATGTTGTAAAGGTGAAAACAAAGCGATCGATTCATAGCAAATAAAGCAAAAGATTCGGTATTTCTAGCAAGATAGCTCAGCTTTTTACACTGCATTTAGCCTTTTCATTGGCTTTTGTAAGCTTTGTAAGAATCGATTCATCATTGTGTCAAGCTTTGCCAGAACGTTCCTCGGCATCTTACGTTCGTCTTCAGATTAAATGGCCACCCCGAGCTAAACTCATCATCATCTCTCCATTGTCTTCTTCCTTCGATCTCTCCAGCAAAACCAGTACCTGCTCCATCAATGGCTGTAAGTGATCCTGCAACTAAAATATAGTACTTGGTTTCTTTTTTCTTGATCTTTTCTTCCCTGTTTGAAAGATGTTTCTTGGTATTTATTGGGATTTAGTTTACAAAGAACTAGCAGATCAGTCTGGTCCATAGGTTCATTCTTCTGATTCAACTTGCTCTATGTCGGATCATCCTTGCTTGAACTGGTATTCTGTAATAAGATGATTTCTCCGAGTTTGGTCATAATTTAATGCATGAAAACTTTTAAATTAATCCATTTGATTATTAAGAGAGGAGTGTGTCAAACTTGGATTTTATTGTTTTTTAATCATTTTTATATCAATCTACTATTATTATTACAGAAAATTCAGGTATGGTAATAGCTTTGTTGACGCAACGCACAGTGAAAAGAAAGAACTGAGGTTTCTCACGCCAATTGGTAGTAGTGAGATTGAATTTCTCAAGAGTATAATTGGAATTACATTAAAATAATATTTTATTTATTTATTTATTTAAAATTATTTTTAACATCCAAACATATTTAAAAAAAAATCAAAAACAGAAAGATTCTAATTATTAATAAATAACAACTTGAATACTATAAAATGTGTTTACATTGTGCAAGATCATATGTCAGTTTTTTTATTCAATAAAAAGGGAGGGTTGATCGCCCTAATTTCCTTTATTACTTTCACTTAAATATAATTTTCTTAGGTTCAATTGGGACGACAGCATCAGAGGGCAGCATCAATTCCAAAATTTGGAGCATGGGATGAAACAGATCCACAGTCAGGTGAAGGTTTTACTGTGATTTTCGACAGAGTGAAAGAGGAGAAACAAATTGCACCATCCACATTTCCTTCTGTGCCAACCCGACCAGTAAATCATCAAACCAGTCAAAGAAACCATGGAAAATCTTCCTCACCATCAAAGGTAAGAACTGCACATGATCAACTCCATACCATATATAACTGTTAAAGAATAATATAAATCATATTTCGGGACCTCACCTAACAACTTAAGTTTTTAGTTAAGATAGTTCTTTAACATGGTATCAGAGTCTTATTGACTAAGCAGTCACGAGTTCGAATCTCATCACCCCCATTTTATTTGATAAAAATCAAGCACAAGACAGTGTGAGTCTGTGTAAGTTTCAAGCTCACATGACTTTCACTTGAGGAGGCGTGTTAAAGATAAATCATATTCTGAGATCTTACTTAACAGCTTAAGTTTTTAGATGCGAGAGTTCCTTAACAATAACCTATAAAATATTCTTGAGCATGCAGCTCAAGTACTAGGTTTGGATGAGATTTTATGCTGCCCTTTTCTAAGATAATTTGAAATCTAAAAACCTTTTAAAAAATAAAACTTCAATGTTCTCCTCTTCTACAAAGATATTCATACGATGGAATATCACTTTGATTTTAGTAATTGAAATGACCCTGAAACTGGAACGATTGATCAAAAAATAAAAAAATAAAATCTAGAAATAAGTTTTCTTTTTTGAACTATCATGCAGTTCTGTTGCTGTTTCTTTCCACGGGGGGGATGAGTGACAAGATGGCTACTTCAGCTTCTTACAACCTTTGCATAAGAGCTGGAGATACCTCCTTTGATGGGCGTGCAGCAATGGTTTCTCACAACAGAACCCTTTGCCAAAGGATTCTAGAAACTTGAGATTATTTTTCTTTGTAGTTTTACGTTAATATTGTTTCTTATTTATATGGAAAACAAAAATCTTGATTTTTCCTCAGTTCGATTACAGCTAGCTAGCTCTATTTTCTGCAGGTCATTTACTCTCCTTTTCATTTTCTATTTTTCTTCCGGTGGAGAGAATTTTGGCTTTAACTCTTAGGGATCTTCTAACCATAGTTGCCATATCCAGGCCGGTCATGACTTGAAAAATGAACCCGATTTATTGTATTGTCGGGTTACCTAGCAGGTTGCCGAGTCAATCCAGTTCAACGATTATGAATTCGAATTTTATTATTTTTATTTTATTTTATAAAAATTAAATATAAATTAATATGAATATATATAAGTTTCAAACTCAATGATTTTTATTAAAATAAATATATTAAAGTATAATATAAATTATATTTTAAAATCACATATAATAAATACAAGCTTACGAGAGCTTCTTTTACGAAGATCCAGTCTGCCAGGCTGCTTTAAACATGAGTTTCGGCATCCTTCTTTTCAAGCAAAGAAATTCTAACGTGCACGTGATTGTGCACGTGAGCGGTTAACATTATGATCAAGAGAGCTTCAACATCAATTCATTCTCCTTCCACTCATATGTTGTGAATCAATTAAATTCCGTCTGAGCTTTCTACATCCAAATCAAAGATTCTCAAAGTCTTGTTTTTCTTGATGACTGTTTGTACTTGTTTGTGGGTATGGTTGATGTTGTTTTTAAAAAAATTTCTTTCATAAATACATTAAAATAATATTTTTTTATTTTTTAAAATTTATTTTGACATCAGCATATGAAAATATCTAAAAACACCAAAAGATTTAATTTTAAATAAATAATCAAAATAAAAAATCTCAATTTTTAAGAAAAATGCTTTTGAAACATAGTGCAAGACAAGGTCGTACCTCGACAATTGAGAAATGATTGTCCAAACACATTTTTTTTAGAAAAATAGAAAATAACACTTAGATTTTTAGCATATATTATGGATTTTTTTTGGGTTAACTATAAAAATACAAGTCATCAATGTTTCCATTCATCAATTCTGATCCTCCATCTGTTAATTCCCATCCAAATCTATTAACAAAATCATTGAATTACATAAGCTCTTGGATTTAAAAAAAAAATGATAATGATAAAAAGAAAGCTGTGATTAATTTAATCTAAACATTTGGAAAATATAATTGAGGTTAGTAGTTAACAAAATAAACAAATTAAAAGAAAGTTAAACTTTATCCCATGCTAAACCTTTAAATTCTGAAGTTGCCATATAGGTATTTTTTTTTTATAGATAATCCTTTTTTATTATTATTTTTATTATTAGCTCCTCCTATCAAGGTGCATGAAGTATTTGTCAAGCGATACTAACGTGCAGGTGATTGTTAACATGCTAATCGAATGAGTGTCCAAACACACAACGATTTTTGTATATCGAGAAAAAAATATAAACACTTAAAATAAGTATCGATAGTTAAATTAAAAAAAAAAAGGATAATTAATAGCAATCAAAAAGATAAATTCAGAAGAAAACATATAATATCGATAAATTTTGGAAAAAAAATGTTGCTGTAAGGGTGAAGTTGCTATTTTTTTTATATATACAATTAACCTTTTGTCTCGCTGAATCTTTGGATTAATGCACAATTTAGAACTCTTGATTTCTTTTAATTATTAAGTGATTGTTTAGAAGTGTGGTTGAGATTGTTTTTAAAAGTATTTTTTGTTTATTAAAATGATATTCTTTTTTATTTTTAAAAAATTATTCTTGACATCGACACATAAAAATAATCTGAAAATACCAAAAATATTTAATGTAAATAAAAATAAAAATTATTTTTTTTAATTTTTTTTAAAAACACTTTTGAAATAGAATAACAAATAAGATCAAAGTAATGAATCTTGATCTATTTTTTTCAAAAATACTTTTGAAATGAAATTAAAGAAATATGTCAACTGATTTGGATGAAGAAAATGATAGAAAGACACAATTAATGACGTTGATCGGTATGTTAATTTATTTTATATTAAAAATTATTTTCTCTTAAGTCTCATGGATAATTATATTTGTGACACATACTCAGTAGTATGGGATCATACATCGGATGGGAGGTTGACAGTGCGAACAGCTTATACGATGCAGGAGGAAAGGGGGGATATGAATAGAGACCCTTTGTGGAGGATCATCTGGAAGTGGAAAGGGATGGAGCGGATTAGAGTTTTTCTTTGGACAGTCGGCCATAACGCCATTATGACCAACGAAACGAGATGGAGAAGACGGATTTCAGATAATAGATGCTGTTGTCATTGTGTTAATGTAGTGGAATCCCTAACCCATGCCTTAAGAGATTGCCCGAAAGCTCGAAAAATATGGGAGGTCTTCACCAGGAGTGAGGAAAGGGGGCTGTTTTTTAGCCAAAACTGGTATGTATGGTTGGTTTCAAACTTGACTCCCAGGAATAGAAGTACTCGGTTTGGGGATTGGCATCTAGTTTTCGGTATAACTTTATGGTATGTTTGGAAGGAGAGATGCAACAGAACATTTGGTGGAGACCAGGTTCATTGGTTTGGGACTATTCTTAATATAAAAAGGATGGTCGAGGATAGTAAAACAATTCTAAGAAATGGGGTTGAGGATCGTAATAGGGATAAGGAGGAGGATCATATAGGATGGAAGTACCCAGCGGATGGGTGGATAAAACTTAATGTGGATGGCTGCAGTAAGGGTAACCCAGGGATCGCAGGGGCCAGAGGAGTGATTAGAGATCATATGGGGTCTTGGATAGGAGGATTTGCAAAAAATATTGGTAGTTGCTCATCTGTGACTGCGGAATTATAGGTTATCTATGAGAGGCTACTTCTTACATGGGATAGAGGTTATAGAAAAGTGGTTATGGTGTCGGACTCCAAGGTAGCTATAGGTTTTATTATTGGGGATAGTACGAGAGTTGATAAAAATTATAATTTAATTATGCAAATTAAGAATATGTTGAACAGAGAGTGGGAGGTTAAAATTTTGCATGTTTACAGAGAGGCCAATTGTGTGGCCGACTGGTTGGCAAATTTTGGGTTAACCAGAGAGTTATTAGATAGGGGGGCGGATATTATTACCGATCCTCCGTCAGGACTTTATTCCTTATTATATTATGACCTTATTGGGTCTACTGTTTCTCGTTTAATTTAGAAGGGCGTATGCCCCGATCATTACCAAAAAAAAAAAACTGTAAAGATCATTCATAAACATTTTCCAAAGTACATAACTACATATCCACAAAAGGGTAGCGATGGCAAACAAGGATCATAATATTATCGAAACATCTCCATTAATTTCGAAATTTTATATAAAAAGAGACTGTATTATTTCAATCATTTTATATATTCATTATTATTTATATATTGTTCTGTTTATAAAATTGCTTGGAGACCTGAGCTAGGAAAGGCTTTAAGATATCCAGGCACCATGCAGTTTATTCCTTTTGGTATAAAGCAAACATCTCAATTTACTCCTCGGCATGCAGCTTTTATCCTGCCCATCACAAAGAAAATAGATCATTAGCAGCTACGCAGATATTTTGAGTATATTTCATATTGTCTTTCAAAAATATATTTATATTTATAATATAAAAATATTTTTATTATAAATTAATATTTTTTTGATGTTTTTAGATCATTTTCATGTACTAATATAAAAAATAATTTTGAACAAATAAGAAAATATCATTTCGATGTTATTTTAAATGAAAATCACTTTAAAAAACAATTTTAATCACACTCTCAAATGAGACACTAAATCAAAGAAACTCTTCTCCTCCCCTTCCCACATACAGGATATTTTAAAACATTTTAAAAATAAAATCTCTTGAGCATCGATTTTAAGTTTTGAATTGAGAAAATTAACAGAAAAAAAACCTCACTTACTAGCAAACATATTCCTACAATATTCAAAGAATCAAAATAAATGAACAGATAAAGAGAGATAATATCAGGGTTTACTTGTCACAGTCTATATTATCAGGTACGAGCGGCACAGGGAGCTTGACTTTGCACAGGCGAGGGAGTGTTTTGGTTCTATCGAGGATGACTCCCTTGTGCTTCAGATCTTCTACCTTCAAACATTTACAGAGTTCCCTCTTGTCTTCCTTCTTCATAGCATGCTGACTTAACCATTTTAGAGATTTACAGCAACTAGCATCAGGTGACGAGACACTACCCAGCAAGAATGGGGAACAGTCAAGCAACCCAGGCAAGCCTGCGCATACATCGCTGCCATGGACTGAGTCGAGCAATCCAGGAAAGCCATCGCTGCCATGGACTGAGTCGAGCAATCCATCGCTGCCATGGACTGAGTCAAGCAACCCAGGAAAGCCATCGCTTCCATGGACTGAGTCGAGCAACCCAGGAAAGCCATCGCTGCCATGGACTGAGTCGAGCAATCCAGGGAAGCCATCGCTGCCATGGACAGAGCTTGCACTCGCAAGGAAAATCACTACCCAGAAAAAAGAATACAGACCCATGTTTCTTTGTACAGACAAAAAAGCTGATTGCTTTTATGAGCTGTGGTTGATTTTTCAGGCGTACCCTCTGTGTGTTTTATACTGCTGTTTGCTACCAACAAGCAGCACCAGGATTAACCAGACTGGACTCAAATCAAAACCATCTCTTTATGGCCTATACACTGGTAATTAATAAGCTAATATATGTATGAGCTTTTTTGGTTGGTGCCTTCTTTTTATACTGCTAAGCCCTTTGGAAGATTTAGTTACTATTTGACATTTCATTAAAAAGTGTTTTTTTTTTAAAAAAAGAAAATTTTTTATTTTTATTTTTATTTTAAATGATTTTTTCTTGGTGTTTTTATATTATTTTTATGTGTTGATGTTAAAAATATTTTTAAAAAATATATTATTTTGATGTATTCCTAAACGAAAAGTACTTTAAAAAGCAATCTCAATCACACTACTGTTTTTTTATCATTATAAATTACACATCAATTAAGATTATTTTAAAAAAAGATACTATTCAAGAAAAAAAAATCTATCTTGAATACTAACTCAAAGAATTAAGTAAAGAAACAAAATTTAGAAACAAAATCTACGATCACTTAACATCCAAGTATTTAACTTTATAGTCTCTTATTTAATCATATTCAACACATATTTTTGAATACATGAACTTTATATCATAGAGAGATTATAGATCTTGTTTGTCATTGTGTTTCAAAAACGTTTTTGAAAAAAAATAATTTATTTTTTATACTTTAAATTAATTTTTCTGAATACTAATTTACTCTCAAGAAAAAAAGTCTCTTAAATACTAATTCAAAGAATTAAGTAAAGAAACAAAATTTACAGATCACTAAACATCCAAGTATTGAACTTTATACTCTCTTATTTAATCTTATTCAACACATATTAAATTTTGAGAACTTTATTATATGTCCAAACTACTATATTCTAACAAAGGTTCTAATTAACTAATTAAAAAAGTATTTTAAACACAAATCCTTTTTTTTTTTTATCAATGATTGTTATTTAAATTAGAATTTTAACTAATATCTCAACAATCTTTCTTTAAACTAATGTTCTTAAATACTCAATTTAGTAATTTTATGTGAAAATCTACCATCATTGTTGCTTGTGCTCCTTCAATATCCTTAGATTGCTCTATTAAACATACAACAAAATCAAAATTTCTCAATTATAATGATATCCTCTTTTTTATTGCTATAAACTCAAATCTTGTTAACAATTGTCATTAATTATGAAAAATAGTTTGAGACTAAACATGTCATATTTATTTTAGGTAATTCAATTTTCATTCAAAGTACTTAGAAGTCGTTGCCTCTTTGTTTTAATAGATTAATAAATTAGATAGCTAGAATTAAAAGATTTACCGATTATCTAATATATAAATCATATTTCTAAATTACTTGGAATTTTTGGAAAATCATTATTATATAAGAGTTTCAATTATATCTTCCATATACTTTTCATCTTGATCCATTAACAAAAAAAAAAAACATTATACTACCGCTCCTGAATTTTAAAAACAGTAACGATAAAAATATTATAATTTAATTGAAAATTTTAGGAAAATATTTTGAAAATTTGAGTCCCATTTAACCTCAAAAATAAATTAATTTTTTTAAAAATAAAGTAATTTTATTTTTAAAACCTATCGTATCAACATTAAATATTTTTAAAAATAAAGTAATTTTATTTTAATTAAAAGAAATTGATTCAGCAACCCGAGACTCAATTTTTTTTTTTTTCCAGTTAGGCCCCTGCCGGGACGAGACAACTATTTCTGATCCTCGTATTTTCAAATTTCAAATACCATTGACAATAGGCCCCACTAAGTAGGCCAGGCATAAAAACTCGTAACGAGCCCACATTATTGATAACATGCCAAACCGACGGCGTCTTTTCCCTGCAAATATTCTACAAAACGACGACGTTCACGAAAATTCCTCAGCGCCAATCCAGATAAAAAAAAATCACTTTCAAATTCCCGGCTCTCGCTCTCTCTCTTTAAATTTTGAAAATCCCAAAACAATTTTCTTTTAAATTTAATAATTATTAAAAAGTAATAATAATACACAACTGCTACTAGCAGTAGCAAGCAACCCTCACTTCCCTTGAAAGGAGAGCAGCAGAAGAGGCAGTTTCTCTTGCCAGCACTTGAAAATTCAAGAAGAAGAAGAAATGGAGGAGATGGGGAAAAGTGCAGGCAGTTCCTTCTCAAAAGAACAGCAGCAGATCTACAAAGACTGGTTCAATTTAGCCGATTCAGGTTTGATTTGATCCCTTTCTTTTCTTTCTCTTTTCATTTCAATCTCTAAATTATTCATTTGTAGACGGAGATGGCCGCTTTACTGGAAATGATGCTACCAAGTTTTTCTCCATGTCCAATCTCTCTCGCCAACAACTTAAACAAGTACTAAAAACTTAAGCTTCTAATTTTTTGTTATTATTTGGAGTTGCTTAGGATTTTTATTATTAAGTGATTAATTTAATTAAATATGAAGGTTTGGGCACTGGCGGATTCGAAACGACAAGGGTTTTTAGGGTTTACAGAGTTTGTTACGGCAATGCAGGTCCTCCTATACTTGAACCTGGCTTATTCTATAATTGATTGATTGACTGATTTATTGCAGCTTGTTTCTCTGGCCCCTTAATTGATTAAATCGTAAGAATCTGGCTTGATTGATTGATTGCAGCTTGTTTCTCTGGCGCAAGCAGGGCACGAACTTACTCCAGATACTTTTAAAACCGCATGTACGTTCAAATAAATTGGTTTCTGATTTTTTTATTTAGTGGTTTTATATACCCTACGTTTGTGCTTTAATTAGTGTTTATTTATTTATTTATCTTTCAGCTAAAATGGAGGGTGTGAAGCCGCCTGTGATGGATGGCATTGATGCCTTACTAGCTGTAAGTGGTCTGCTCTACCGTATTTTGTATGGTCGGGTCACTGGGTTGAACTAAAATATGTTCCTTTTTTTCCAGAAAAATAAGGGTTCAAGGATTAGTGAGAATGATATCAATGGTAAGATGTTCTTTAACTTTGGTGTCACAAATGGCATTGATTGTTAGTTAATTTGGCTTGTGGTCGTAATGTAGGATCTTCACAGCTACAGCTATCAACTGGGACTCCTCAATTTGGTGCAAAATCATCAAGAAAGGTGAGCAACATGTAACAATGTGCCATCATTTGTAAAAGAAAATCTGACCTCAGTGCGTTGTTTGGCATCGTTTTTCTTGTTGGTTTAGGTTATCAGCCATTTTTTGTTGTCACCTTGTAATTTACACTGTTTAGGAATTGTGTCCTATACCTTGTGGGTACAGTTTTCTTGCACTAGATTCTGATTTTGAAAGACGCTACATATTTCTATGTCAATGAATTTAAAATGTAATTTTTTCTTGTCTATATATAGTAGAGCATGCTACTTGTTCCCATCCACCCCGCAATGCATGTTTATTTTGTTTTTTACTGAGTTCCCTTTTTTTCATTTTTTGCTCAGATGCCGCTCAATGCAGTTACATCAATTATCGATGGCTTAAAAAGATTGTATATAGAAAAGCTAAAGCCATTGGAAGCCACCTATCGGTTTAATGACTTCGTTTCCCCATTGTTGGTGAGTGGTTGAGCAGATACTTTATATAATGTGTTGTTATTTCAACGTTGATGATTCTGTTTGATTTTGAAAATTATCATATACCCATTTTGAAAATTTTGTGATGTTATTTCAGCATTGATAAATCAACTGGTATCATACCTCCTCAACTTCCACACAAATACAACTTAGGGATATCATGTTAATTTAGTTGCAAGACTCTTGTGGGCAATATAGTGGTTCATTATTTGCAATACAGGGATTGGCTATTGTTGGGCAGGCATTCTCTGATTATTATTGCCCTATTTCCAAAATAAAGATAATTGGATTAAACATTAATGAATATAAATACAGTGATTAAAAGCTGATGGTTATGTATTAATTCCTCTTGAGTTGCTTATCTTTTGCTTTCTTCTCTGTCTCCTTTTGTTTTCTCCCACTCTATTCTTTTCTTGGTTTTGATGTTGCTTTCACCAACTGTTTGCATTGATTTTCCAGACAAGCAGCGATTTTGATGCTAGACCTATGGTTATGCTTTTGGGTCAGTATTCTACAGGGAAAACAACATTTATAAAACACTTGCTTAGATGTAACTATCCAGGTTTGTTTAGTACTTCCATTTCTCTTTTCTTTTCCTATCAGCAAATATTTCTTGTCATCCATGAAAAAAAAATCTTGCTTATTTTACCTTTTTTCCTTTGCAGGAGCTCACATCGGACCAGAGCCAACAACTGACAGATTTGTTGTTGTGATGGTATAATCATTTTCATGCTTTTTTGTATTCCTAAATATGGATTCAAATGGAGTAACAAAACACGTTTGAACTTTTTTTATTTCTACATGGATGTGATTTGTTGTTTGAGCTTTGTTTTTCAAGAGCTAGAAAACTGAAGCCCAATGCAGATTTGAACTTTCTAAATCTAATTTCTTCATTGAGTTTGTAAAGTAGCTGATGTCTGTTTAAATGAAAAGGGAATTGTTACCTTTTATGCATGTGTTTTTACATTCATGGCTTTTGCATTTTGTTAACATCTATCAAGCTCAAACCAATATGCCAAACGCCTCAAAGTGACCCAGTATTTCGAGTTGCTTACGAATGTTCTAATTCAATTATAATCATTACGAATGGTTACTTCATTTTATTTAATGATGGACATTCAGTTGTCTTTTATCATAGTTGTTTCCAATTGCTGATGGTCCTTTTATACCTCAGTCTGGACCTGATGAAAGGAGCATACCTGGGAACACTGTTGCTGTTCAAGCAGATATGCCATTTAGTGGCCTAACACATTTTGGAGGAGCATTCTTATCAAAGTTTGAGTGTGCACAGATGCCTCATCCAGTAAGTTTGGTTTTGCACTTAATTTTGGCTCGGCTGTTGTTTATACTCAATTATGTTATTTATCACCTTTACCACTGTTGATGCACATGCAGCTGCTAGATGAAATCACTATTGTTGACACTCCCGGGGTTCTTTCTGGAGAGAAGCAACGGACACAAAGGAGTTATGATTTTACTGGTGTTATATCATGGTTTGCAGCAAAATGTGATCTGATTCTTCTTTTATTTGATCCTCATAAACTTGATATCAGTGATGAGTTCAAGCGAGTAATTGCATCTTTACGAGGCAATGATGACAAGATACGTGTTGTGTTGAACAAGGCTGACCAAGTTGATACCCAACAGGTTGGATGCTTGTTTTTCTTTTACCTTCACTTTTATCAACGAGTTTAGCAGCTCCATATAACTTGCATATTTGTTGATGCTGTATAGTTGATGAGAGTTTATGGGGCTCTAATGTGGTCACTTGGAAAAGTTCTGAACACCCCTGAAGTTATGCGTGTTTATATTGGGTATGCCCTTTCTCTTCGCTTATTTTTGCTGTTTAAATCTTAGCTTCTCTTTAGACTACCATGCCACCACCTTGCCCATTTCATTTGCTGCTGTATTTTCTTGTTGTTATACCCATCTGATTCATTTATTTTCATCGTATTGCAAGATTTTCTTTTATATATGTACAAAATCTGTCACTGGTGGAACTAAATCAACCCAAGATGTTCTATTTGTTCAGTGTATTTGCATTGTCATTTAAGTTATCCTGGCATTTTTTGATAACTGTATATTCTAAGTTCATCGGTCTTTTGTTCATCTTGCAGCTCATTCAATGACAAACCTATTAATGAAGAAACTGCCAGCCAAATGTTCTGTGAACTTTTTGAAAAAGAACAAAATGACCTTCTAATGGACCTGGTTGATATTCCTAAGAAAGCTTGTGATCGTCGAGTAAGTGGTTTTTGTTATTTTTTGGCTATTCTAACATGCATATTTGTAAGTGATTTTCAATGTTTTGGGCATGTAGCTAATGGGTACCCGTGTGTTTGTATAATGCTCTTTGAATATTGGTATATCATATTCTAGGGCAGTTATAATGTTATGGTAATTATGGTAAGATGGTATTTTGCATGTTGTAGATCAATGAATTTGTAAAGCGTGCTAGAGCTGCTAAGATGCATGCCTACATAATTAGCCACCTAAAGAAGGAGATGCCTGCGATAATGGGCAAGGCTAAGACTCAACAACGCCTGATCGATAATCTTGAAGATGAATTTGCAAAGGTTTCTCTTTTGACCTTTTTTTCTCTATTCACCCTTCCCTCTTTACATAGCGAATAAACAACTTTTCTGTAAACAGGTCCAGAGGGAATTTCATTTACCAGCTGGAGATTTTCCAAATGTAGAACATTTCAAAGAAGTCTTGAATGGTTATAGCATCGACAAATTTGAGAAACTGAAGCCTAAGATGATACAAGCTGTTGATGATATGCTTGGCTATGAAATCCCAGAGCTCTTGAAAAGTTTTAGGAATCCTTATGCATAAAATCCTCCAAGACAAATCCAGAATCGAAACAGAGCGGTGAGATGAAGTTTATTTGATGCATAAGTTCTATGCTTGTGATTCTTTAGTAAATATACTCAATGACATTCTTGTTAATATACATTTGGAGCTATCTGTATTAGGGATCTTCATGGATTTTAAGCATGATTGTCAGTTTTTGAAAGTAATGATGCCTTGCCGTAAATTGGCTGGCTTTTGAGCAGGTACAAGATAAATCCACGAATATTCATTTATTGTTTTGATTAATTGCGATTGTGCTCTCTTTTTGTCGTGAATTGAGTTGTTTGCAAGTTAAAATACAATTTAATCATATAGTTGAATAGAATTAATTATATATCTTAAGTGGTTTCAGCAACATTATATTTAATCAATATGTTTTAAAATTGGTTTATAAATCAGTAACTTTTTTATTTTATTTTATGTTGTGTTTCATTTATTTTGAGAAATAGAACAAGGAATAGAGAAATGCGTAAGTTTAAGAAATTTAATTAGGAAAAGAAAAACTATTAAAACTCAGAATAAATAATGCCTAGAAAATTTTATTTCATTATCTTTACTTTACTTTAATTATGGATGAATAGTATCAAGTTTTGCTGCGTGGTAACTTGTATTTTTCAAATTGATTTTTACATGAATTTATATTTTTAGCTGTTTTTGTGTAGTTTTAATATCTTTATGTTAAAAATAAAAAACAATATTTATAATTAAAAAATACCTTATATAACATTACTAAACATATGTTTTAAAATAGGATTAATTACAATTTTAGTAATTAAACATGACCTGCCAGGTTACAAGTTAATCTGATTGAGCCTAGTCAGCCCAGTCAATTAAAAAGATATATTTTTTGAAAATTAAAAAGGCAAACCTTTCTTTGATAAATTCGGTTTAATATATATAAAAAACTAATTCTTTTAAGGAAATTACTGTTAACTAAGACTTATAATATTGAGAATTAAACTTAATATTGGAATTTGGGGCAAGGTGGTTTATTTTATCTCAACACAATTATTTTTAAGAAATTATATGGGGCTAGAGTGATCATTTATAATTATTTTGATGCTATCGAAGACAATTAACATAACAAAAGCTTTTTTTTTAATATTTCACTTTATTTTATTGTAAAGTTGAAGGTTGATAAAAAATACTTGTTCTGTGTTTGAATAATGAGATCATAAGTTCGATGGATGCTTGAATTTGAACTTTGGATTCATGGATAATTGCGGCCTGTTACCTGTTTAGAAAGTTAATTTTTAAAGAGTGTTTTGTTTATAAATATATTTAATAATATTTTTTATTTTAAAAAAAGTTTTTGATATTAGTATAAGAAAATAATATAATCTTTCAAAAAAAAAAGAAAATAATATAAACAAAAAAAATATTTTTGACATTAATATAAGAAAAATAATATAAACAAAAAAAAAACACTTTTATAATGAAGTGTCAAAAAATCACTAAGAATACGACTTTCTCACTCTCTCTCTCTCTTGTTATATTCCCTTAAAGAGTTATACTATGTTTTGCAAAATTATAATTTTAAAATATATTCAATCAAAATATATTATTTGATTTTTTTAGATCTTTTTTGGTTGTTTTATTTCAATTTATTTATTGTTCTTATATTATTTAGATTATTGATTAAATTAATAATTTGAAACTCAGATTTGTTTTCCTAATATTTTTCATATTAAAAAATATATTATCCCTAAAAAGTACATCGTTGAATTTCCTTATATATAGATAGAGCCAAAAAGTTTGGAAAAATATGGGTAGGTGCTGTGTGAAAGCATGATAAGAGATTGATAGCGACTAACAGTTTGTAAATATGTTGATTGTGTGTTTGCCTATTTAGTTTCTCTACTCTCAATTTTATCACTTTGGTCCTCCTATTGTCCATGCTTATATTATTCATCATCTTTTTCTTTTTTTTTTCAACGCTCA
Organism: Salix viminalis; assembly: GCA_029228465.1. Taxonomy (NCBI): domain Eukaryota; kingdom Viridiplantae; phylum Streptophyta; class Magnoliopsida; order Malpighiales; family Salicaceae; genus Salix; species Salix viminalis. The sequence goes on from CM055436.1 coordinate 14,607,074, forward strand.
AGAGCATATTTATATAGCATTGTATGAACTGAAATTAAATTATCTTCATTAAAGCAAATTTCTACATCTTTAATCAATTCCCACAAATTTTATTTTATATTTTAGTGATCTATTCTCTATATTTTCATATAAACGGGCAGGAATACCCTCAACTAGTAAAAAATAAACTCGAACTGTAACTCGCTTGCATGGAGCCGAAATCACTGGTCATCCATGCTGTAGTGAAATTCATTATCGAGTCTTGTACACATCGTCTGTCCTCACACTGTAAGAACTGGCTATGCTGGAACTCGTTGAGAGACTGAATCACCTCCTTTTCAAGGAGAAGGAATAATTGGTGGGTATTTTAGTTTGACACTGCAATTATCGACGGAAAGTGTTTTTAAGGGATTTAAACCCCCGACCCATGATTATGGAACAAATAATGATATGAGCTAACACCAATCTTCACGTTCTTCGATGACGATGAGGAAAGGATCTCGTTACAGAAGAGAGAACGAGCATAGTGGATGAGAGCAGAACAAAAGGCAGTTAGTGGATTAAAGAATACAAAAACCTTTTACAGAAACCTGCCATTTTTGGAGTGCCTGTCCCCCCCCACTGAAAAAAGAAGCAGATCCATCCATTACACTTTTAACTTACTCTACTGTCTCATTAATCGTAGTGGTAGCAATATTTTCTATATATAAAAGAATCAACGTTGTTTCTGGAGCTTGTCTTGTAATTTGTGAACGACAGAGAGATTAAAGAAGGAAGATGAGTAGTAAGATTACCAGTGGAAAGAGATTTGAAGGGAAAGTGGTACTTGTGACTGCTTCAACACAAGGCATTGGCTTTTCCATAGCTGAAAGGTTTGGATTGGAAGGTGCTTCTGTTGTCATCTCTTCTCGCAAGCAGGTGCTCTTTCTGTTGCTTCAACATTTCCTTCATTTTCTTTATCATATCATTTCTTGTTTTTCAGGGATCAAGTTTGATTTTTCCTTTCTGGGTTTGTTTTGGTTTCTGCTTGTTTTAGGCTCTCTGGTTTCTGCTGGTATTGGATTTGACGAAGTATATAAACTTTGAACTAGACTCCACCTAAAATGGTTTAAAAAATCATCTTCTTTTTAAGAGCAGCAAGGATAATGCCAATTCCTGTTCAGCTGAATGACCTTAATTCATCACTTTGAGTTGAATTTAGTTTGTATTTGCTTTGTTGTTTGAAGTTTGAGCTCATATGGGATGAGCTGAAAGTGATTCTATCACTGCAGTTAAATGGAGTGTCACAAGAAATATTTTCCAAGGCCAAAATATATTGATACTCGTAGAGAATCAATACTGTGATAAAGAATCAAAATAATGATGTATCGACACATAATTTGCTACTTCCAGATACCATCCTTTCCCACCATTCATTCAAGTATCATGTGGTTTTTGCTTCTATTTGATCGCAAGCTAATGCTAGCTTTTTTATGCTGTTTCTAGCAGTAACCGATATGGATTTTTCTTTGGATTTATTTGGATTACTTCCGGGATGTAATTTCTTTTTGTCTTTTGTTGAATTGATCCAGAAAAACGTAGATGAGGCAGTTGAGAAACTCAAAGCTAAAGACATCAAAGTGTCGGGTGTTGTCTGTCACGTGTCAAATGCTCAACAGAGGAAGAATCTCGTCGAGACTACTGTACAGGTGAGAAAGTCAGCTTCGTTTCTTAATATGAGGCTGCATGTATTGGTTAATGCACATGAATATTAGACCAGTCCATCAACAGGCTAGTCTTCTTCATCCACTGTATTCTTCTAGGATGACTGTGCCATATGAAAGAGGATATTGCATTTATTCTTTATTTGTTTGCTTCCAAGATTCAGTGTTTTGTGTTTGATTTTATAGTCATCTTGATTGATAGAAAGCTTCTGGTTCTGGTTGCAGAAATATGGAAAGATAGACGTTGTTGTATCCAATGCTGCTGTCCATCCATCTACAGACCCCACTTTGGAAACTGAAGAATCTGTCCTTGATAAGCTGTGGGAGATTAATGTTAAAGCATCTATCCTCCTACTGAAGGTAAGTTCTATTAGAAATATCATACCCGATTGGGAGATTTTGATTTTGATTGTAGTGAAGATGGCTAACATCTCAGTTATGCTGTGTTATGTGATTCTCAGGCTGGGGAGGTATACAGATAAAGTTTTAGTTCTGTTTTTGTTTTCTTTTCTCAGGCTGGGGAGGTATACAGATAAAGCTTTAGTTAAGAGATTTATATGCATTAACAATATGATCCTTATACTTTAATATGCTAACCAGTTGATCCTTGTAAGCAATTGAATTAGTCTGGCCATGTTTGTCATTTTGTAATTGAATTCCTATTTTATATCCACTTGCAGGATGCGGCCCCACACATGAAGAAGGATTCTTCAGTTGTTCTGATTTCCTCTATTAGTGGCTACCATCAACATGATTCCTGGGCCATGTATGGTGTCTCGAAGACAGCCCTTTTTGGGCTCACCAAGGTTCCCTCCCTCCAGTTGTGTTCCTCGTTCATTTCTGTTTCATCAAGAACACATGACAAATTCAACCCACTGAAATACGACGATGAACTTGAATTTGCTGCCATCAACATGATTCCTTGGCCATGTTCTTTCTGGGATTACGTGTAAGAACATCATGCTTTTGTCTGTAAAATTTTTGTGCGTAATACTTTCTCAATACTTTGCAGGTGCTTGCGGCGGAGATGGCTCCTGACACTCGAGTGAACTGTGTAGCTCCTGGGTATGTACCAACACGCTCCGCTGCTTTCGTTACAGGCAATCAGACTCTTGTAAGTTTACTTTTTTTTTTCTTTTTTTTTTTTGTCTTTTTCCATAATTTCAAAACAAGAACAGCTGCTGACCTTTTCTTGGATTCAATTGGGTTCCTGATTGTTGTAGAGGAAGGCCATTGAGGATAAGACCTTGCTAAACAGACTCGGCACCACCGACGACATGGCCTCTGCAGTCGCCTTTCTGGCTTCTGATGATGCTTCTTACATAACTGGAGAAACTTTGGTGGTAGCCGGAGGGATGCCGTCCAGACTGTAGCTCCCCTCCCTTGTGATTTTTCACAGTACCAGCTGACAGCCTACGTCAACGAATTCATGAAAGAAAATCTACGCTCATGATCCTTGTTCATTACATCATGAATCCTGTTTTTTCTGTTCTGTTTTCTGTCAGAACTCTGTTATCAGGAAATAAATGTTGAGCTCGTCTGCAAGAACAAACTAGTTAGTTCCAATAATTTGATGCTTTATTATAGCATTTCGGTTGTTTGATTTTTCTATGAATAAAATGGCACTCAAGTCTGCAGAATTACAGCAGATTATTACCATCAAATTCTCTCATGTTTTCTATTATCTTCTTCCTTTTAAATCATCAATTAGTAGTATCAGAGCACCTTGTCTTAAATCAACTTGGACATGAAGTTGTCATTTGCAAAACCAAATTTTAAAAACAAGAGTTAATTGCTCAAGTTGATGACCAAGATGATAAAAATCAAATGTTTGTGGCTACTTGTTTTTCAATTAGAGACTCATCATATCATTGACTCATTGTTATTGGTTGTATAAACCACATGGTTTTTGACAAAAATCTTTTCAGAAAATTGCAACTTACAAGAACTAGAAAGATTTGAATTGGGAATGGTGATTATAAGATAGCAAAATGAAAAGAAACCATTATAATCTCAATTAATTTAGGTACAAAAACAATTTCAAATGTTTTCTATGTACCTGATATAGATCAAAACCTGTCGAGCGTTGGACAACTAATATAAAAGGGAATGAATGTGACTTTTAAATATCAATTTTGACATATTTTTTATGCTACCGGATAAAAGATATTAAAAAATATGATGAGATATAAAAGTTTCTTATTCTTATCATATGAGGAGTAGCATACAACTTTCTCAATAAAGACTACCAACATGTAAGTATGACACAAAAGATTGAGATGTTGTCATCTTCAATTTATGCATAATATAAAAAAGAATGATGTTGTAAAAGGTCTGTCATTACTTATTGGTCCATTATCAAACTATTAAGCTTGATTGTTTTGTAGGCAAAATGAAAAGTCTCAATTGACATGGAGATTTGCACAAAAACTCTAATTAATTCATATTGATGTGCCCCCTCAAAAACAATCTTATTAAAAGGTAGTTACTACTATATTCTTTTTATTAATAATTGTCCTAGAACTTGTTGGGTTTTCTTCGTGAAATATAAATCTAAAGTGGTTGGAATCTTTTGGAGATTCAAGAAGAATATATAGAATCAAAATGGGTGCATAATTCAAGTCATAAGATCTAACAACGAAAAAAACAATACACTTCTTCAAAATTCAATTTATTTTTTAAAGATGCTAGCATTAAGCGTTAATTTATGTCACCTTACACTCTATAACAAAATAGAATTGATGAAAGAAGAAACAGATGTATAATAGAGATAATCAGACACATGCTACATGAGAAAGGATTGCCTAAAAAGTTTTATGCAAAAACAACCAGTATTGTTGCATTTCTTCATAATCAACTTCCCAACTAGATTTTTGGAAGAAAAAACACTTTTAAAAGCTTGGTATGACTATAAATACTTGTTATTCTTTCTTAAAATCTTTGGTATTATGCGTTTTTTTTTCATATTCTATTTGTCAATAAAGATAAACTTGATAATAGAGCAATTCTAAGAATTTTTATGGATTATAATTTAATTTCAAAAATTTATTAAATCTATCATCGTGAAACATATAAGATGACAATTTCATCCACTTCTATTAAGATGAATGATGGCAATTACAACCATTTCATGTTGGGTTACCCTAAAATAAAAAAAACTTTTGTGGTGTTTGGCCATTGAGACAACTTCATGTCCAAGTTAGAGCATATTTCATGAACATTATCGGTTGATGAGAACATCTCTAGACCTAAAATAATTTCATCTTCACATTATCCTTTTCTATATTTATTTTTTTATTATTAGGGTAAGTTTCGAGCTTTACACGAATTTTAAACTTATATTTATATCCTGCCTAATGTTGTGTAAGGAAAAATAAACCTCATGACATCGTTATGAAATAAATAATGATATGATATGAGTTGACACCAATCTTCACGTTGTTGGATGTCAACGGGGGGAAAGAATCCAATTACAAAAGACAAAGCAAAAAGAAGAGGGATGAAAGTAAAACAAAGGGTAGATAGAGGACCAAATTAAGATAATATTAAGAATACGAATACAAGGACCTCTTAAAATTAGATATTCTTAAGGGTCATGACTCGTGGATGATGTTTCCAATGGAAAAATAACTAAATAAGCATGAATATCAACGGTGTGATTAAATGACAGAACAGAAGGTGTCATCCTCATCCATCCATTATATTTCTATTGACTAACACTAATCCGTTTCATTAATTACAGTAATAGCAATATTTCCTATAAACGATTCGTTGTTTCTCAAGCTTGTCTTGTCTTGTAATTTGCAAACGAGATAGAGAGAGAGATTAGAGACGGAAGGATGAGTAGTAAGATTATTAGTGGAAAGAGATTTGAAGGGAAAGTGGTAATTGTGACTGCTTCAACTCAAGGAATTGGCTTTTCCATAGCTGAGAGGTTTGGATTGGAAGGTGCTTCTGTTGTTATCTCTTCTCGCAAGCAGGTGCCCTTTCTCTCTCTTTTTTCCCTCCCTTTTCTTTTAACATTTCCTTGCTTTTCTTTATCATATGATTTCATGTTTTCAGAGATCAAGATTGATTTTTTTTTTATGGGTTTGTTTTGGTTTCATGAATTTTGATTGTTTAGGCTTTCTCTGGTTTCTGCTGCCATTGGATTTGAGGAAGTATATAAACTTTGAACTAGATTTCACCTAAAATGGTTTAAAAAATGTTGATTTTTAAGAGCAGCAAGGTTTTGCCAAATCCTGTTCAGTTGAATGACCTTAATTCATCACTTTGAATTGGATTTAGTTCTGTTTCCCAATGCACACATCATGGTCTGTATTTTTTTTGTTTGAAATCATATGGGATGAGCTGAAAGTGGTTCTATTAGTACTGCTAAATGGAGTGTTGCAAGAAAAAAAATACGAAGGCCAAAATTTATTGATACCGGTAGAGAATCAATACTGTGATAGTGCTGTTTTCCAAAATTGGCTAAGCACACAAGGAGGGAGTGTAGAAAAGAATTGGCCCATAAAAGAGAGGGAAAGACAGAAACAAGAACATGTGTGAGAGAGAGGACTTTCATTTTTTTCACTGATTGATTTCCCATGTCTCGAGAAATAAATTCTGTTACAATTATATAGAAATAGAAAGCTCCTACAAGAAAACAATAGGTTATCCTGCTAAGTGATAAAACCACAGGAAACTCTTCTCCCCAATAATGATGTTTCAATACGTAGCTTGCTACTTCTATTTGATCACAAGATATTTTGAAAATTTAAGTGCTAAAGCTACCTTTTTATGTTGTTTATAGTTGTAACTGATTTCTTTGGATTAATGTGCCGATTTAATTTCTTTCGGTCTTTTGCTGAATTGATCCAGAAAAATGTAGATGAGTCGGTTGAGAAACTCAAAGCTAAAGGCATCAAGGTGCTGGGTGTTGTCTGTCATGTATCAAATGCACAGCAGAGGAAGAATCTCATAGACACTACTGTACAGGTGAGAAAGTCAGCTTTGTTTCTTGTAGTGTGTGAGTAACCAGGAAACGGGATTGGTGCCTAATTAATTTGATGCTACATACTGGACTATTGGCCAATGCTTGTAAATGTTAGACTGGGTCCAACAAAAGGCTTTAGTTAGTCCTCTGCTCATGAGGATGACTGTGTAAGATGAAAGAGAATACTGCATTTCATCTTATTTGTTTGCATCCAGTAGAGTAATTTCGAGATGTTTAGCCATTTAGCTTTGTTTTTTTCTCTTTTCTGTGCATGTGTGATATGCTTCTGCCTATTTATTTGGTTTTTTTTGCAAGTTCCTAGAAGTGTTCGTTTGCAATGAATGAGCAGATTTTTTGTTTGATTATTTTGTCATCTTGACTGATAGAAAGATTCTGGTTCTGGTTTCAGAAATATGGAAAGATAGATGTTGTTGTATCCAATGCTGCTGTCAATCCATCAACAGATTCCATTTTGGAAACCCAAGAATCAGTCCTGGATAAGCTGTGGGAAATTAATGTTAAAGCAGCGATCCTCCTACTGAAGGTAATTTTTATTAACAAAAGGTTTACATATAGAACTCAATACGTGAAATGTCTTTTTTCTATTTGTTGTAGCAAATATGATTACATCTTGGTTTTTCTGTGTTTCTTGTGATATTCTGTTCGTTGTTTACACCCCTAGAATTTCCTGCTCTTGTTCCCATGGTCGGTCAGGTTCACTCATTAGTCTCCTTGTGTGTCATTTTGTAATACAAGTCCTGTTTGATATTAACTTCCTTGTTTTTGCAGGATGCGGCCCCTCACATGAACAAGGGTTCTTCAGTTATTCTGATTTCCTCTATTGGTGGCTACCATCCACATTCTTCTATGGCTATGTATGGTGTCACAAAGACAGCCCTTTTTGGGCTTACCAAGGTATCTTCCAGTTGTGCTCTCCTTCCATTTCCATTTCATCAAGAACTTGAAAAATTCAACTTACTGAAATATGATGATGAACTTGAAGTTGTAACCCTTTGCTTTGAAATAACAGACCGTGGCTCTTTTCTTTTGCCTCTCTTATTATAGATAAGCTGGATCATATGCATGTTTCTTTTCTTCTGCTTATATGCATGTATGATTCGTCCCTTTACCAATAAACTCTTGAGAAAGAGAATCCAATTCTTCTCTTATATTTTATTGACAATAAATGTACATGGACAAATACATGATTATTTTTTAGTCTTTCTGGATTGCGTGCAAAAGCATCAGGCTTTTGTTTCTAATTTTTTTTTCATAATACTTTCTCAATACTTTGTAGGTGCTTGCAGCTGAGATGGCGCCACACACTCGAGTGAACTGTATAGCTCCTGGGTTTGTACCAACACACTTTCGCTGATTTCATTACAGGCAATCAGACCATTGTAAGTTTACAATTTTTTGCTTCGAGTTGTTTCTATAATTTCAATAAAAGAGCAGCAGCTGACCTGTCTTGGACTCAATTGGATTCCAAATTATTGTAGAGGAAGACAATTGAGGATCAGACCTTGCTCAAAAGGCTTGGCACCACAGACGACATGGCCTCAGCAGTCGCCTTTTTGGCTTCCGACGATGCATCTTACATGACAGGAGAAACTTTGGTGGTAGCTGGAGGGATGCCGTCTAGATTGTAGTTTCACTCTCTTAAAGTTTACCCAAGTAAAAAACACGATATGGTCTTTCATAGTACCAGCTTAAAACCTGCATCAATAAATTCATGAAGGGAAAATTTACGCTCTTTGTTCATTTCTTTTTGGCAAATTGACATTGTTTCAGTGAGATTTCCTTGTCGGATGAGATTGGCTAGTGATATGCTTGTTAAATATAATAAGAGTGGAACAGGATGTACGAGGAAGCCATTAAGTATTCCCTTCATTAGATAATATCCATGGCAGAATGCTATGTAGTCGTGTATGCCCCCACCTGACTTGCGGCTGGAACCTTTTGGTATTCTGCTTCAAGTTTTGATGGGAGATGGCCTTCCTTTTGGTAAAGATTATTTTTCCTTTGATCCATCATTTCCCAGTTTGATTATATGCCTGTGGTTTTGTGAAATCATGCTGAACTCTTGAAAAGGAGTTTGATTCGAGACGGCTCCATGAATATTTTGAAGCTTTCAAAACATTTGATTGCAACAATGTCAGTCCCCAGAATCCTGATTCATTACATTTATGTATACTTGTATAATATAAAAATGGTAGAAGAATGGGTTATTAAACCCTTCCAACAGGTTAAGTGGTGATTTCGTTGACTCGAGATTTATACTGGGATTCAAAATAAATTAGGTAATAGTTGAACAAGTCCACATGATAAGTACAACTTTGTTAAAACTAGTTTGAAATTTTTTAAAACAATCTAGACTATCTTGTTCAGTCTATTGAATTAACTTGGGTTGCTTAATAAAAAAACTAAAAGAGATGGTGTTTTTATGGTGCACCACCTCATTAATATTGTTCTAATTTTGTTTTTTAATCTATGTTTTTTAAATAATTTAATCCTTCATCACTTTGTTTTTTTGATTTGTTTTCTATGTTGTTATATCAATTTTATAACTCAAGGTTCCAGCTTAGGAGTTTAGCTCGGTTGTCTCAGTTTTTTTTTAAAAAAAATTCAATTACATTCTTTGATGTTAGGTTAATTCAAAATTAGACTTTCATGATTTATTTTAATTTGTTTTATATAAGGTTATTTAAAGTCATATGACTCGAGTCATGAGTTTTATTGGTTAACCTATGTTGTTTCATTGTGTTCTTTTTAACAAAATTAGGTTTTTTTTCTCTCAATTTCATCGTTAATGTATATTGTGAATTAAGCTTTGTAATTTATTTTGATTTGTTTTTTTATGGGGTTATCTCAGTCTTATAACTTGAGTCGAGCATGAGTTTAAAAGGTTAACTTTAACTGTCTCGGGTCATTTTTTACTTTTACTTTTTACAAGGTTATCATGGTCTCATGACCATTTTTATAAGTTAACTGGAGTTGACTCAAATTGATATCGTATCCTCTTTTTTTCATTAATTTTTTTTTTTCACAATTTCATCCTCAACATTGAGTTTATTAGGAATTGAACTTTATAAATTATTTTGATTTATTTATATAGAGTTACCCGATCTCATAACTAAGACCATGAATTTAGCAAATTAACCCAAGTTAAACTAAAAATATAATTCATTTTCAATGGATTTTTTTTTCAAAATTATTTTGATTTAATTTCTATAAAGTTATCATGATCTCAAGTCAAATATTTAACAAGTTAACATAAATCAATTCAATATATTAGTATATCAATATTAATATATTAGTATATCAATATTTTTTTAAAAAAATATTATCTTAAATATTATATTTTTTTAATCAAAGCTATATTCTTATCCACTAGTCAAATTATTTTTTAAATTTACCAAGTTAACCAAATCACATTAATCCAAATTCCAACCCCATGCAATTTATTTTTTCCCTATTAAAAGATTATCAACAAAGTTTGGATTTTTTTTTTAATCAAACTATATTCCTATCCACTAGTCAAATTATTTTTAAATTTACCAAGTTAACCAAATCACATTAAACCAGATTCCAATTCCATGCAATTTATTTTTTCCCTATTAAAAGATTATCAACAAAGTTTGGATTTTTATTTTTTTACTTTTTTTACCACAGCCAATAATACTGTAAAAACCATAGAAGAAACAAAAAAGGTAGATTAAAATACAAGGGTAATTATCCCCTGAATTTGCTCACATATACGCATGCCTCCAAGAAGAGCACAGCAGAATATTAATGTAGATGTCATCGTGTTCACAATACAAGGCTCCTTCAGACCAAGGGAAAACAAGCAATCCAAATACAACACACCTAAACCTCCTATAACTTTATAAATGGAACCTAAATACAATTACAGCACATTTGCTAGATCTTAGTTCAAAAGAAAGCAACAATTTCCGTACCCCTTGGGGATATATGTACACAAATCAGCAAAATTCATAATTCTTTAGCACTATCACTAGAATATGTTTCATTGCTACATGGCGCCTTCATTCTTTCCATCTTTGCAACTTTTGTGCCATATAGATGCTCCTTAAAACCTGGAAAGAAGGTACCAGGTGGTTTTGGGGTGCTTGATGATTGCCATGGTTGGCACCCTTCAAATATTTACTTGTGAAATCCAGTTTAAAAGAGAACTTAGATTATGATGAACAGCTAAATATCTACACAGGAACCACATCAGCATTTTGATTGTCATCACATGTCAAAACAAGGCCTTCAACATAGGATGGAAGGAGGCATCGGAACCACTGACAACCAGTTGAGACAGGCTCTTGTGGTGGAACAATCATCAGCACATTGTCATGTCGTCGAACGACACCCATTACGCTGATAGTGCTCCCTTCTTTGATATACCTGAGACGCAAACATTTCTTAGAAGCATTCAACAACTCAAAAAACTTACAGCTGCCATGGAATCAAGGAATCAGTTTGCTCAACACTTTCCATAAGGCATACCCTTCTTTGAGACGCATGACCCGGTCATCGCTTGAGAGGTTGCGATCAGCTAACCAGCGTAAAAAGCCGGGAGACATATCTTTGTTCTCCTTTTTTATATCCACTACTGTAGCTGGCTTGACAAATGGAGCAACCTTAGCTCCATAGCCTGCCTTTACTAGTGCTCTTAATCCAGATTGGAAATCTGATATGTAAAAATCAGCAACAAACTTCTGTTCACCAGAAGCAATGCATCATTACAATGCTGGAGGCTTTTTTATAAAAAGAAAAGCAGGACTTTGGAAAACAAGAACTGAAATGTTGCAATTTGCTGAATTAGCTACTGTAAATGACAGACACGCAATTACACCACAGTTACATTTCTTAGATACTAAAGACTGTCTTCCCAGTTTTCATTAATCATAGGGAGTCAATTTATGTTTGTCACTAATGGCACGAGCTAGAACTATCTGCATTTTCTGGTGTATTAAATATCTACGTACTGAATCATATAAAGAACTCCCGTCGCCTATCAGCTTATCGTCATGCATGTGTTTAAAAACTTCAAAGCGTTCAGTAAACATGATGCGCTGGTCAACTTATTGGTCTCTATTATCTTATTGGTGTCAGGTGCTTTGTTTATTGCCCAAACATTCATTGGCATTTGAGTATATTGAACTCGTCATGCTTTCATTAATGAAAACCTAAGTGCCATGAGCTGAAGCTTAATCATCATTTCCTAAACTGTTTTCCACATTAATATTTGGGCAGATCAACATGAGAGCTCAGCAAACTAACCTCTGAATGTCTCAAACCCCATGAGAAAAAGCAATGCTTTGCATGGGCAGACTTTCCACCCAACCCTTTATATTCATACAGCTCTGATGAAACATACACACATCTGGATATACTCTGGTAAGATGACTCCAAAGGTATACTGCCACATGTGACAACCTACATAAAGAGATAAATCAGACATTATTTGTGACATTGTACTGCAAGATATAATACAAATTTGTTGCAAGTGCTAAAAATGCAAGCTTTGACCATTAAACAAGCTCCAAAAAATTCATTAATTATGAGTTTCATATGAGAATAAGCACTCAAAGTTTCACGTAACCACAATGGTGGAGATCCGTATCTTATGAGCCCATGTTGCCTCTAGCCCTTCATTCTTTTTGAACTTTCTTAACACCCCTTTTCATCTTTTAACTTTGCCCTCTTAAATTTGACTTTCAAGCTCTACAACTGCATCACTGCAATGTGGAATGTAGACTTTCCAGGTCATGATACACTACAAAAAATGGCAGTGACAGACTCGGGCTGGCTGGCTTTCATAGCAACAAATGATTTCAGCACTGCCTTCAACCTATTAAATCAATGATGCTGCTCACCATACAAAATCCATGTCTACGGTGTGTGCGTAATGAAATGGACTTATTTCCACTTCCATGTTGAAACAAAGTCACCAGGAATAACTTTAGTGTTCAAGACAATGATAGACAAGGCGTCCATTTGGTCATCTTCACATGGATCAGTTCTTGTAACAAAAAAAAAGGAAACTATTCAATCAAGCCTCTCTTGTAGAAAGAGCTGGACCAACCATGCCTATTATTAAAGAAACACCCTTCTTAACTTCAACTCAATATATCTTTGACATACTTAACAAATCAGTAGTCAAGCATCTTGATCCCCTACTCCAAAAAGTTATGGCATGTCATAAAAAGCAAGCATTGATGTCATTACTCTTTAAAAATTCTCTTCCAGGTAACAAAAAAAAATTCATAAGACTTGCCACAAGGAATTGTTTGTACACCACAGAGCTCACTGGCATTCTTCCTCATAATATTTTTCCATATAACCAATTGATATGAACATAAACTCCAAAGACAATTTAGGGGAAGAATCAACTGCTCTTCTAGAGAAAGAATAAGAACCTCGCAATAATTCTTCCAGAAGATTTGAACGTCATCTCACATTTTCCTAACCTTTAACCCTGAAAGAAGCAAATTATGATTCCCTCCAAATTCCAATTTTGCACATGCAACAATAAAAATCAACCATGACAGCTGTTCCTTAACTTTTGTTGTCATGTGAATTCTAAACCAAGAAATTTGCCTCCACCAAAAAAGTAAATTCCTAAAGTGGCATAAAAAAATATAATCACTTCGCAATAATTCATGACAGCTTTCAGAATTATATACTTTAACCCCTAAATAAGTAGATTATGGTCCACTCATCGCCTCAACATACAAGAAAGTAATAGCTCATAATAGCTTTGCTGGCTCAACTCCACCTATCAAGTAGATCAAATTTCCTCTTTTCAGCAAACACCCACAAAAATCAACTTTCAGACAAGAATCCTGGATAAAGCATCCAGGCAAACAACGATTCTATACCACCCAAATAATATGCAAGCTTGCGTCTACATCCAAAAGGGCATGTCCTTTGGTAGACTAAATACACAAGGCTCCTTTAAATTTCTCCAGCCAAAAAAAATCCCCCTTTCTACAAAATCACCATGTTAGATGAAATGTAACACATCAGCCACTGGAACCACCTTGACACCACCGAGACAACCCTTGATGGATGAAGATCCGTGTCCGTGGGTCAAAATTGGCTTTTCATCCAAAATCTGTTCCATTAATCTCTCCTTTATGTAGCTTTCAATTTTCTTCCCCTTGCGGCCTTTCTTCATCGAGCAACCATTGAAAGTGAAATTCAATAATGACAAATTCCATACCCATGATAAATCTTTTTAAGTTACGAACAAACCCACTAAAATAGACCTACAAAATGTCAGAATTGACCAGCAGATAATAAAACAATAATGGCAGGCACGCTGGTTTAACATTCTTTGGCGTTAGATTAATGGATGGATGGATACTCTTACCATAATTAGCACTAATCTAATCACAAAAAAGACAGACACATAATAAATAATAGTAGTGTTAGTGAAGAGAAAAACACTGAAATTACCCCAGTAACCTTGACATACTGTCCATCAATAGCACCTCTAAGCTCAGTATCAGGGTACCTCCTAACAAACCCTAACAACCCTCTCCTTCCCCATGCACAATTCCAAATCAACCCCACAAATAAAGGCACCAAAACAGCCCCAACAGCCACCAAGATCACAGCTTTTTTAACTGCAACCATCAAAAAAGCACCAACAAGCAACCCCATCACCACCACCACCATCACCACCCACACCACTGGCCTTGAAACCCTTAACCCCACCTTCACATCATCAGCTAAGCTCGTCACTGCTGAACCATAAATTGCCTTGCTTGATGCGGATCCTGTACCCGAGCCGACTGCACTGTTGTCAAGCTGGCCCGATCTCTTTTGTAAGCCTGATCCCAGTGGTCCGGAACCAAGCGGGCCAGAAGTGAAAAGCCCTGTTGGCAGGGCGACGTTCAGGGGACCTGAAGTGTTTCTCATGGGACCTGAAGAAGAGTTCCTCATGGGACCTGAAGAAGAGTTCCTCATGGATCCGCTTGAAGAAGTAGAAGCACGTGAAGGTGGTTGCTTTGGAGGGTCAACCGCCGCCGGGATGTCAAACATTTTCCCCAACTCACCGGATTTCTTAATGTCACCGCCTATATAAGGAACTGCCCGTGATGCCATGGTGGGTTGTTTCTCTTTTTGTTGCTGTCCAGGTAGACCCGACACCACCAACCCGCTTTTGAGCTGGTGAGACTGAATTCGGGTGCCCATTTGCTCAAAGCTTGAAACTTTACCGCGTTTTTGGAAGACAGAGTGCTGTGGTCAGTTGTTACTTGGTGGTGGTGGAGAGGTAGTGAGAAAGGGGGTAGTGAAGGGGGAAATGACAAGAAAGGGTTTGGAGAACTGCGATAATGACGTGTCTTGAAAATGGAACTGAGAACTCTCTTCCTCTCTTATTATTTTTTTTTTTGTGTGTGTGTGTGTGTTGTTGAGGTTTTAATCAGGTATGGGCAGTATAAGCATGGTATGGTATGCACTATGTGGTGGAGGCTTATTTTTAGGAGGTGCATGGGACTTGGTTACATATTATTTTCTTAGATTAGTTTTTTACGGAAAAATAGTATTTCTAGATTTTTTATTTTTATATTGTTACTTAAATTATTAAAAATCTAAAAAAATATTAACTTAATATTTTTAAAAATAGGTGCATGCATTCCCGGACTGGTTGGAAATTGTCCAGAGCATTGGATAACGATAGGTATTTATTACTGTATTTTTAAAATATTTTTAATAAAATTTGAAAAAAAAATAATGTTTTTATATAATGATATCAAAAATTATTTTTAAAAAATAAAAAATATTATTTTAATATAATTAACTACACTCATCGGAGAGAGGAGGTGGGCGAGGCTAGTCCGTATCATCTGTCAGTGTCTAGCCGCTTGCAAATGGCTCTACAAGGAACTGCTTGATGGGGGATTATGGGTCCTACGGTGTAGATCTGCTTGCCAGAAGATCTTGTACATTTTATATCGTGGCTTGGTGCAATTAGATTAGACATATTGAACGGCCAGGATAAATCCAGTCATAATTAGACAAGCCAAAAGAAATTAAATTCGGATGGTAGAGTGGGTCCAGTAAAACCTTCCTAAATAATGAGTAATCGTGGTCCACCTGTAGATCTACTATTTGGTTTCAAAAACCATTTTGAAAAGAAAAAAAAAATTAATTATTTTAATATTTTTAGATTATTTTTATATGTAAATATTAAAAATATATTTTAAAAAATAAGAAATATTATTTTAATATATTTCTGAATAAAAAACACATTAAAAACAATCTTAAATACACTACTAAATATTCATGACATGCACAGTTTGGTATCTTATATTTGGAAAAGAAAAAAAAACACTGAATTATTGGGTAAATTTATGGATAATTGAGTTTAAAAGTCAACAAAAAATAATAAAATAACTGATTTAAAAAAATAATCAGTTTCGATCTAAAAAAGTTAAAACTAAATAATTCACATAATATATAAATAAATAAAGAGGGGAGATTTGTGGTTTTCTTCCCAATGTATATAAAAATCATAAATCTGTTGGCGAGCAATAAGATATTTGGAGATGATAGGCAGTTAAAAACAAGAAGATGGTCACACTCACACGAGCAAAATGTGGGGATTTACTGGCAGTAGAATTCATTGCAGGATTATTTTTAAGTTGTGGTGGGAATTCTTCAATAGTTTGAGGGCACTTTTGGAAAGTTTCTATTTAAGCTAGTCGGTGGTGATAGAGATGGCAGCTCCAGCTGTTGACAAAGTTTGGGCCAAAGGTCGAATATATCCCTGTTCTGGAAACAGTTAAAAGATTCTTTCTGCTGACAGAATCCGAGGTTCAAGATGACAGCTTAAAGTTCAAGATCGAGGGAGTTAATTTGATTGTAATAAGATGATGTTATTTTAATTTTTTTTTATAAAAAAAAGCTATTACATTCCTGTTTTAAATAATAAGATAAAAAATCAATTAATTTAGAGTGTGTTTGTTTTTTACATTGAAAAGGAATAGAAAGGTTTTGTTTGATTAAACTCGTAATTATAAGTGCAATTTAGAGTGTTTTTTTTATTTAAATATTTTTTATAAGTTATTTTTTTATTTTTGAAATTATTTTAATGGATTTCTAAATGAAAAATCACTTTTAAAAGTAATCATTATCACAACCTGAAACATTATCTTAATTATTAGATTATTGATTTTATAGTGATTTTTTCAACAAAACTGAAATTTAAATTTGAATAAGTAAATCTTGAAGATTCTAGCATCAAATGTCTATCTTCTTCCACTCCATGGGAGGAAAAACAAAAGCAATAGAAGAAGAAGAAGAAGAAGAAGAGACTTTGATTCAAACGTGTTTGTTGGACAGTTCTTAAGCGACATGGTATAATGGTAAATAATTTAAGATTTGTATAGTATATCTTGAGTTTGAATTAAGAATATATATTTTTTATAAGATCTAGGACAGTTAGAATTTTTTAGTCGCTTTATTTAGACTTATAAAATATATTTTGTAAAGAATGAAGTTTTCTCAAAATAATAAAATAAATAAATTGATAGACATCAATGATAATGTAAATTGGGAAACGATTGGGGTTAGGTTACATAGACCGAAGAAGAAGAAGAAGAAGAAGGTGGGGTTGGATGCGACCTTGATGGGGACAAATGTGTCTATTTTTGTTAATTGTTATTATTCAAAATTTTAATAATGAGATTCATAATAGGACAAAAACAAAATTACGACGGGAGACAATTTTTGACAAAGGTATGAGGCTATGAGCTTGAGGGTGATTTTTTTTCTAACACGGGAAGATTAATACAAAAGTTTTTTAAGAAAATAAATATATTTCCTAGAAGATTTTATTTTTTTCTATTTAGCATTATCATGTTTTTTATTTTGTAAAGATAATAGTTTTCCTTTTTTATTTTTCACATTCATTATCTCATGAATTTTCTAGTTTTTTTATATAAAAACTTATATAACATTCTGCCATGTGCAAGCATTGATAAATAAATTAAATGTGTTGGGTCTATCCCATAGTTATGTTATTATTGGCTTTTAAGGGTTTTAGTATGTGACAAACTCGGGATAAAAATATAAAAATTGTAATTTTAAACAAAAAAAAATATCTCAAAAACACCATTACAGTATCATAATAATATTATTTATAGTTTTTTTTTAAAAAAAAGGACTAATATATTCTTGTTTTTTTAATATAAAAAAATTATTTGAGTTTTAACTCAATCAACTTAATCATGGGTTAATCTATTTCGTCAATCAAGTTAACTTTATATTAACTTAACGATTTCAAGTGCAATTTTAGAGTTGCTTGTGTTTTTTTTGTTTTAAAAATGCTTTAAGAAAATATAATTTTTTAATTTGTTTTAAATTAAGTTTTTTTACATATGTTTTTTCTTATGCAGTAATGTTTAAATAATTATTTTTAACATTAACACATCAAAACCAACTAAAAACATAAAAATAATTTCTAAACAAAAAAAATAAGATTTAATGAGAATATAAAACATAATAAATTTTTTTATTCTCATATAATATATATCTATAAAGGTAATGATATAATTCTTAAAATCAAATCAAATCAAATCAAAATTATTATTTGCGAATATAATTCCATTCCTCCCGGGCTAGGAAACGGTATGATAAGCTTCATAGCTGTCACTTTGTTGTGCCCATTAAGCATTTCCTTTCACAAAAGGATTCTTTGTTTTGTCGCTCCCACCTCTTCATGATCACGTTAGCCCTAGTACCTTCCATCTTTTCTTGTCCACTTTGCTTTATAATTTTCTATGTAAACTTGTGATCCAAACTCGAGGAATTAGGGCATAATGCTCAAGAAAAGTTGTTTCTAGGGTTATCATTCTTTCTTATCCTTCAAGTTTTTATTAAATTAAACAAAAATGGTAATTTTAAATCATTTTTTTTTATGTAATGATGTTAGAAAAACAAATTTAAATCACATTTGTAAACAGATAATAAATGGAGAATCACTCTTTTAAGATCTTAGATTTCAAATTTTGTCGTTTATTTATTATAAAATCGATATATCTATGTCTTTTTATACAATATTAAGACAAGTATCTTAAACTTTGACTCTAATATAAATATAATAAAAATCCCTTCACTCACATGTTGTCGACGTGATGTAACCATGTTTTATATAAAATGTTCTTGTGTATGGCAATCTAAGAGCATATCTTAATTAAAATATAATATTTTTTTTAAAAAAAACATCATTATTTTTCTTATAAACGGCACGAAATTGGGGTTAACATTTGTTGTATGACATTATTTAGTTTATTAGCCTATGAAATTTGAAAGCGTGGATTGTGTCATCGATTGCTTGGAGACTCATTTTGTAGACCTCAAGCCTAGTCTAGCATCTAGTAAATTAGAAGAAATGTTTTCACTTCTCATTACTTATCAAATGCATGGACGTGTCGATCGGTGAATGGGCCACAAGTTAGGTTATAATTTATCATTTTGTTTCAAAAACACTTTAAGAAAAATCAAAAAAATACTATTTTTATACTATACTTTTAAATTAATTCTATTTAGTATTTTTATATTATTTTCATGTGTTGCTATTCAAAATAATTTTAAAAAAATAAAAATAAAATATTATTTTAATATATTTTTAAATAAAAAATATTTTCAAAACAATTTAAATTATACCTTAAAACAGGCAATTGGACGAGCAATATAAAAACAATGGTGTATTTGCAAAAAATTCAGGTCACTTTCTCTTGGATCATTAGGGTTTAGAAGAGAAAATTTAATTAATATACAGCTGCATAGAAAGCTCGTTATCAAGATCCTATTTAGGAAACGTAAGGCTTGATTTTTATTTTTTTTGGATGTGGTCAACGAGGTTGACTGAGAGATACTCCATTTTCAATTGCTATTTTGGAATCCTAGTTAAGCATGGATATATTTTTCCATCGCTTTCGGATATCTTTTGCATGAGCAAGGTGGGTGATCTTCAAGTGACAAATATATATATATATATATATATATATATATATATATATATATATATATATATATATATATATATTTGATTTAATCTAATGCAATTGCAAGTGTTTATTCATGCAAAACGTGTATTTAACGTGTATTTATATGCCGAGTTATTTTTCAATTAAAAATACATTAAAAAATTAAAATTATTCTATAAATTTTTTTTTATTGTTGATATTAACGTATAGTTTGTATTAAAACTATCGAAAAACATCTAAAAAATGATTAATTTGATATGTTTTTTTAGATATTCTAATTTAATCAATGGATTGAGGTCAGTTTTTGAACTGGGTTTACTAGGTTAACTGGCTGAGTTTTTCTTCTATTTTTAAAACCAAATTGATTCATGCCTCGGGTTGGCTAGATCACGCATCAAGAAGCTCTGATTTTACAACTATATCTATAGGTGATACGGGAGCATGCCCACAGCCACAATGATGATCGTGGGCCTGGAGGGCCCGGATCCAAGGACAGGCTGGACCTGGACAGATGCACTAGGTACAGCCCAAACCTTACCAGATGTGGCCCACATAAGTGATATTCCAGTTCGAGAACTTTCACATTTGGCCCAGAAGCTTTGCCTAGATTGAATTATTATCTCGTCTTCTTTGGTTGTTTGTCATTATTACAAATTATTATAAAAGTGTTTTTGAAAAAAAAGAGATTTTTTTTATTTTATATTAAAAAATAGTGTTTTTAAATTATTTTTATGTACTGATATTAAAAAAAATTTTTAAAAAATAAAAAAAAACATCACTTTGATGCAATTCTGAACGAAAAATATTTTCAAAAACAATCTCAATTACACTATCAAACAACCATTCCATCCTACCCTGACATGTTGAAGGAAACGAAGGCTACCTGTTTGGAGTGTAATTTACTTTGTTTTTAAAAATATTTTTTATTCATGAATATACTAAAATGTTGTTTTTTATTATATTTTTTTAAAAAATATTTTTTATATCAGCACATGAAAATAATTTAAAAATACTAGTTTTTTTTAAAAAATACTTTTCAAAACATAATATCAAACAATGGATTAGACATAGCTACTGCAAAAGCAAGTTTTTACCCATTGATGATGATTTTAAAAATGTTTTTTTTTATTTATAAATATATTAAAATGATATATTTTTATTATTTTTTTAAATATATTTTTGGACATAAACACATGAAAATAATTTAAGTTTTATTTTTTTTCACAAATATTCTTGAAAGGGACATAATTGTTTTTTTTTAAAATAAAATAGAACGGTCAAATTAAAAATATTACCTGAATAGCACGTTTTGAATTTTTTCTTACTGAAACAACATAGTTTCAACCTGTCACGATTCTAAATGGTGACACCTCACATTATTACGAAATTAAACTCCATTTTTTAAAAAATGTTATGTTTTTTAATTATGATTTTTTATATATCAAACGACGACAAGTACACACTATATTATCTCACTAAGAAGTCTTGCCGTCAGTGTTATTTTATTAAAATTTTAAGTTTTCTATACTAATAGCCCTAAAATAGTCAGATAAGTTTTTTTCTATATTTTTTTATACAAGGAAAAACACCTCTTGAAAAACAAAATTTGCGAGTTCAAGTAAGTGAATAAAATTCTAATTGTTTCAGGTTCTTATAAAAAATTCACGCTATGACTCGAATTCAAAACCTATTATATAGATCATAAATTCTCTGTAATTATACGACACGTTACTTGAAAACTTTCCTCTAAGATCACTACACACTGGAGATTTTTTTGAATGACTATTCACACCTTTCTAATAATTTGAGGATTAAATTGATAGGTTAAGTAACACTAGTGTTAGTCATAATTAAAAAAATAATAATTTGAGGATGAAATTGATACTACCTTAATCTAATTTTTTAATATCTCTTATTTTAATATCATAATATTAAAAAAAATAAACCATACATTAATAATGCCGTCGCTGTAAGGTTAGCAATCCCATTTCCTTGCTTATCCTGTTTCTATCTTCATACGCTGCTATCCTTCTGGAATAGCATTAGATATGGATCAGGAAGGGTTTGTTTTGCTGTCAAATTATATTTTTGAGAATTTACTTTTTTAATTATTTTTTGGATATTTTAAATTTGATGTAATGTACTGCTATCAAAAATAAATTTTAAAAAATAAAAAATATAGATTATTTTAATATTTTTTTGTAAACAAAAATTATTTTAAAATAAATCGTAGACATATTATTTCATTTTATTAATTAAAACCCACATCAAAGATAAGTTCCATTGGTTTGGAATAAATTGTAACCATGAGTTACAATTCCATTAGGATATGCACCTGCACTTGCCTCGTTCCTCCTCATTTTTTTAATATATTCCTTCCAAGTGGGAAATTTAGACATTTGATAAATATATATATTTTTACTAAATTGATTTTTTTTGTTGATAATTTACATCTCTGTATCAAAATTATTGGGTTTTATTTAAATCTAAGTCTTGATAATTGGATCATCATTTGATCAATCCACAGATGACACAATGGCTAGATGACGAGTGTTTCTGTGCGTGGCCAATTATTTAACCAAATACAGAGGAGTCTTACTATATTTGAAGATGGTTTAGCGATGATGGAAGTACTTATAGCAAAGATGTCACAGGAAGGAGTTGAGAAGAGAAAGTGGTGTCAGATGATTTGCCACTTGTCATGTCGAGAACTTTCCACCTGTAAAAGCCACTTGTATGTGGTGCACAAATGGCAGTGTAACAGCAATCAAAAGATGGCATATGTCCTAAAGTTTGAGAATTTCATCATAGTAGCTTAAGAAGTGGAGAAAATGAGAAATTGTTAATCGATGAGGATCATCTGGTGATCATCGGCGACACTTTGCCACTGTACCCACTTAACATTAATGATGATAAAAAGGAAACAAGCAAGGAAAGATTACTTTAATGGAGTTGGATTCTGTCCAGAAAAGAGCTCCCCCTTCTATCCTTCTCTCTCTATGCCTCTCTCTTTCTATCTCAATAATCTAAAAGCTCTTTCTTTTACTTTTCAATGGAGCATTCACGAGCCCCCCGTGAAGTTTCTGCTCTGAATTCATCTGTATTTCCACTGCCAAACGACCTAATCTCTTGATCCTGCCGTCAAAATCTCTCCTCTCCTTCTTGTTTTTAATTTTTGGTTTTGCTACAGTAACACCCCTGCATTTTCATGATTTGCCTTTTATTCTTTTCAGTTCTTCGTGCCATGAATGAATACTCGTAACCTTTCTTTGTTTGGTCTTTGTGTTTATTGGTAGTTATCATCATCTGTTGAGAAAATTTCAGAATGGAAAGCTGTCGCTAGGCTGGTATTTTCATGCGCTAAAGAACTTGAGCGTGTTTTCTTTGTTGTGTGCATGACTGTTTCTTGTTGGTTTTGCTCAATTCATGAAAATCCATTTGTCCTTTTCAATTTTCTGCAGAACCCATGTTTCTGAATCAGTTCATGCACTTTCTAAAATCAATCCACACTTTCAGGAGGAAAGCTCCTTTTGATTGTTTGTGTTGACACCCCCCACCCCCCTTCTTAATCATATCTTTGGCAGTCATATCAAACACAGCAAGAGAGGTTCTTCAATGGCTAGTTCATGTTTGCATGCATTTCGTCTTCGAAGATCGAAGAGCAAAACATTAACAATTCCTTCCTCGTCAAAATCCCATTTTAATTCTGAAATGGAGAACTTGGAGAGGAAGAGATTTGACAGCTTGGAGTCATGGTCAATGATATTGGAATCTGAGAACGTAGAGACTTGGGAGGATTCAAAGGAGGACCGAGAGGAATGGACTGCTGACCTTTCACAGTTATTTATAGGCAACAAGTTTGCCTCTGGAGCTCACAGCAGGATTTATCGTGGGATTTACAAGCAGAGAGCCGTAGCTGTCAAAATGGTGAGGATTCCAAACCAGGAGGAGACTAAGACTTTGCTTGAACAGCAATTCAAATGTGAAGTTGCTTTGCTTTCGCGTCTCTTTCATCCCAATATAGTCCAGGTCTGTCTGTGGTTTTGCTTTCCAATTCAGTTAAAAGCACAGAAACCATTTCCTTTTATTAATTAGCAATGATTTAGCTGATACGATAAATATGTTAACGAGTAATTAGTGAAGGTATAAAAGGTAATCACTGTATCCTGCGGGTATTTCCTTGGTCTAATGTGTTTAAATCTGTAACTTGATTTGGACAAGTCAATCTGTTCCTAAGTTGTCTTCAACCTGTGGATGATGCCATACTGGGTTGGCCTGATTTTTTGAGACAACCTCAAATTTCCCAGTATCAGCTTGATGAAAGCCTCAAATTTCTTATCTGTATCTGTGCTTTGTACCTCAACCTGAAGCTTCACTGAGTTTCTGACCTCATGCTATTGATGCTTCTGAAAAGAATTAGGCTCTAGTCTTGCTTTATATTCAATTTCCATAGGTGGAAAAGGGATGTTCAATTAAAAACTCATCTTCAATTTGGTTATATCAATATGGTAAAAAGTTCTTTCTTTGCAGTTCATCGCAGCTTGTAAAAAGCCACCTGTGTACTGTATCATCACAGAATACATGTCACAAGGAACTCTGAGGATGTATCTCAACAAGAAAGAGCCATACTCACTTTCAACAGAAACAATACTGAGATTAGCTCTCGATATATCACGAGGAATGGAGTATCTTCATTCACAGGGAGTCATCCACAGAGACCTGAAATCAAATAATCTGCTTCTGAATGATGAAATGAGGGTTAAGGTTGCCGATTTCGGTACATCGTGCCTAGAAACACAGTGCCAGGAAACCAAAGGGAACAAGGGAACCTACCGCTGGATGGCACCTGAGATGATCAAGGAGAAACACTGCAGCCGGAAAGTTGATGTGTATAGTTTTGGGATTGTGTTATGGGAGCTAACCACAGCTTTGCTTCCTTTTCAAGGAATGACCCCTGTGCAAGCTGCATTTGCTGTAGCCGAGAAGGTATGCAGGTTATTTCTGGTCAATTCAACAAGCATTTGCTAATTACAAGCTCCCATAGAAAAAATATTTGCCTGCATGCTTCTTTTTTCTTACAATTTGATGTTTCCAAAATAAAATGCTCAACTTGAAGCATTGGATGTTTCCATATTAATAAGTAGCGTTTGGTTGAAGTCTCTAAACTAGAGAGACGGATATATCAAGAAACCATCTCACCTAAAAGCTTAAGTTGTTAAGTGAGGTCCCAGAATATAATTTATATTATTCTCTAACACACCTTCTCAAGTGAAAGCTTTCTGGGCTTGAAACTTACACAAACTTATACTATCTTGTGCTTGATTTTTATCAAATAGAATGGGGGTGATGAGATTCGAAATCGTGACCATTAGGTCAACAAGCCATGTCATGACACCATCTCACCTAAAGAAGACCTATAATATAATTTATATTATTCTCCAACAAAATACAACTGTCCTTTCTGTTTTGAAGTAATAGAAACTCGCTCCAAAACTGTTATAGACATAGATTTATGTCTCCGTCTCTGTCTCATCCACTAAGTATTTGTCCCTTCTATCACGATACTAACCAAAAGCAACTGTTCATAAAATCATGAGATCTATTATCTCTTAGAACAATCATCTAAAACAGTAAAATTTGCATGAAAAACTTGGTAGGAGAAAGGAGGCGATTGTGTCTGTTATTTTTGTATTGCTATGTTATTGATCATCTGCTAATTTCAAGATTGTATCTTATTTAGCAATGCACCCCTTTTGAACTCATGTTTGCTATTAATTAAGGTGATATCTGAAACTGTTTGTGAAATCTCTCAGTGGTGGCCAATGGATAACCAAAAACAGTAACAATGAACTATCTTGAATGGATTCATTCAATTTTGGTAAGAACTTGGAAATGATGAGAAAGATTATTTCCAGAACCTAGCTACAACACAGTACTGAAAAACAAGTTTTCATAAATTAGTTCAAGTCGAAAACAAGTTTCGATGAGCATGCATCACACAAAGTTGATATTCAGCTTTATTCCTCTCCATCCTTAGGGAATATGAGCAGAAGGAGCATCTCCTTTCTATATCTGCCTCAGTTTTTCCTCAGGTAGTGAGTGGACTAATTCTGTTATCCCCATGATACTGTAAATCTACAATGCTCCATGCCCGCGTAAGCCTTAATAACATGATTTGGGGTTCTGCTGATTTCCAAAACTTAATGTTTTCCATCTGCTGTGAGGCTGTAAACTTTAACTGTGTTACTGTTTTGTTAAATTTGTTTCAATGGAGATTCTAAAAGGCAGCCAATTACCAATTTTGGTTAGCTTGAACATGCTGTATTTTCAGGGTAAGACTCTGAGATTGCTCATCAAAACTCTTACTACTGATCTAGTTCTCTGAAATAACATTTGATCTGTGTGCACAGAAATAATATCTGTAGACATCATTTGAACCATGTGGAAGTGCTTATAGAAACAGAAAATAGTTTCTTGTTTTAGGACTAATAAGATAAGGATGAAACCTGAGAGCTTCCACTTTGGTCATTTGAAATATGAAAGGGCTCTGTTAGGCATATTAGCTGGAACATAATTTTAGATGAAACTGAGTAATATGAGGCTCTGTGAATAACTGAAAGCAAGCCATATTTTTTTTTGCAAGTTTTGTATTAAGCATGGTTGTTAAACTCGGCCCAGCCAGGAGGTTGAAGGTTGACCTGGGGCCTAGAATAGTCAGAGTTTGTGGAAAATCCTGGATTTTTTTTTTCCTTACAAAAAAGGGGTTAACCTAGTCAACTCATGACTAGGCCTTAAGCTAGGTCAAACAGCAGACTGGGTTTCTTAACTATAGTCTGAAGAAACTTTCTGTGGGATAAACATGGAAATCAGTTTTATACGAGCAATCTTCCTGTGGTCTACCATCTGTAATTAGCAATTATGGGGGAATGCTGTTGTTGCAGAAGATACGTGATAGAGCTTAGAATGCATATTCTATATAATGATCCCATCGTTCCAAATATACTGATTTCACAATAAAAGGAAAACTCTCTGTGGGATAAACATATCTGATCCCATCGTTGTTTCCATTGAGAAATGATCATTTAGTTGCTGACTATATTCTTATCTCTGAAATTAGTTTTTGTTTCCTTGGCAGAATGAGCGGCCTCCACTGCCAGCAAGTTGTCAGCCAGCACTTGCACATTTGATCAAGCGCTGCTGGGCAGCCAATCCATCCAAGCGACCAGATTTCAGTTTCATTGTTTCTGCACTGGAGAAGTACGACGAATGCGTCAAAGAAGGCCTTCCTCTTGCTTCACACTCGGGGCTTGTCAGCCGGAACGCCATTCTTGAACGCTTGAAAGGCTGTATATCCATGAGTTCATCTGTACCTGTACATGGCTAACTCCAATTCAAGGTACTTCCATACTTTGGATAGACCTCTTAAGAACTACAAAGAATGCTAGATTTTGCAGAGAAGAGAATGAATATGGATGCCATGAGTCTGATAATGTGGTTTGCTTATTAGTGTTTGGTTACTGTCCCTGACAGAAAAAATAAATGCAGATGGTGGAAACAGAGAAGAGATATCTTCTTCAAAACCATCTCAATAACAGATTTATTTTATGTTTTTGTCTTCATCTCATCAATCAATTAAATATGGTTCTGTCTATTCTGTATATGTTTTTCAATCCTGAAGATTCTAACCAAACACAAAGAAGCTAAGAGAAAACTTCTGTTAAAATTCTTGAATGAACAATGTTGTTTTCAAGATGCATGGAGCTCATACATCAACCATGAATTGAAGCCTTGCTTCCCTTGTAGCAGGTGAAATGTTAGGCAGGCAGGAGCTGTTGTGGGAGGAAGGAAGAAAGCTTCAATTATACAGCAGAGGAGAGGAGGGCCCACAATAGGTGTAAATATATGGTGTCTGTGTCTCCAAAAAAGAAAGAAATTTTCAAATTTCAATCATGGGTGAAAATGATAGCTAGCAATCCAGTTAGAGGAATCTCCACCTACTGCCACCATTTTTCAACTTAATTATTGATAATCATAAAAGTTAGGGTTAGCCCTAATCATGATAGAATATCTATTATGTCTGTGCTTGATCCAATTAAAAATAAAGAGTGTGCTAACTAGCTGTTGCTTTTTAGTTCCCTTTTGTCCCTCTCTCCCCTCCATGATTTTCTCTTCAACAGTCCATGCTAACATCATCCAAGCAGTTTTTAGTTGTTTTCAATGTGTATTTAATAATTTTATATTCCGTCACCTGATTATTATTATTTTTTTCTTAACTATATTGTACTGATGATGTTTGATAACCATTTGTTTGATAGCCATATTGTTCAAGAATAATATAAATTATATTTTGGGTCCTCACGTAACAATTTAAGTTTTTAGGTGAGATAATTCTTTAAAATGATATTAGAGTTTTGTTGACCCAACTATCACGAGTTCGAATCTCATCACCCTCATTTTATTTGATAAAAATCAAGCATAGGACAGAGGGAGTATGTGTGCAAGTTTCAAGCCTAAAGAGTTTTTACTTGAAGAAGATGTGTTAAAGGATAATATAAATCATATTCTGGAATTTCACCTCAATAGGTTAAGCTTTTAGATGAGATGGTTACTTAACACATAAAATACTAAAATGTTTTTTGTCTTCATTTTGTTATACTTCGTAAAAATTGTTGAAAGTTGATCTATAAATTAAGAAATATGATTAGGGACTAAGAAGAAAATTAAATTGAGGCTAAACAACTTAGTGCAAAGGGTTTAAAGCAATCATAGGTGGTTATGTAAATGTGTTGTTGTGTTGGATAAAGATCTTTTTAGGCAGCTGGCTCACATGCCATTGAGAAAAGCAAGACAATATCATTATGGGTTGAATATTTTCGATTCGGTTTAGTTTTTATCAATAAAGCCAACCAATTTGAAGAAAAAAAATCAAACCGGACCCTGTTTAATAGCTATTTAATTTTAAATCTTATATAAATTTATCAACTTTTTTGACTGTGATGAGACCATAAATTGCCTGATCCAATAAAGCAAATGGATGAAGATGCAAGCTGCTTGATCTATAAACCACAAGAGTGTAAATTATGAATGACTTTGTGAGTGGAATACCATCACTCTTTTCATTTCAATGAATGAAAGACAAAGTAGAAACTATTTCAAAAATATTTTACGGTTTCTTATTTCGACAAGGTCCAAATATTTGAATTTAATAGGTTAATTTAGTCATCTCAATTTAAATATTGAACTAACAAACAAAAGATGAGCAAATGAAGAAAAAGGAAAGATTTAGGTTAATAGTTAGATTTTCAAGAAAAAATATATTGAAAAATAACCACTATCATAATATTGAAAATGGTTTTTCAAAGGATAAGGTAAATATAGGGATGAGGTTGATGTTGCTCACACCAAAATTAAATTAACTTTATGATTATTGACTAATTCCAAGCAAAAAAGAGTAAATGTCATTGTCACAAATGGTATTACCAAGAACATTATTTGGTTTTGCTTTACCATTTCAAACTTTTGATTCCAATTAATACGCTCTTAAAATGAATGAATGAATGAGACATTTGGTATTGACTTTATCTTTAATTAATTCCAATGAGATGCCTATCCCCCACCACCATAAGCATCTTAAATTACTTTTAAAATGATCAACCATGCAATAGTGAATAAATAGGTTATTCAAGTTCAATCCACTACTTGATTTTTTTTTTGTTTTTTTTAATCAAACTTTGTATTTTCAAAAAATCTGAAATTAAAGAGCAAGTTGAGAATTTTTGTAGTTTTCGAGTTGTAACTACCAATACTTTAATAAAAAAAAAGTGATAGAGGAATATATATTTTTTTTTAAATAATAATGGTTTTAATAGGTGTAAATACTCATATTATTTTTAGTGAGATCCGATATGCTCATATGCTCCCTTTTTTTTTCGTGTTAGGTAAACACTATATCCCTTGATTATGACTATTAATTCATGAAGTTTTAGATCCTGTTTGATATTATATTTAAAAGAGTTATTTTTAAAATAAAAAAATATTTTTTATTTTTAATTTTAAATTCAAATTTTAGTATTTTTATATCATTTTCATGTGATGATATCAAAAATAATTTTTTTTTAAAAAAAACAAAAAAAAACAATATTTTAATGAATGACAAGTTTCAAAGAGAATATATGATAATATAAGTATAATATAATATAAAGTTAATTTTAATATTAAATCGATTTTTCTTAGGTATTTTTAAATGTTCTGACAAAAAAAAAGCTTATAAAACGTTATTTTAACATGTTTTTAATTGAAAATTATGCATTCTGCACTGAGGATATTAAACACGCACTTACAATTACGAAAGAATAAATAGAAATAAAAAATAAATATAAAAATATTTATAAATAAATAAAAAATGTCAGGGGCAGTAGAGGAATATGAGGCAATGAGGTAAGGTTGCCAAGAATCTGGGCTTAGCTGTCTCCTGTTCCTGTTCGTGATTGGTCAGGCAGGCAGGCAGATTCGCATTCCAGAGATACACTAACCAGCAACAGATATACACCACCCAATAAGATGCTATCCCTCCACCTTTTTTGACCCATTTACACCGATGCCGTCGATGACAATTTTATATTGACTTTTGACCATGCCCATCACCATCATATCATTTTTTTGGATGCTACAATCCCATTTTTTAGAAAACGAATTTTACGGATCCAGGTGATTGAGTAAAATTTAGTTATCCCAGAATCTTATAAAAAATGCATGTCCTGCCTCGAACTCAAGATCTGTTGTACATATCACAAATCTTTTGTCATTACGCCATGATATAATTGAAATTACATTAAAAAATTCTTTTTAATTTTTTGATATCAACATATAAAAATTATCGAATAGCACTCACAAAAAACACACATTAAATTTTGATGTTTTTTTCAAATGAGAAATGACTTTTAAAAGTACTCAAAATGATTTATTTAACTTATATTATGCAATCTAAATGCTGTGCAATGCTACTTTCGATTTCTCCACAACTCAATATGTGTGCGTGTAAAGGGCTAAAGAAGAAAAAGGAGAGATGGTATCAAACTTTGGCAAGCACCTCACTTTTCTTCATGTATTTTCATTTCCAAGGAATTTTTTTTGTTAAATAAAAAATTGTGCACCTTTGCATCATTGCATCATTTCGGATAGAGATGGATGCTTCTGGCCTCTTTTTTTTTGTTTTTCGGTCGAGATTATTTTTGAAAGTATTTTTTGTTCAGAAAATATATTAAAATAATATCAAAAATATTTTTTTTTCAGAGATTATTATTTTTTTATTGTTTTTTAGATTATTTTCATGTGTTGATATCAAAAATAATTTTTAAAAAATAAAAATAAAAAATTCATTTTTTTTAAAAATATTTTTAAAACCCAGTGTCAATGTCTAAACAATTCATTTGTATAAAAGCATTACTGGAAGTGACAAGGGGAGGAGCCTAACTTGCTGCTAAATACCAATTATCAGCAGCAATCTGCATGCAAACCTCTGCCATTACTGCTACAGTAATCTGAGTGAAAAGATTAGTATCCAATCGACTTTGACATAAGAAAAAAACACTTTCTTGACGACAGAATCTCCCATTAAATTTGATTCCATGGAAGTTTATATAAAATTATTTTTTAAAGTGTTTTTCATTCAGAAATATATTAAAATAATATTTTTTTTATTTTTCAAAAATTATTTTTAATATCAATAAATAAAAATGATCTAAAAATATATATATATAAATTAATTTTTTTAAAAAAACCTTTTTTTTCAAAAACATTTTTTAATTGAAGTGTCAAACACCAATAAAGACTTGCTAATTTATAGGATGACTCGATCAAATCATGGCCTAAGCTGTTAACCAGAATCATCAAAAAGCTAGGATAATAATGACCAAAACATTCAATTACTCCAATAAAAATATTTTGAAAAATAAATAAAAATGCGGGTTTAATATTGTGATGTAAGATATTTTATATTTACTTTAAACGAAATATATTTTAAAATCCTGGTTTTATAAAAATAAAAATAAACGGTATACATTGAGGTTTTGTTTATCATTATGTTTCAAAATATTTTAAAAAATTGAAATTTTTTTATTTTTAGTTTTTACATTAATTTTTTTTTTATTTTTAGATTATTTTAATGTGTTAATATCAAAAATAAAAATATATTATTTTAATATATTTTTAAATAAAAAATAATTTAAAAAATAAACTCACTGACAATAAAAGCATATGTCATTGGCCATGTATGTAACAACATACCCCAATAGATGTGATATGATGGTAAAAGGCTTATGATTTGTATAGCAGTTCTTGAATTCAAGTCAAAACATGTATCTCTGATAAAAACCTAAAACAATCAAAATTTTACTCAGCTTACCTGAATTTATAAAATATATTTTTTAGAGATACGGTATCCTCAACTAAAATAAATGTATGTAACAACAAAAGATGTTTGGACTGAAGTGGCGACACGATCAGTGGATTAGGGTTGCCTCTTTTTTTTTCTTATTTGTTTTTTAGAGATTCATTGATCCATTAAAGACATTACCATAATGCAATCACCTTCTCTTTAATCGAAGCATTTTATTTTTGTGCCTGCTTTTGCCGACCTCGATAAGTGATGACACCTTTCTACTCCTTTTCGTTCGTTTCCACCGCAAACACCTCACCCCCCACCGTCTAGCAACTTGTTTTTTGTTTTCTTATATTTTTATTTTCTTACTTTAAATGTTAAAATTGGATTTTTTAAATAAAATTAAAAAAAGTATATATTAATTACTGGTACAATACCAAATGAGCAAGGTTGCAATCTCTTCTAAGTTCCAATGACTAACGTCATCGCTCTTGTACTGCCATTTCCCCTACGTTACGTTATGTTATCCACTCAAGTTCTAAAATTGGAAACCATTTTTTTGTCACGAAAAAACAAAATAAAGAAATGTATTTGATTTGAAAATTAAAAATAAATGTAAAAAAGCATCTACTTTTTATTATAGTTATTTCTATTTTGAGACATTAACCACACAGTAATATTGTTGGATTAAAAAGATTTATTTAAATTGATAATTTATAAAAAGTCTTGATTTGATATGAAGGTTTGAATAATTTTACTATAAAACAAAAGTTACCACTTTGAATTTGTGATTCGATGGATTAAATATTTTTTTTATCAAATCCTTGAATGTTTGCTAAAGCAGTTGAACTCCCGGATTGATTTTAGTTTTAATGTCGAAAATAAATATTTTTTTTGATAGATTTTAATTTTAATGCTATTCATAGATATATCTTACCTAGCTAGAGAGATGATATGAAATTTACTAGAAAAAAGAAGAAGAAAAACATCAAAATTGATGATGATTCAAAATTATAAACAAGGAAGAGAAACCTTCCCTTTTATGATCTTATATTGAAATGCCAGAAAATTAAGCAGTAGCTTGCAGGTTCCATCTAATTCACTAGCCCAAAACACCCCAAATCCTCTCCCCGATGAAGCTCACAAACCTCCTGACAGACCCTTTATCTGTCACTTCTTCACCACCACCACCACCACCACCACCAGCAGCTTCGCCCCCGCCTCCGCCTCCGCCGCTTCTCTTTTCATCCACTGAACTAGACCCATCCATACCCTGCTTCATTCTCAACTCTGCCCTCTTGCTCAACTCACCAGACCCTTGACTATTTCCCTTCCTTTTCTTGTCTTTCTTGCTCTTGTTGCCACGTGTAGAGCCACCATTTCCTTGCTTCAACAACCAATCCTCAAAAGCATCAATAATCTCATGAATGACCTCTCGATTAGGTGACGAGTCCCATCTAATCCAGTAACTCATGTAACACCTAAAACAGTCACAGCTGAACATAGGAGGATGGTCATTACTGCTGCTGCTGCTGCTGTTCTTGGTGTAGAAAGTTGTCTTCTGGCGAGAACCACTCTTGCTGCAGAGGACGTTGTTATTGCCTGAGCTGGAGATAAGATAGGCCAGCACCTCTCTGTCCTCCGGAGAAAGAGCTGCCGTGAGGGTTAGGATGGCGGCTGGAAGAAAGGCCAGGTGGTCTGATATCACCGGCGGCGATGGATGCACCGTGCCTTTACGGTACAGCTTCTTCATACCTGATGCTCCGGACAGATTCTGGGAAGAGATGGAGATGGGGATGGTTTAGGGCTATCTAACAGAGGCGAAGACTGGAAGTTAAAGACTTTGAAAGTTCGATGAAGGAGGAGAGGTGATATCATATATGAGAGGAGAGAGCATGCGTTGCAAATGGCAAACACTCTCGCGCTTTGATGGCAGAGATGTTGGTGACATAGTTTTGGAGGGACATGAGGAAAAAATGAGGTAGTAGGGCTACATTTGTGATTCCAATTGTTTTTTATTTTAAAAATATATTAAAATATTCTCTAGAATATTTATTTTCAATATAAGTTCATTTAAAATTTTAAACCATAAAAAATAATTTAATATGTCATGGAGTAAAATAAAGTTTTAAAATAGAAGCTACATGACAGAAATTCTAAGTACTGATGTTACT
The DNA here is from genome assembly GCA_029228465.1 of Salix viminalis. Classification (NCBI taxonomy): domain Eukaryota; kingdom Viridiplantae; phylum Streptophyta; class Magnoliopsida; order Malpighiales; family Salicaceae; genus Salix; species Salix viminalis. Next base: position 14,641,297 of record CM055436.1, read on the forward strand.
GTTATGTTTAGTCTGTGGTTCCTGTCTCTAGTCACTAAACTGCCCCTCTTTATACGCCACTTTTCAATTAAAGGGCTGGTGGGATTGATTAAAACGCGTGCAGAAAATACTGTAGTAGTATACCTAGATTATCTAGATTTATTGTGGATTATAATTTAAATAATTTTTTTAATATTATTTAGTAAAAATTCTATCTAATTGTTTTGGCCAAATGTATAGAATTATAAAAAAAATTATACTCTTGATTCTTTTGTATTTTAAAAAATTTAGTTCTTCCTGCAATAAAGCGCAACGCAAATAGCTAGTTGAGGCTATTTCAAGAGTTTTCCAACAATAGCACAAAGCTATTTTAATTAAATTTTTTTTTAAAAAAATTTAGACCTACCCAATTTGATTGGTCGTGTGTATATCACATGATTTTTTCCATAGTTAAAAAATAATAATTTCTAAATTATTACAATCTAATTGGTTGAATATAATATATTTTCATAGTACACGTTTTTTTTTATAGTTAGAAAAATAATTTCTAAACTGATATGATTTTTTTTTCTAGCCCATGTGATACCCACTGGCACATTAATTTCTTTTTGTGTGTTTGGCAGCATGGTTATAAAAAAAAATTCACTACTCTTCTTTGGGATAATGTTTAAAAAACATTATGCTTTATTCCCATGATAACAAGTTGCTTCCATGAAATTGTTCACAGCCAAGTCCTTGAAGATAAACACGCAAGTTCGTACCTGAATTCACGAGTCCTAAACTTTTTGCACGCCCACAGGCCATTTAGGGATTACTAGCGATATGCCCGGGCGTTGCCCCGGGGCTTTTTTATCTATGTAGAAAATTGATTGTTTTTATATGTATTGTATTTTGTTATTTTAATATATAATTAGTAAAATTATAATTGATAACATCTGTATAATTGAAATGTAAAGTGGGTCGTATATTTTTTAATCGTAGATAATGTAGATAAAGTTTTTTTAATCAGTTGCATTTTTTCCCCAGTAATATTAGATCTGACACATTATAACTAAAAATATTGTACTTTTTTTTTAAAAAAAATGAACTTATATTTTTTGCGTGCTATAATTAGTTATTTCAATGTTTAATTACTAAAATTGCTACAGATAAAAATATATTAGAAATGAGTTTTTTGCATGGTATAATTAGTATGCTTGCCCGCGCATTGCGCTAGGGTTTTTTTCATGTAGAAAACTAATTGATTTTTTACATGTTGTAATTAGTTGTTTAAATATTTAATTAGTAACATTATAATAGATAAAATATGTAACAAATAATTTTTTTCCCAGCGTAGAAGGAATACTGTAATCGAAATGGGAAGTGGTTTGTATATTTTTTAATTGGAGATAAGCTAGGTAAATTTAAAAAAAAAAATATTTTAGTTGTCTTTTTTTTTCCAATAATATTAGATTTGACACAATATAAATAAAACGAGAGTAACTCGCATATTTTTTTAATTGTAGATAATCGAGGTAATTTTGTCAAAAGAAAAAAAAATTGAGTTGATAATGTAAGTCAATCATTGTACCTTTTGTTTTTTTTTGAGCTGTATTTTATCTCTAGTAATATCAGATTTGAAATATTAAAAATGGGAAAATTGGAAAAAAAATTCAAAAAATAAACCTAAAGAAAAAGAGTATAAAATTCAAATTCAAAGCAAATATTTTTTTTATAAGATTTATTAATCATATTATTATATTAAATGTATTTAAGCATATTGATATAAAAAATTTTTTTGTTTTAAAAATCAAGGGTCAAATTTTTTTTTCTCTCTCTCTATATATTTTTTAGGCTGATAATATTTAATAAATATTAAAACATATAATTAGTCTCACATATTTTATAGAGTAATAAAAATGGGAAGCGGTTCAGTATATGTTTAAATTCTAGATAACATAGGTAAATTTGTAATTTTATTCTTTGTTTGAATTCAATTTTATTTCCAGTAATATTAGATTCCACGCATTACAAATCAAAAATATTTTAATTTATTTTTCAAAATAAACTGAGTTTTTTTTGTCATGTTATAATTACTTAATTGCCGTCTTAAAAGAATAGTGTAATCGAGGCGGAAGTGGTTCTTATATTTTTTGAATTGCGAGATAATGGAGGTAAATTTGTGCGCCTTTTGTTTTTTTTTCAGTTGTATATTTTTTCTCAATGATATGAGATCTGCAATATTCGAAATCTAAATATTGTAAATTTTTTTTCAAAAAAACTAAACTTGAATAAAAGAGCAAAAAAAATTAAAATTTTGAGCCAATTTATTTTAATTTTATAAGATTTATTCATCATATTATTATACTAAATATATTTAAGAATATTGATATAAATTTTTTTTTGCGTTGAAAAAAAAGCATGGTATTTTTTTTTCCTCTCTGTATATATTTTTTTAGGCGATAATATTAAATAAAAATTCAAACATATAAGTAGTTTAGCATACTTTAATTTGACATAAATATACAAATATATAATTAATTTCACACACTTTCAATAAATGTTTTTTTGATTATTATCAGTGATAATATTCAATAAATATTCTAACAATTCAATTTTTTAATTATTATTATTATTATTATTATTATTATTATTATTATTATTATTATTATTATTATTATTATTATTATTATTATCATTGTTAGCATTTAAAAAATATTTGTGATTTAAAAAAAAAAATGAATGTTCACATGATTACTACCAGGAATAAAATTTGAAGACTAAATAAAAAGAAACCCCAACAAAAAAAAAAGATAAAAGAAATATTAAAAACCAAATTAAAGAAAAAATATATACATAAACTTATACAATATTAGGGGAATAATGCATAAATATACACATAATAATAAAGGAAATCAATTTCAATAGAACAATTAAAAACATAAGACACTGAATAAAAATAAAATATATGATTGATTTAAAGTGAAGTATTAATTTGACAACCATTTATACTTTTGCACCAAAAAATATTAAAAAGATTGAAGAGAGAAAAAAAATTAAAAGAAGAGGGACTGAAATTAGAGTGTAATATATAATGCATCGACATGAAGGACAAAATTGAAAACAATATAACCTGCGCACTAAATCAATTAAATGATCTAAGAGAAAACCGAAAAAAATTCAAAGAAGAAGGGATCGACATGCAAACTCCATATATATCAATTTGAATTAAAGGGCCTAATTGGTGTAAATCGAAACTTCCATTACATAAATCAAACAAAAGCCAAGGGGACTGAAATGCATCAACAATAAATCGAGGGGGCTGAAGTGGAATCGGATGAGCGAGAGAGAAAGCGTGCACATAAGCGTTCAGCCGACTATATGAGCCTATACGTCGATTATATCACCACCGCAGCGCCACTCCATGAGATTCGAGGGAAGGGTTGCGAATCGTTCTACCCGGGCGGAGGGAAATTTTTTCACCGCCGTAGGTATGGCCGCCATGCGCCGGCTGAATCGATGGAGGGAGAAAAGCGCTCCCGACAGCGCTGTCACGGACACGACATTGCTGGCGCTAAAGCGCATAGTGGCGTGTGTGTCAATTACTGAAACAACCCCACGAGGCTAATTCATGAATTTTGTCTTATCGGGGGCTACTGAGCGTAATAACACATTTTAAAAAAATATTAAAAAAAAAGGTTCCGGCCGGGACCGGGTGGGACCGACGGTCCGTCGTGTACAATTACAGCCAGTAGCCCTCATCGTAAAAGCGTGTTTTTTGTCTTATTACGGGGGGGGTGGTTTAGCCATTACATCGTTCCGCGTAGGGATAAAACAAAAAAAATAGGGTGGACGAACTCGCGCGACACACGCCGGATAAAAGACCACTCCACAGTGCCACTGAGTCTGAAGGAACAGTACCAAACCCGAGCTCTTTTAGCTTATGTCTTAATATGGGAGTGAAATTCATCCCTTTTTTTCTTTTGTTAAAATCATTTTTTAATATTTTAAAATCATTTTAACATGGTGGTATTAAAAATAAATTTTAAAAAATATAAAATCTACTACTATTTTGATATTTTTTCCGAGAAAAAAACAATATGAAAAAACAAACTCATATAAACACCTGCCTCCAGTGCATGTCCATCCCTGGCAGAATTCTTCTAATACAGCTCAATATGTGGAACATGATTCAATTCAAGCATACCTTACAGAGTTATCATTTTGTTTTATGATCTCGCGACACAAATGTTGAGGGATGAAGAGTGTGCAGAAATACAGCTTCCACTGTCAGTATATGACAATGCTCAAAATATTTCAGCAGTTGACTGCTTGACACTGGATTCATTTTTACCACAGCGTGCATGATAATAATAATATCAAAATATTTCAGCAGTGCCGAGAAAAAACTCTACGAAGAACTCGGCAGGCGAGTCTTGATCCATGATTCCAGGTATTTCAACTCTGCGTTGCTTATCGAATGTCCAAGACCAGGATAAGCCTGCACAAGCGCAGATGATCGGCAGGTTTCATGCATTGAATGATAAAGAAATGAAAAGTTTTATAGAGAACAAGATGTATCACCTTAAACTCGCAGCTTATACCGGCTTGTTCAAGGATTGGCGGTCCTGCTTGTCCAGCTTCAAACAATACTGTCGGGTCAGACATTCCATGTAACCACAGAATAGGTGTCTGTGCAAAGTTAAACTATGAATCAGTCTCGTGAAATCCAAGAAGTGATGTTCTTGTTACAAGCAAATCACTCGGACAATGATAAATGGATACAACTACAAAAGAACAAGGTAGCTGGCTACCACAGAAACATAAAGAAAGTAGAGGAAACTATCTTAGAATAAAATTCTGGGGAATCAACAAGTTCCCACTCTAAGATTAGAAATCATTTGTCTTTAGCAAGACGTACCCTCTTTGCATCTAGTGAAACCTGTTCCATGATAGAAGAATTAAAATGGAGCCCATCCACTGAAGACTGCGCCACCTCCTAGAGTTTTCGGGTACAGCAAAACACTGGTCAGGGTCAAGGCACCTGTAAGAAGTTGTTAGATATCGGGAGGACCTGAAAAAAAACGAGATCAAGTTTTCAAAGTGTGTAGGTTTGAGGCAGAGAAAGAGACCTCCTTGGCTGAATCCACACACAAATACGTTCTCAGGATTTGTCCCTGCAGCTATTTCCTTGTCTATCATTGCATGCACATGCTGAACAGCTTTCAACAAACCACTCTCATCTTTTGGAGAATCCTGAAGCAAGTCAGCAAAACAAACAAACTCAAAACACAAGCAAAATCTGGCATCAAAAGCGTCCAACATCCTGGATGTTTGAGGAAAATACTGGCGGGGACCAACTCAAGATTCGAGCCAAAAAAAGAAGAAGATAAATAACCCATTTGTTTCATTATCACTCAACATCGCATGAGACTTGCAAAGCTTATTCCATAACTAGGTACTCATGCGAGTGTATTATTTCAACACAAAATTAGATATTTTAAAACTGAAACAAACGTGCAGGTCAAGGCTAACAATTCAATCAAACTGCAGCTACAATATTCAAAATATTAACTAGTGTATTCTTTCTGTATCAGAAGATTAAGATGATAATGGACAGTGAACAATCAAAAATTGATGTAGAAACACCATGAAGCAAGAGTACACAGGCTTCTCGCTGAAATGGCTAGAGAAAGAAGAGTTGTCAGCCTCTTCAGGTAAAGATGGAGAGAGCTGGCTGGTGAACCGAAGAACAAGAACAACTGGTGGAAAAAGGATTTGCCTATGCTAAGAAATTTGCAGATATCGAGGAAAATAAATATCCAACCAGAAGAATTAACAACGAATCCCTTGCGAAACACTATTTTATTTCCAGCAAAAGTTCAAATTACAAAGTAGGCGTCAAATGAAAAAGTTTAATGTCACTAGAATGGAATAGATGAGTTGGGATCAGAAGTCTGAGGAGAACAATCCGAAAAGATGTAACAAAAGCTTTACTTACAGCTGTCACAGGAATCTCATGGATGTCAAACCATGATGGCATTTTAGCACCATCTACAAGGACAAATCACAAACTAATTAGTAAAGCAACGGAGTACATAGAGAGAGAAAAATCAAAATATCTCATGGGCTAAAAAAGAAATTACAAGGTCGCATGAGCTCATTCCAAAGTTATTGGTATATAAGACCCGAGCTTAAAAAACTTGATTAGAAGGGGGGATAGGATCCATAAAGGAACCAGAATAACACACCCAAAAGAAGGAAAGTAGGAGGGTAAACATGGTCTGGAACTGTATAACTAATAGAACACATACATGGGCACTACGTAAACACCTGCCCCGCCCAAAAGACAAAGGAGGGGTTATAAAGATTAAAGTGAATGAAAACAATGAAAAAATAAATCAATATTCAAAAGTGATAGTCCACCAAATCTGGTTTGAACAATTATAAAACAGAGCAACAAAACAAGCTTCTCAAGATCTCCTTTCCCACTAACTCTTCTTGTTAGCTTCATTTTACGCTCTCTCTTCCATAGCCACCAAAATAACAGCTCATAAATGAACTAAAAGGCATCAAATTTCCAACCTTTGAACTTCCGCTCCATGTCAATCCTCATAAAACTTCTATCTTCATAACCAATATTCACAATGCTAACATACTCTATTTCAATCTACTCATTCTCATCAAGATGTTATTGACCACTTATTCTCTGCCATTAACAGTCCAGAAAATACAAACACTATCAGCAATAGGTAGAGCCTATATTCAGTGGATTCACAAAGAGGGATCAATCAAAATTAAAGAGCGAACCAATGCTTAAGATGGAAAAATATGTAAAACCCATAAATCACACCCATAAAAACAAGTCCCACACAGCTAGAAATTTCATTCAGAAACCTAAACAAAGATTCACTGGTTTAAAGACAAGGTAAAAAGAACCTTAAAACTAAATTTGGCATAAACCCCATAATAAATAACACCAAAATGAACAAGATCATTAGAGAAACACAGCAAAAACAGAAATACTGCTATAATATATGTAAGGATATGGCTTGGGGGCTTACAGTTGCAGGAGACAGGGGCAATAGGAGCGGAAGGGAAAGACCATTTGGTGGTACGAAATTCAGGAGAAGTGAAGAGGGTCTTGATGGGCTCATTGGCAGGGCCTGAGTCGCCCAGTCCATGAAGCCACAGTACAAAGCTACGAGCAGCAGCCATGGATTGCTGTTTTTGAGAAGAAGAAGAAGAAGGGTTTTTTGGCTGCAAGAAAACTGATGCTATGAAGATGGCGGTGCCCAAGAGAAGGGTTAATGAAAAGATTTCAATTAGCCTTCTTGCTGTGAGTGTGAGCAGAACCTGATGCATTGTTTTTGGTCTTCCATGGTGACTCCCTTTTTATATTTCTCTTTTGCCAGAACCAGACCGGGCAATTTCTCTCAACATATTTATTAGTTCTATCTTTACCACATTTTTTTCTCCTCTCCTAACTATTAAAGACAAATATATATATATATATATATAAAAATTATGACCAAGATAAAACTTAAAAAGGGACCAAATTATAAGTGCAAACCTTTGAACATAAAAATATGCTATTAACTTTTCTCCTTATATTATTTTTCTAAAATAAACCCTACAAGGCTATAATCTTATTATGAACAATAGCAATCCTTATTAGTTTTTGTTATAATATAAAGTGCAAAAGGCAAACATCTATACATCAAAATGTTCAAACATAACATTTAATGAAAAAATGATAAAAAAAATCAAGAACAAAAAAATATTAATGATGACGTGAACAAACTAATGTATTTATGTGAATATTAACAACATGGTGATTTCTAGGAAATAAAAGTTTTGTTTTATTTAATTATTATTTGTAGTTAATGAAATAGTTGAATGGGTGATGTTTTTTTAAATGATTTTTTTTAATTCTCAATGTTAATTTATTATTTGTTAATTATTAATATCAATGAAATCGTTGGGTGGGTGATATTTTATTAATTAAAAAAAAAGTAAAAAAAAAGGGTGAAATTAGGAGAGTCAACGTGTACGCCAGCAAGATATAGGGAGGGCAAGCCACTGAATAGGCAAAGGCGACCGACCGAATCTCCGTCTCTCGTCTTTTTTCTACTTCTGTAGCTTGGTTGGCTGTGTCAGGGTAGGGTTATTGTCTTCCTAATCCATGGCGACTTCGAAGCTACAAGCTCTGTGGAACCACCCAGCCGGTCCCAAAACTAGTCAGTTTTCCTCTGCTAAAAATCTTTTCTTTTCTTTCTCTGAATTATGCGTTCCAAGCTTATCTATTCAGAATTTCTTCCGATCCGATCCGACCCGCGACTAAAAAATTTATCACCTGAGATTATATTTGATTCAGATTTGCGTGTTCTTTACATTAAACAATCCAATTTAATTCTTCTAATTTCATTTATCCGTGTTTTTTTTTTTTATCAATTTTCTGTGTTTTAGAATTATTTTGATAAATATTGGAATGATTTTTCAGCCCATTATATATTTTAATCCGGGAATCGCTATAATATGATGACCCAAATCAGCTATATGACTTGTCATCAAGAGGGATTATCTCATGTTTAGGCTTGCAGCCTCGTAATGGGTTTTGTCTTGAGTAGATAGGTGGTACCTACAGCTTATAAACTGTATAAGCCATCGACTCCTGGTGCGGTATATTGGTATTATCAATTTATATATATATAAGCTAAAAGAATGTGTTTTTCAGCTGTGAATACATTGGCTGGCTGGCGAGGATGTTGTTTGATCTTGATTTCAAGAAATATTGTTTGCTGGGTTGGTTTTTGCAGTTCATTTTTGGGCACCTACTTTTAAATGGGGTATTAGCATTGCTAATGTTGCTGACTTCGCTAAACCTCCGGAAAAACTTTCCTATCCCCAGCAAATAGGTAAATTAACCATCCATCCATCCATGGCTTTGTCTCTTTCATATCTTATGCGTTCATGTTCCATGTATGTTGAACATTTTTAGTGTAGGCAAGCCTGTAGCTGTCTCTACCTGTCATACACATCAGCTTGCATAACGTTGAGAGCAGAAGCTTATTCTTCTGCTGCCTGATTCAATACTGATATTATCGTATTCCTCTATTTTACTCTCATTTTTGTCACGTGATTGATTTCCAGCGGTCACTTGTACTGGAGTTATATGGTCACGCTACAGTACTGTAATTACACCCGTAAGTTTTGAGAACCACTTGGTCCTTTTTCCTTTTTATTTTGTTATGCCTGTCTTTGCATCTTTGATTTTGTATGTTGGATGTTTCTAGCTATAGCAGTTTATATATAGATCTGAATGATATAAGTGTGCTGGTTGCTGATTTTAGGTAAGATGGTGAGTGCAATCTGAATTTGGTGGAATACTAAAAAGAAATGCTATACTAGTTACCAATGATTACTGTTTGTATAGTCTGATCAAATGTATTTGCTCTTTCATAAGAGTATGTGATCATATGTATTTGCTCTTTCATAAGAGTATGTGATCATATGTATTTTCTCTTCTATAAGATAACCTGCAAGAGAAGCTTTCATTTGAAAAGGTTGAAATTTTTAGTCATTTTGATTGAATTGGTGCCGTGGAATGATGGATAGGCTAACTTTTAGTTATCCAGTGAGTTTCTCATTTAGAAAACATGGGGAACTTTCCTCAAATTAAATGAAAAACGTGGTATTATTCAGTGAGCAGTCACCGGAACTTGATTTGGTTTGATGGATGAATTCTCATCAACATTTGGAGAAATGAGAGATCAGATGGGTAAGGCACTGGATCATGCAATTTTAGTTCTCATCTCATAGGAATAATAGTGCTATCCCTGAACTTTTTACAAACATTTAAGAAAGGATATGTGCTTGCACTTAGACTGGTGTGGGTCCTTCCACGGTCATGTTTGTATGCTATTATGTTGATTGAAAATTTTAGTTAATTTTGGTTTTAACCTTTTTCTTTTTTCTTCTCCAAATTGCAGAAAAATTGGAATCTATTTAGTGTAAATGTTGCCATGGCTGCGACGGGCATCTACCAACTCAGTCGCAAAATACAGTAAGTTATTCTTGAATTGCTGTGCATCTTCTTATGGAATTTAGCAGAAAGTTAGATTATCTCTCTCTAATTCCATTGTTGCGACAGATAGTTCATCTTGATATGTTGAATCATCCATGGTTCTCTTTCTTCTGTACTCTTGTCTGCATTTTTTGCTACTTTTATAGGCCAGGGCGTTAGCTGTACAGATTTTTAATAACTTATTCTACATCTCCAGGCACGATTACTTTTCTGAGGCAGAAGCTGCTGTTGCAGAGGAATGATGAAAACCTGCTGTTCTCTTTGATCCCCCTGTAATGAAGCCACTGCTGTTGAAAACGAATAATGACGAAACCTGTTGTTCTGTTTGATCCTCCTGCAATGAAGTCATTCTGCCTTCTCGCAAGGCTTTGGATAATTTAGTTATGATTTCAGTATGGCAATTTGTACAGATTGTTGTAGTGCTTTTCAAGCTCTACTAGTGCTCGCCGTTGCTCATTTTCCTCGAGTTAATAATTTGCAGTTCATTTCGTCGATCAAGATTGTTGCTGTGCTTTTCAAGCTACAAGTGTTCACCGTTGCTCATTTCCCTTTATTGCCTAATTGAATATAGTTAATAATTTGAATATAGTTGCAGTTAAGTTGTTTTTAAGAATGTTTTTCATTTAGAAATATATTAAAATGATATTTTTTATTTTTTAAAAAAATATAGCATATCAAAATAATCTAAAAATATCAAATAAAAACTTTTTTTTTTCAAAAATACTTTCCAAATATACTCCCAAACTTGGTAAATAAACCGTTTGAACCACAGTAAACTTTCACGTCGTAAACTGCTTTTGAATCTTTCATTATCTTCATAGGTTCGAGCGGCATACATTGTATGCGATCATGATCCATATCTTTTCCAGTAAAACTATAATAAATATACTCCAGTAGGGTTTTAATCCAAATTTTAACAGGCAGCTTCACAGATAGCATTCGAGCTGTTGGTCAAGAAACCAGACACCAACTGGTTCACATATCAGTCCTAACATGGCACATCCAAGTTCAGAAAAAAACAGAGAAGTCATGAATTATGTTTACAGCAGAAAGATTCAACCATCTTCAAGAAAACCAGGAAAAAAGATAAAAAGAAACGGAAACAAAGGGGGGAAACTCAGTTATTCAATAATTAAAAAATAGATGTCTCAATCGGTACAAGTTGCAATCAGCTCAGTAGAGAGCTACAAAGGTACAAGCTTTTTGCCACTGACACACTTGCCCTCGGTAACTAGTAAACAAATAGACCATTTTCATAGATCCTATATGTCTAATAATCTGAAGAAAGGATCCCGCAATGTACCATCACTACTCAATTTAACCCTTTTCAACTTCCCATCTCTGGACAGACCGGCTTTTGAATCTGAGTCGCCATCAAGAGACCAATCCTAAACTCAAATCCAAAGTGCTTTCATTCAGATCTTGTCGTACCACTTGATTATCATCCTGAGAATGAAGTAAATGTTTGAGCCAAAATTAGATGAAAACTTGCAGTTTGAAGTTCAAAGCTAAGTAAATTGTGGGCGCCAAGAGGGCGACATGGACTTTTCAAACAAGATAATCCTATATGGATGGTAAATAAGAATTGAAATTCATAAGCCAATTCACCTCGTTTTCTTCCATTGGTATATCATTTATGTCAGGTTTTTCTTCAGCGCTGTCACTCCTGGAAACTAGTTCTGCTAAAGGGTCAGTTTCATTCAGTTTAGATTCATCATCAACCTTTTCCAAGGCCTCTTGTTCTTCGGCCTCTTTTTTTTGTTTCTCTAGCAGATCAACCTGCGTTGTCAAACAGCCAAAATAATGGACAATAACTAAGTTATCAACACAAATGCAGACTAATACTTGAATGGACCTCATAATCAAAGCATAAATGCATTTTCCAGTTTTTCCAAAAAAATAGCCAGAAGAAGTAGAGCACTTTTACAAAGTAGTCTTTCACGATGATTATCATGGGAAACAAAATTCAGTAGCAGATTCATTCCAAACAAATCTAAATTAACCTGGTTTCACCAACCAACCAACCCCCGCAAAAAAAAAAAAAAAAAAAACTACCAAACAATTGTCTACAGCAACACACTAATATATCTCTTGAAATTTGACCATTTGATTAATTATCACTTAGCTTTTGAAACAATATTTGGACCCATCACTAATTTTGGGCAGGAACCAAACCCTTCCACCAGTTTTTTTTGCTGAATTACTTCTGCCACTTAACAGTATTCTTGCCAAGGGCTCTTACCCTTTAGTTCCCACTATCTTTCACCATACCCTTTTTCCTCCTGATATGTAAGAGTGTACAGATCCAAGAGTTCCCAGTGTCCAAATCTCCTAATCAACCGGTTCCACCATAACACAATGGAAATCCATGGTTCCATGCACGAAGATCCATAAGCTTCCAGGAAAATACCCGAACAAGCTTTTGCCCTTCCATTTAGCCTTCCAATGAAAGTCAAGTATCACACCTGTGTGCTCAAAGTTTATACAAGGCTTCAAAAACTGAACTTCCCACCATTCGAGAGGTTCCTGACAGCCTCTCATATTTTCCTTCGGTGAATTAAAAAAAAGAAGGTACAATAGTACAGTTTCCAGGCCTTGCATTCTTCTGTCAAAACTTCATTTCACTGCATCTCTATCAACAACAACTTCAACCCAGTTACTGCTTGGCCCACAGTTCAGGCAAAGCACCAAACAATTAAAGGCCACTCTCCTTATGTGCATCAAATACACCAATGTTTTAACAGTGTGCAACAAATAGAACAAATGAAAAACTGACAAGAATTTTGTCCATGCAACTGTTTCAAAATGAGTGAAGGTTAGAAAAAAGGTGAGCATAGAGCTTGTTTGTAAAGATGCATAGTTTTGTAGCCCTATACATATGATGTAAGACTGGATTACTTCAAACTTATAGAAATACCCGTAGTATACAAAATTGTAAGGCACACGGTCAGATACATTGAATCACTTTTGTAAGACAGATACATGAATGTCATGCATATATCTTGATAATGATCTATCAGCACTTCAACTTAAACTAAGAAGTCAAGTGCCAGGTTCTTGACTTGCTATAACATTAATTCACAAACTAGCCCAAAAATCAACAGACAGAATTGAACAGTAATCTAGCCACTGCCTTGTGATTTAAAAATCTACAGCATTCATTCAACAATACCTATAATAATTACAGGCACACTAGATCATCATTTCAAGCTTGATTTCTCAGTTTTTCTTATTCTTAAGGATAGGAGCAATTCTATTCAACAAGGACAAGAAAACTGCCTCTAAAAATCTCTCCAAAGAAGGCCTTTTGTTGATTACTTCAAGGCATTCCAATTTCCAAAGCCTTGTTGAACATAGCTTGGAACATGAGGGTGATTACATTTATAGAGATTCTGATGCTGAACATCTGTATTTTCCAAAATAAGGTATTTGTACAGCTGAATCTCCAGCTCCTTGTCCTTGTAAACATTCAAATAAATTAAGAAGTGACAGCAAAGCACCAACAAGGGCATGGGTACCATACACTTAAAAAGTAAATGAAATTATCCTGAAGTTAGTTGACATATATAGGCTAGCAATTCAGACCAATTAAAGCTCCAATTGAACCATTGAGTGCATCCATTGATGCCTGACTTGGACCACCAGCGTTTCCTCTAGTTTATCCAGTGTTTATCCCAGAATCCTAGTTTACCCTTTCATTTGCACCAAGTGACAAAACACACAAGATCAACATAAACATGATTTTGTTCTCTCATTCATTTCAGCCGAACATTATTCTACTTTCCATGTTGTGTTATTATAAAGCAAGAAAGAGAAGTAAAAAGTCAACAGCCAAAAGCCAAAAGCCAACAACATTAATGGCTAAAGAGCATGGACTTCAGAAGGTCTTGGTCATGCATAACACAACACAGTTGACCAAGCCAACCTTAGTCGCACCCACCTAGAATCTAAATCAAAATCTAACTATACTGATTACCACACAACCAATCATATCAAAACTCATGCACGTTTTTTTGAATCAATTGCATCCTTGAAAGTCTTTATAACTGTGACTACCTGGAGGGTACTTGTCACTATCCAAAAATGTAATGATCCTCGTAGATAACAGACTAAGGAAAACATTTTGGGACCGGGAGAATATTACTAGCTGTTAACCCACCAATGGAATGCAAATGGGGTCTATACCCTAGTAAATGTCTGAAAACTCTAGAAAGCAGCCTCAAAGCAAATTAAAATAAACAATGTCACATAGTCAAAGTATCTGTACATTACAATCTACAAAATCCTAACTAAAGAGGCAATCTTTCACCGCCAAGTCCACATTGCCCTGGGGTGACTGAGAACTATAGCTCTGAAATCCTACTAAACTCGGAATCTTTCTCACTATCAAGCCCAAACCAACCTTGCATAGCTACAACATAATCATTGATCCTTTGGATTTTCCCACATAAACATCAAAACAGACAGGCAAAAATACAAAACTGCAGAGGAAAAAAAACTTGCAAAAAGCCCAACCCACAAATTCGTAAAATCCTAACAATCTTACAAAACCCATTGACAATTTACTCCAAAACCTCTACTTGTGACTACCAAAACAAAACCACTATTCATCAATAACCCAGATCTAAATCAGCCAATCCAATCACACACAACCCCAAATAATTTCTAAAATCAAAATCCCAAAAATATAAAATAAGTAACCCAATCGAAACCAAACCAAAAGGGGGGAAAAGGTACCGGAATGTATTTGAATTTACGCCTAGGAGGCTCATCGGGGGCGTCGCCATTGGCGAGATTAGCATTGTTTTTATTATCATCAATGCCGCTGTTACCGTTGTTAGTGGCAGGAGAAGAAGAAGAACCGTTGGATTGCGACAAAGGGGTCCACTTATAAAGCAAGAGATGGGAGCCGTTATTACCGTTAGAAGAGTTTGAATTGTTAGCAGCGGCAGTGCCATTACTAGTAGCGTTATGGTGATGCGAGTGGGTATTGATATGGTTTGATGAAGACGACGGTGGGGTTACGTGGACCCATCTCTTCTTCCACTTCCTAACCGGCCCACTGAACACCGTGGCTGGCCCGTACCGAGTCGAAGATCTCCCCAGCCGCGCCCCGACTCCTTCCATTATTTGCTTTCAAATCGGTGCCGGATCGCGCGCCCACCACTCCAAAACTGAGTATTAATCCTTTTATTTGTCTTTTCTTGTATAGTTGATTAAAAGGGGGGGCGGGAAATTAAAATTATTTTCTCTTTGAAGCTGTCTTCTTGCCTCCTCTCTTCTTCTATTTTTTTCTCGAAACGAATATAGGCAGAGATGACGGACAGCTGGTTTTTACCTGTTTCGGGTTCGGGCTCTCGGGTATGGGTATTTTACTTTTGGGGCACTTTCTAGGATTGAGGATCACGGCCTTTGAACTTTGACTCTTTTTCTTAAGTGGTAATTTTCTTACCTTTTCTTTTCTTTTTCAAAAGAGAGATGCTGGTATTTAATTACTGAGTTAAATTTTTTTTTACAAAGAAGAAAAACATTAATGTCGATAAGAACAATTTTTAAGATCAAAATATTTTTATTTTAGAAAATATATTAAAAAATAATATAAATTATATTCTGAATTTTATTTAAAATCTTAAATTTTTAGGTGAGATAGTTTTTTATACCCCAAGCTTAACAAGAAAATTAGCACAAGAGTTTACATTTTTTTAGCATATGACTTGAATTAATTTCCTAATTTCTAGCTACAAACTGTTTTTTTATTTGTTTTTTTTTTTTTACTTTTAGAGAGCAACATATATATATATATATATGATGTATAACCTCCCGTGGTACCGAAGCATTATCCGAAATGCCTCGACGTCGAGCAAACATATTGCACAGATTGACAGGGCGAGATTGTTTGAAATTCACTAGTTTATCTTTTTTTTTTGGAATCGGTACAATCAATTTTAATTTCCCCTAATTCTTTATGGAAGCTACCTTTCATAGACACATTTCATATGAGGATGTTTTACACTGTGTTTTAAAAATATTTTTGAAAAAAAATATATTATTTTTTTTATTTTAAATTAAAAAAATAATATTTTTATATCATTTTCATGTACTGATATCGAAAATAATTTTTTTAAAATAAAAAATATTATTTTAATATATTTCTGAACAAAAAATATTTTCAAAAACAATCACAACCACACTCCCAAATAATCACAGTACACGATCACATCCCCATAAAAATCATACAGAAATAAGGGCTGAAGATCGTCGATACCTGGGGCTTTAAATGAGTTCATACCTACATAAACTTCATCAATAGCGATAAATCCCCTTGATTCCACAGTTTGAAAGCTGCACCTCCTCCATAGATTTCTATATCTGAAACAAAGTTGTCAATACTATTTCGGAACGTTCTGTGCTGTTAAAAAAATTGAGATCAAACGATATTATTTTTATCTCGGTTTTAATTCCGGTATGTTCGAGAAATACTGGCTAAATACCGGTCGGCATGTCTCGGTACCGTTCTGGGTGTGCTGTTTTGGCCTTAAAATTCCTTTTATTTTGATTAACTTATGATTGCGTTTCTAATTTTGAGATTATGTTTGTTTAACTTTGTGTTTATATTGTATAATTTAAAATTAATTTATCTTGAATTTTAATTATACTTGTTAAAATAATATTTTAATTTATATATATATATATATATATATATATATATATATATATAATTATATATGAATAGTACAACTCCGAAACGGCACGCTGAAATGCTCCGAAACCAAAACATTTCATACCAATTGAAAAATTTGAAATGGCAACCAAAACAGTATTGACAACCTTGATCTGAAGAGCAGAACAAAGACTTCAAAAATCTAAGAGCTTCGTTTTGTAGCCTCCACCATTCCCCGTTACAAAGAAAGATCCAAATGATTTTTTTACTGGATTATTGGTACCACTTGAGCTCTTCCTGCTTCAAAGCTAGATTATGAGCTTGTTTGGTATTGTGGTCAAACTGTTGTTTTGATGAAATTCATAAAAAAAAAATCATTTTAAATGAATATGTTTTGGTGTTTTTAGATTATTTTGATGTGCTGATGTCAAAAATGATTTTTAAAAATTCAAAAAATATTATTTTGATGTATTTCGGCACGAAAAGTACTTTAAAAAACTATCACAACCGTTTTCCCAAACAAGCACTGGCGTCGCAATTCGCGGTGCAAATTAGAAAGAAAAAAAAACATTATTTAATACCCTTTAATCCAGCCTAAATTCTTCAACTATATATAAGTGGTTTTAATATAATTGTTAAATTTTGATTAGCTCATGAAAACATTTATAGCGGTTTACCAGAACAAACTTGATGAAACAAATTATTTAGAAGAACGAATTATATTTTAATATATTTGATAAACAACTATTTTAGTAATTTATTATAATCTCGTTGACTTGACTAGCCTAAAAAAATATAAATGATTCACAATCAATTAAATATTAAAGAATAAAATTAAAAAATTATCCAATTAAAAAAAAATTGATTTGAGTTAACCTGAATGTACTTATGAAATCATGATATGAGATTACGAGATCAAGATAAGCTCATAAAAAGCAAGTCGAAAAAACATAAATATATTAATAATAATTTTGTAAAAGAATAGCTAAAATGACATTTTATTTATCTTTTTTATGGGAGCATGAGAAAACCAAAGAAAAACTAGAATATAAAAGTAAAAGCATTTGGTTAAAAAAAACACATTTACAAGATTATTTTGGAAATTTACATGTAACTTGCAATTTCTCAATTGACAAAGCTCAACGGATTGTAAAAGATAGGAGGCGGGCCGGCGACCTATTCGAAGCAATGGTCCAATGGGCCTTTTAATGGAAACAAAGGTAAGGATCGACGAACAGCATCTTTGGGCGGCTGAGATGTTCCTTCCACCACCACTACTACCACGATCTCTTCGTATAAAAGGAAGCCTTCAGCACTAGGGTTTCATCTACACATTCACAACTTTTCTCTGCTGGGTCTGCCTGATCTCCTTCCCTTGTTCATCTTTCTTTCATTCATGTTTTGTATTATATTATACCAGCTGATTAGGGCTGAGCTACATGTACCAAGGGGAGGTGTTAAAAAAATGGCCTTCTCCTTGAATTGCCAAAGTGGCTGTAGCTATATCAATCTAATTGGCTGAGAAGCTAACTGGCCGGCTGTTGTGGAGATTGATTTTCTTTCTCCGATCGATAGATCTGCTTACCGAGCTTCTCACATTCCCTTTCATTTTACTTCTTGTTTTGTTTATTTTCTGTCTTTTTTTTTTTAAGTTTCCAGATGCAGATGGAAAGAGGAGGGAGAGAAGAGGGAAATGGCATAGGGTTTAGCCTTTTCCAGAGACCCTTCTCTTATATCATTCAATCGTCACTTTCCAGGCTTTCTGCTTCGAATTTCCCAGCAGTTAGCGTCTATCCGTGACAACATTTATTCTTCT
This sequence comes from Salix viminalis, assembly GCA_029228465.1. Classification (NCBI taxonomy): domain Eukaryota; kingdom Viridiplantae; phylum Streptophyta; class Magnoliopsida; order Malpighiales; family Salicaceae; genus Salix; species Salix viminalis. The sequence goes on from CM055436.1 coordinate 14,659,819, forward strand.
CAAGCTTGGCTCTTGTTTTTGTTATTTTTCATGATTTGATCGAAACCTTGAACAAAAACAGCGTGTTAAAACAATATTAGGCCACTCTGTTTGTGATTCGATATAATCATGCCTGTCTAGTTCAGCTTTCATTAGGATCTTGAAACTCTGAAACCTTCCTTGGTGGAAGGACAAGAGCAGCCCAGAGAGGGTGGTTGCTGTTTAGGCCTGTTGAGCTCCATGGATGAGGACGTTAGGATTCAAGGAATCCACACAAGTGGTGGAGCAACATTTTAACATTAATGATGACCGGTGAATAAATATGTCCCCTAGATAATCCTTGAATCATCATCGTTACCTGAAATTAAGCTGAAATCTATAAATCCCAGAAGATGAACGAGCTGTTCTTGTTCATGTTGAAACCAAAAGAGTCATCAAATTTACACAACTTCACCTTCGAAAATGAATGTTTACCCTAAATCTTTTTAATTCAAGACAGCAAAGCTAGTCTACAGGACCTTCAAACTACTCTGTTGGACTATTTCTATCGTTCAATGGAGTTTTAATAAACTATACTCGAGAGAACCAGCATTAAAACAAGGGTATAGAATTACAGAACTGCTATACAATTTATGTTGTCTTCCATCGGACAGAAGATGATAGCCTTGATTGATTCTAGCCGGTGCAAGGGCACGGTAAGATATCAGGATTTGAGTGTTTTTAATTATTTCCAAATGGTTTTGATATAAATATATTGAAAAAAATGCCTCTAATTGCATTATTAAACATGCAATGTGACGGGCTACAATTTGCCGAACCAGACTCAACCGAAGCAGAAGAGGGGAGAGGGAGGCAAAGCCCAGCTTTACCTGTCAACCACCCAGCCCGAACCAAATCTAGACCCTACAGACTCTAGGGATGGTAGTTCTACAGGGAGAGAAGAAACAGGCTCGCTCTCTACCAAACCTTTCCTCATTGCCCAACCAACACTCCGTTCCTCATTGGTCCATCAGACCACAATGAAACTCAGCTTTTATAAAACTGTTGAAAGAAGTGTCATGCAAACACCACCACTAGTAAGAGTATTTGGGTGGATTTATCCAGTGAAGTGATTTAATAGTAAATACATGTGTGATAACATATAATTTATTTTAATTTGTTCACCATTCCATATGGTTTTATAGAATCTTTTTTAAAAAAATAAAAAATCTTGCTCGGGTTTGCATTTCATTTTTCATTTATGATTGAAACATTCACTTATATAATTCAATTTATTTTCATTGTATCTATAATTATATTATAATAAAATCATTATTATTATTCATAACTTCATACACGTGGCTAGAACTACATATTGACTCAACCATCTTTTCCATCATGATCTCATGATAGAGATATGGTTTTCCAAGAACAAGACAACACAAGTTTTCTTCATGAAACTTTTTTTTAGAAGATACATTGTAATAATATGTGGATTAATAAATCTTTTATTTTTATAACTTTTACATGAACATCTAATACAACTTTTACTTCTATTTTTTTATTAGATAGTGGGTAATTAATAAGACCTCAATCTCATTATAATAATCTATTATGCGCAACTCTTCGGTGAAACTCGATATATTCAAGAATGATTATTCATTATTTCTATCAATTTTTTATAGAATATAGATGACAATATATATTAACTAATTATATAAACTAAATAAATAGCTAACATTGGTTTTAACTCAAAATCATTCAATTATTATTACTGTTCATCATCTACAAAGAAACCAATTCAGCAGCACCCACCTTGCCTACCTCCACTCCGAAACCACAGATCGTAGTCCATGAAGACAATTCTGCATTTCCAACTAGAATTACACTGATTATGATCCCAGCTCATGGAGATGCGAACTGGTGCTCGTAACAAGGCTGAGTACATCACCGGAGAAACAAAAAAACCCGACCCTGCAGATCCAAAGTTGGAGGCATGGATAAGTGAAAATCATCGAGTCAAAAGGTGGTTGATTGACTCGATGAACTCATCGTTAATACAACCATTCATTCGTCTTCTCACAGCTAAAGAGATATGGGAGGCGGTGTCTAGAACCTTCTATGACAGATCCGGACGAAACCAAACAAATTTGGTCTGGAGTATATCATTCTTCAAATGGACGACGGGAATACTCTGTATTTCCGTTAAATTATAAATTATCAGTCGATCATCATCAAGTGATATTGAAATCAAAACAAATTGAAGCAGCCTATATATCAATGCCATCGCTTCGGAAAGCAGCAGTCAAATGGCTGACTCCCGAACCACCCTTCCTTGCCAAATCATCTTTGCAATGGTAAATTCTCACAGGCAAAGGCTCGAAACCAGCAACTCGTTTTGCATGACTCACCTCGCGATCAGATTTTGCTCCCTTTCTTCTACTTGAAACTTCATTCGTTGTCCGCTTGTAGTGGCCAGACCACTTTGCGTTCATATACCCATATCGCCTCCAAGGTGCTACAGGCATTCCCGCTCCCTTCATTGATTCTCTCATGGCATTGCACATCAATCTCACAATCTTCTTGACCTCCTCCGGATTCCCAATGTAAACTCGTGGAAAAACTTGAAGCAACTCAGTATAATGACTGGTGGGGCGAGCAATTATGAACTCCCCAGCTAAAAAAACTTCAACAATGTAGCGTTTTCCACTAACATTCACGTCTACGTACTCATAATTTCCTGCTGGATGCCTCCCGAACTTATCCCACTTTGATTTGCACAGACCTGGAGTGATTCACAAGAACAGATTAAATAAGAACAATGTGTGATTTCTGATCACAAAACCCCTATATTACTGTGAGAATTCTGCAATAATTGATATTCGTAAATGGGAAGATGTACTAACCAGCATCAAAGCCTCGCTCCCGTAAATGAGACATCAATCCTCGCTTAAAGTCGAGGTGCGACGACAACGAGGATCTTTCTCCTATGATCCCACAAGCCATCTCTGTCTCTTTTCGAATCTTTTGTCTGTCATTACCATCATCTTCTTCATTGCTACCTAGCAAACTCTCCAGCATATCCTTGGTTTCAGAAAAAGAGCAGATATCCCCGGGGTCCTGATCAAGATGATCAATATTATTCTTTGATTGTGGACGATTATGATCCGTTTGATCTTGATGAGCAAGATTATTATTCTCCTTCTCGTTGTCATCTCCTCCGGCTCTAAATTGATCCGTATACTCTCTCTCGATAAAAGAATTGACAAGATCGGAGAGATCTGCAGAATTGCTGTCAGGAGAGCAGTGCTCGCTCCCACTACTCTCGCAAAGCCTAGTAGCCCGAGACGCCTCGTTGAAAGCTGCAGCTACCCTCTTGAACCTCACTGGACTGGTTTTAGCCATTTTTGTCTCACCACTATATAAATCCATAAATCCAATCACCCTTCTCTCTCTATATATATATTCTCTTCACCTGCGCTTTTCTTGAGAATGATTGAAGCAGCTAGATGTCTAGAAAACACCGAATCTGAAAAGGGCTAAACGTCTACAGGTTAACTTTCATCAAAGACCTAAAAGAAGATCAGGATGGTGTAAATCGAGATGAGGCTAGACAGCACACACACACATATATACAAGAGGCTAGACAGCAGCTGGAAAGAGAAGGTGAAAGTCTGTGGGACCACGACAGTTTTATGTATGCGGACTTGATTATGCTAACCTTCGATGTATCTCTCTGCTACTTGGAGTCTAGGTTCATGCTTAACCAATTGGATGCTGCATGTATTTTCTCCACATCCATCTTTGTTCACTTGAAAAGGTTAATGTTCAAAAACTAGCTATTAAATTGATGGGATTTGTACGTTTAATTACAATTTATGAGTTCATGATCAATTAGTGTTAAGTACGTGCGTTTTCCATAGATTTGAATTGAATAGTGCTTCTCCAGTGGGCAAATTTATCTTTTAATTAATTATAAAAGGCAGCCTTCAGCACTAGGTTTTCGTCTACACTTTCACAACTATTCTTCTTCTGGGTCTTCCTGGCTGCCTGATCTCCTTCCCTTGATCATTTTCTTTCATTCATGTTTTGTAGTATGTTATACGAACTGTTTAGGGCTAAGCTAAGCTACATGTACCAAGGGGAGGTGTTAAAAAAAATGGCCTTCTCCTTGAATTGCCAAAGCGGCTGTAGCTATATCAATCTAACTGGCTGAGAAGCTAACTGGCCAGCTGTTGTGTGAGATTGATTTTCTATCTCCGAACGATAGATCTGCTCACCGAGCTTCTCACATTCTTCTTCATTTTCGTCTTGTTTTGCTTATTTTCTGTCTTTTCTTTCCTGGGCACATGCGGATGGTAAGAGGAGCTCGGGAGAGAAGAGGGAAATGGCATAGGATTTAGCCTTTTTCAGAGACCCTTCTCTTATATCATTCAATCGTCACTTTCCAGGCTTTCTGCTTCGAATTTATTCTTCTCAAGCTAATTGGCTCTTGTTTTTGTTATTTCTCTTCTTGATTCGATCGAAACCTTGAACAAAAACAGCATGGTAAAACAACAAAAGGCCACTCTGTTTGTGATTCGATGCGATCAATATTCCTGTCTAGTTCAGCTTTCCTTGGGATCGTGAAACACTGAAACATTCCTTGGTGCAAGGACAAGAGCAGCCCAGAGGTGGTAGTGGTGGTTGCTGTATAGGCCTGGCCTGTTGAGCTCCATGGATGAGGACATTAGGATTCAAGTAATCTACAAAGTGGTGGAGTAACGTTTTGAAATGACGTTTTAACATTGTTGATGACTGAATAAATATGGGCCTTTGAAATTCTCTGAATCATCATCGTTACCTGAAATTAAGCTGAATGGTGACCAAGAATCAGGAAAGTTAAAAATCCCAGAAGATGAACGAGTTGTTCATGCTCTGCCCACATGTTGAAACCAAAAAAGTCATCAACTTTACTCTTTGCGCAACCAAAACTCCCTTCCTCATTGGTCCATCATATCCATCTTGAAAGCAAACCCAGCTTTACTTGTCAACCATCCTGGCCGAACCAAATCTAGTTGGTAACTAGGCAGACCCAACTGACTCCAGGGATGGTAGCTCTACAAGGAGAGAAGAAACGGGCTCTCTCTCTAAAGTAAAACTCCGTTCCTCATTGGTCCATCAGACCAGATTGAAACTCGACTTTTATAAAATTGTTGAAAGAAGTGTTTACTAGAGTATTTGGGTGGATTTATCCAGTGAAATGATTAAATAGTAAATACATGTGTAATAACATATAATTTATTTTTATTTGTTTACCATTCCATATGGTTTTTCGACAAAAAATTTAAAAATAAAAATCTTGCTCACGCGTGCATTTTATTTTTCATTTATGATCGAACATTCACTTATATAATTCAATTTATTTTCATCATATGTATAGCTATATTATAATAAAAAATACTATTATTATCCACAACTCCATACACGTGGCTGGAGCTACAAATTGACTCAATTATCTTTTCTATCATGATCTCATAATGAAGATATAGTTTTCCAACTGCAAAGCAACACAAGTTTTCTTCATGAAACTTTATTTTAAAAGATGCATTGCAATAATATCTAGATTAATAAATCTTTATTTTTATACCTATTACATGAACATCTAATCCCATCTTCACTAATAGTTTTTAGATTAGATAATGTGTAATCAATAAAATTCTCAATCTCATTATAATAATCTATTATGTGCAACTTTTCGGTGAAACTCGATACATTTAAAAATGATTATTCATTATTTTTATCAAACTTTTATAGAATATTGATGACAACATGTATTAACTAATTATATAAACTAAAAAAATTAGCTAACATCGGTTTTAACTCAAACTTATTCAATTTATTTTAATAGTTCCCTTAAATCATAATCAATTCTATATAAAAAATCAAATCCATGTACATTTACTAAAATTCTCAACTTAACAATAAAATTAATAAAATATAAAATGTACCCATTAAAGAAGTCACTATTTATTTCATTACAAAACACTCAAGTCTCAAAATCAATTTCATCAAATTATAACAAATATAGTTTTTTTAAATCTCATACAAACCTTAAAATATACAAATTACACGATCATGCAACAAGTTTCTATGAAAAAAAAAACTATAAAACAAGTAAACACACAAACAAATCACATTTACTACATTTAAATACTAAAAAGAATATTTTAAAAACAAGTCGAAACAAAAGATAACTAGTTTTTTCTACTTAAAGGGAGAAATCCAAAAAAAAAAAAAATGAATCATAATATGAATGCTGACAGACTGAATATTAGAGTGACCATATTTATTGTGATGAGCGACTGATTTGTGATAAATAAAAGAGGTTGTTATTTACAGAGAAAAGAGAAAAATGAAACAAAAAAAAAGAAGAAAAGAGATGAGATAGAATTGTTTGTCAGATCGATCGTAACTTAAGTTTATTAGACTCTTTACCTTCTCAAATATCATAAGGTCCTTATACAGTAACTCCGCAACCAAACAACCCATACTAACTTATGAATTCATTCCGATAAATAAAAAATAAATCTTCATAAATGAAAAATATATCATTTTAGTTTTTTATAAAATCAAGATTTAAAATATAATTAGATTCTATAGTCTGGAGCACAAAATTTATATGAGAAAAAAAAACAGAAGTTATCACTGTGGTTTGTTTTTGTATTATATAACTATGGCTATCTGATCAATCAGTTATTATTGGCCTGAAAGACCGTCACTAATGATGATCCAGTATTATTTTAAAAAAATCATTTTTAATATTATTACATGAAAATAATTTAAAATTTTAAAATTTTTAATTTAAAATAAAAAATAATAATAAAAATAAAAAAAATCTTTTTTTTTTTAAAAAAAAAGACAGTGACAAGCAGTTCCAGCTCGAGTGCTCTTGTCTGCAACTGGACTGGTATAGCTTGCAGCAGCCATCACAATAGAGTCGTAGCCAAAGATCTCACTCACATGCACCGTCCCTCCAGAAATGGAAATTCCATCTTTTCTTGCTGGATAAGACTTGGAAACAGCAGTTTTCATGGCTCTATTCCCATCGAGCTGGCTAAACTGAATCGCTTCAAGCCCATGATGATCAGCTTTTCATTCCATGACTGCGATCATTGGGGAGATCCCACCATGGTGCGGGTCGATCCGTCCTTCATGAACTGTTTCACAGGCTATATGGATTTCTCTGCCAATAACCTGATCAATGGTTCTGTCCCAGAAGTGACTGGAAATCTTCTAAGCTTGAAAGAATCAAACCTGGCCAGCAATCAACTTCCAGGTTTTGCAGCTCCTGGCATCGTCAACAGACAGACTATATGGTAATGTCAACATGAGCTGCATTTCCTGTTTAGAATAGCTATTATCAGGATAAATATTAGGAAATTTGATCGTAATCCCATGAGTTTAGGGTAATTCTTTATTGAGAGCAAAGGATCAATTGTTGTATTTCTCTGTAAATTCATCCTGTAACAAGACGAAAACCAATACAGTGATATATATATATATATATATATATATATATATAATTTCTAAGAAGTTTTTCCATCGTATTTCTTTCTCTTCTTTCGTATACTACATACCGTATTTTGAATTCTTTATCATCATCTACAATGGAAACCAATTTAGCAGCACCCACCGTGCTTAACTTTGACGCCGCAAATTGGAGTCCATTTCCAACTGGAATTATACTGGATGAAACTAATTACTCATTATAGTCAAAACTCATAGAGATGCGAATTGATGCTCGTAACAAGATTGAGTACATAACTGGAGAAGCCAAAAAACCCGACCCTGCCAATCCAAAGTTGGAGGCATCATGAATAACTGAAAATCATTAAGTCAAAATTGATTGACTCAATGAGCTCATTGTTAATGCAACGATTCATTCGTTTTCCCACAGCTAAGGAGATATGGGAGACAATGTCTAGAATCTTCTATGACGACAGATCAGAGGAAACCAAACAAATTTGGTTTGGAGCATCATTCTTCAAATGGACGACGGGAATACTCTATATTACCTGTTAAATTATAAATTATCAGTCGATCATCATTATAGTGTTCTTGAAAATCAAAACAAATTTGCCATTTCTGGATATATATATATATGTGGGTGTTTGCCTTCTTAACCTCACTTAATTTTTGGTGTAATATACCTCCATAACAGCAGAGATTGCACCTCATTATCTATCTACCTCGAACAACATTCGAATAATGATTTTTATAGAAAGCAAAATTAAGGGTCCATTTGTATTCATCCCACCTCCAATTCAATCACTTTCAAACCTAATTAATCCCTCCCTCTTTAACTATGACAAATGGGAGGCAATTATTTCCCTACACACGTACGTACGGTGCACAAACCAGACTTGATTTACTAGCTAGTGGCCCTTGCCTTGCGCCATTGGAATTAGCGCTGTGCTAGCAAGCTACCAAATTGAAGCAACCTATATATCAATGCCATCGCTTCGGAAAGCAGCAGTCAAATGGCTGACTCCCGAACCACCCTTCCTTGCCAAATCATCTTTGCAATGGTAAATTCTCACAGGCAAGGGCTCGAAGCCAGCAACTCGTTTTGCATGACTCACCTCGCGATCAGATCTTGCTCCCTTTCTTCTACTTGAAACTTCATTCGTTGTCCGCTTGTAGTGACCAGACCACTTTGCGTTCATATACCCATATCGCCTCCAAGGTGCTACAGGCATTCCCGCTCCCTTCATTGATTCTCTCATGGCATTGCACATCAATCTCACAATCTTCTTGACCTCCTCAGGATTCCCAATGTAAACTCGTGGAAAAACTTGAAGCAACTCAGTATAATTACTGGTGGGGCGAGCAATTATGAACTCCCCTGCTAAAAAAACTTCAACAATGTAGCGTTTCCCATTAACATTCACGTCTACGTACTCGTAATTTCCTGCTGGATGCCTCCCGAACTTATCCCACTTTGATTTGCACAGACCTGGAGTCATTCACAAGAACAGATCAAATAAGAACAATGTGTGATTTCTGATCACAAAACCCCTATATTACTGTGAGAATTCTGCAATAATTGCTTTATATTCGTAAATGGGAAGATGTACTAACCAGCATCAAAGCCTCGCTCACGTAAATGAGACATCAATCCACGCTTAAATTCGAGGTGGGACGACAATGAGGATCTTTCTCCTATGATTCCACAAGCAACCTCTGTCTCTTTCCGAATCTTTTGCCTGTCATTGCCATCTTCTTCATTGATACCTAGCAAACTCTCCAGCATATCCTTGGTTTCAGAGAAAGAGCACATATCCCCGGGGTCCTGATCAAGATGATCAATATTATTCTTTGATTGTGGACGATTATGATCCGTTTGATCTTGATGAGCAAGATTATTGTCTCCCTTCTCGTTGCCATCATCTCCTCCGGCTCTAAATTGATCCGCATACTCTCTCTCGATAAAAGAATTGACAAGATCGGAGAGATCTGCAGAATTGCTGTCAGGAGAGCAGTGCTCGCTCCCACTACTCTCGCAAAGCCTAGTAGCCCGAGACGCCTCGTTGAAAGCTGCAGCCACCCTCTTGAACCTCACCGGACCGGTTTTAGCCATTTTTGTCTCACCACTATATAAATCCATAAATCCAATCACCCTTCTCTCTCTATTTATATATTCTCTTCACCTGCGCTTTTCTTGAGAATGATTGAAGGCAGCTAGATGTCTAGAAAACACCGAATCTGAAAAGGGCTTAACGTCTTCAGGTTAACTTTCATCTAAGACCTAAAAGAAGATCAAGATGGTGTAAATCGAGATGACGACATGGTGTTGTAAATGGCAGAAAGATGTCGATATTATGATGATAATCACACAGACACGCGCACATATATATATACAAGAGGCTAGACAACAACTGGAAAGAGAAGGTCACAGGTGGGGACCGACGACAGTTTCGTCTATGTATGCGGACTTTATTATGCTAGCCTTCGATGAATCTCTCTGCTAAGTGGAGTCTAGGTTCATGCTTAGCCATTGGATTCTGCATGTACTTTCTCCACCTCAGCTTTGTTCACTTGAAAAGGTTAATGTTCAAAAACTAGTTATTAAATTGATGGGATTTGTACGTTTTAATTACATTTTACTAGTTCATGATCAATTGGAGTTAAGTACGTGCGTTTTCCATGGATTTGAATTGAATACTGCTTCTCCAATGGGCAAGTTTATTTTTTAATTAATTAAAAAGTTTCTAACTTGGGTTTTTAACAAAAATGCTTGCTTATTGCATACGCATAGCACTGATATTTTATCCCGTGACGAGTATATAAAGCTGTGTTATGAGTGCACTATACTGATATGCCACTGTATTTTTAAAATTATATGAAGAATATATTTAATTTTGAGAATCAAATCCATAGAATAAAAAGCAAAATACTAAGCTTGAATGAATGGGATGAAATAATCTCGTGCATGATATACATTATACTAAAGGGTATTCGAGAGGACGATACAGATTGATTTTACAGGTATTTTTTTAATTCTTAAATACATCAAAATAATATTTTATAAAAAAACACATCCATATCAAAATAATTTACAAACATAAAAATTAATTTTAATCAAAACAACAATTTAAAATCTAGTTTGGACCGCAATATCAAGAGGAAGTGTGATAGAAGTGTTTTTTTTTTTAAAAGTGGTGTTTGTTTAGAAATGCATCAAAATGATCTTTATTTTATTTTTTTAAATCAGTACATGAAAATAATCTAAAAACTATAAAAAAAAACTTAATTTAAAATAAAAATAAAAATATCAATAAATTTCAATAAGCATGAGGGTGTAATTTAGATTGTTTTGGGGAATAATAAATATATTGACCAAAAATATCTCATGATACGAGTATTAACGTCCATCGGCTCCCAATTTTGCTTGGCTTGCTGAATTTATTGACCAAAAATATTTCATGGTGAGGCCATGCTAATGCCATAATTTGGAAGGAGCTCTGAATTGTGGGGTCCATCTACACTACCTGACTTGACTACTAATTTTGGGACGCGGAAAATAGTCGCATGGAGTATTGATTGGTGAGAAATAATTAATCATGGGAAGCCATGCAAAAGGTATAGGATGCATGTCCACGTTCAATGAATCTAATCACTCCACAGAATCCCTTCCTGTCCACGTTCAATGAACTTAATTATTTACAATTAAACAAATATATTAACCTTATTACCATTGAAACACCATAAAAAAATCTAGTTGTTTTACTATTCATCATAATTATAATAATTATAATAATAATTTCTAATAATTTCTTGATTAAAAGAATGTATGTTTTTGAAGTTTAAATCTTGAAATCATCTAATACCTAGGCAGCATTTTGTTATTGTCTCAAAAAGAAATAGAAAAAGAAAAAGAATTAGCCTATGGTTTTGGCTAGGATCATGGTATTACCTTAAAAAAAAATAAGGAAACATTTTTTTTTCCTATACTTATTATTCGTGTTTTAAAACGTTAATTAAACATACATGACCTTAAATTTATTTAAAACATACATGTGGAAATCATATATATCAATACAAGAAAATAAAATAAAATCATTTGGTCTTAAACCGTCCATTAAATAATTTAATTTAATCAAGGTTTTGTATGGTATAATTTATACGAATTAATTTATGTTTTTTTTTAGAAATATTAACTTAGATATAAGTCTTACAAATTTATGATTAGAGTAAAATTTTTAATTAAAATCTTATAATTGAAAAAACAAGTAAAAGTTTTAATTTAATCAAAATTTAAAATCTTCAACCTTTTTTAATTATACCATCACCTCTCTTATTTGAAAAATATGATTTGTTTCATTCTTTAAAAACATAACTATAATTTATTTTAATTCATTTTTCATCACAAATTATTTATATATTAAAAAAACAAATCTTGTAATTTTGAAAAAAATATATGTATTAAGGAGTCTAAAAAGTATCATGAAACCCATAATCAATGTACTGTATTCGATGCCCATCAAGTTAGAATTGTATTTCGTTGGCCCATCAAGTGACGTGCGAGGCCCAAGTAATTGCCAGCTTTCAAAGCTGCGGACTAATTTTATATTCGAAATTGTTTTTTAAAGTGATTTTTATTTAAAAATATATTAAAATATTTTTTTTATTTTTAAAAAATTATTTTTAATATTAATATATCAAAATAATTAAAAAAAATAAAATTTTTAATTTAAAATAAAAAATATAAATATAATTTTTTCAAACTTTTTTAAAAATACTTTCCAAACTTATCAACACCCCGAAAGTCAGCTTCGATTTCTGAGTGTTCAGGATAGAGGGAAGAGCGCTATAGGACGAAAGCCATAGGACCCACTCAAATATCGAAAAGTCTTTTCTACATGATTGAGTCATAGATATTTAATTAGTATTGGATTTTATCCAACTATATTTATAAGAAAATGATTTTGTTTAGTTTTAAATTATCTTGTGGATTATTTTAATGAAAAAATTAATTAAAATAATTAATGATATTCTTCCAGGACCAGTCAAGTGTGTTGGTGAACACGGTACAATATGTTTTTTTTAAAGTGAATTATAATTAAAAATAAAGTATTTGTTTATATTTTGTAATATCATTAAAAGGGCATAAATCCCAATAATAAAAACAAACCTAAAAGATATCAAATTTATAATCAAATAATTTTTTAATTCAAAAATCTCAAAGTTTTTCAATGATATTTTCATCAGATTTTTATTTTTATTTTTTCCTTTTATCACAGATCATGGTTTGAAAAATCTAAATAGTTTATGAAAAACAATTATATATTAAGCTTAATTTACAAAATTGAGAGTGTCATAATAATTTGAAGCATTGTCCTAGAAAACAAAACATAAGGAAGGGAAGTGAAGGAGTGGGGTATCTTCCAGGTTTGGCCGTGCTGCCACCGCTGCGGTTGCCGGCTTGGCCCTTCGTGCCTATAAATACCCTTTGCCTCGAAATGCAGAAAAGAGTATCTTCCTCTCCTTCCTTCCCCTTACCCTCTTTCTCCGCTGCTCTGCCCTGCTCCCCTGATTATTAACTAATTTATTTTGCAGCTTTCATCAGCAACACCATCCTCCTCCTCTTGCTTTTAACCACCTAAAGTATTTTTTTTTAAAAAAAAAGATGCTTGATTTATGTATTGATTCTGAATTATTATTAGGATTAAGTAATGGGATTGGATTGTATCTTATTTTTATTTTTGAGAATTAAAAACAATCTTTGTTTATCTTCTGGGCTGCTGAATCTGCAGGCACTTGATCTGATAACAGGGATTTTGCTCAATCTTCTTGAAGTAGAAGGGTTTTGACGAGAATGGCTGGAGTAGGAATATCGAGTTTCTGGGGTCCTGTAACGTCCACGACAGAGTGTTGTGAGAAGAATTATGCCTATTCTTCCTATATTGCCGAGTTTCACAACACTATTTCTAACATTCCATGCATTGTTTTGGCACTCGTGGGTCTCATAAATGCGTTGAGGCAACGGTATGAGAAGAGATTTAGTGTTCTTCACATATCCAACATGATTCTTGCTATTGGTAGCATGATTTTCCACGCCACTTTGCAACGTTTGTAAGTATTACCCTCCATCTCTTACTCAACAATTTTATATTTATGATAACTTAATAAAATGAGAATCTCAATACAACGCAATGCATAAAGTTATGGAACTTTATTCGGGATTTCCCAACTACATAAAACTCGATTCGATTTGTTTTTATTTTTATTTTCTGTTGGGTTTTATATTTTAAATGCATAATTTATAGCAGTACTCCATTTCTACTCTTTTCTTCTTCTTTTTTTGTCCTCGTCGGTGTAGTTGAACCGCTGCTTGCTTTTTGTTCGCTTAAGGCCCCTTCCTCTTTTGGATCCATGCATGAGCTGAAAAGGATTCAATTAAGCATAGGTGTTTTGTAAACATCAGTAGCGTTAATTGCGAGACAGATAGAGCTCATTACGAGCTGAACTTGTGGAGCCACGGTGGCTGTGAACATTTGTGTGACTTACCATGTGAGAAATGTTTGTGTTGTATTACTGGTGTTATTTTCTATATCCAGGAGGAGTCAACTCCTATTCTCCCCTCTCTCTTAAAGGATTCGATGATGTTTGATTGAGTGATGCCGAAAATCCCGTTGTAGCATTTGAGGGAAATTTTTGGAATGTGAAGAAATTTATAGGACAGTCCCTTTTACATGAGTTATATGCATGGATAGAAACTGATTAGAAATTTTCTTCAGGGTGGAAGTATCTGTTTTGCTCCAGCCTCCAAGTGCTCTTGAAATCATTTGGCGGTCGTCCAGCTATAAACAGATAGCTTTCTTGATAGTAGCCATGACTGGCTAAAAGAGGTCTGCTTGCCTAAGATAAAAATGGTTAAAAGCTCCGTCGGTGCTTTCTCTTTTACATCCACCATTACTGCAGGCTTAGTGCAATGCATTCATATTCTCGTTGGAATACAATCTACTAACTCTTAGAAATGACAGCCCATCAGTCAACAACCTCTCTATCTTTCTACCACATTTATATGCTTATCTATAAAGAGAGAGGATTCTGAACTTCCAGGAATGTATTTTATTGTTGAGATTCATGCTTGAAGATGATGGTTGGAATTTATTTCCAGGCAACAGCAGAGTGATGAAACCCCTATGGTATGGGAGATGCTCCTGTATTTGTACATCCTCTACTCACCAGATTGGCACTACCGCAGTACAATGCCCATCTTCCTCTTTCTGTATGGTGCTGCTTTTGCTGCAGTCCATTCAGTGGTGCGTTTTGGAGTTGGTTTCAGGGTGCATTATGTGATCCTTTGCCTCCTCTGCGTCCCTCGAATGTATAAGTACTACATTTACACACAGGATGCCTCTGCTAGGCGGCTTGCCAAGATGTACGTCGCCACTCTTCTCACCGGCACCTTTTGCTGGCTTTTCGACCGTGTTTTCTGCAACGAGATATCGAGTTGGCCAGTAAACCCGCAGGGCCATGCATTGTGGCATGTGTTCATGGGTTTCAATTCATACCTTGCAAACACATTCTTGATGTTCTGCCGCGCTCAGCAACGAGGATGGTCCCCCAGAGTGGTCCATTTTATGGGTGCTCTTCCATTCGTGAAGATTGAGAAACCGAAAGCTCAATGAAACAAGTGAAATGATGGGATTGTGGTTTTGGCAGACAAGAAGGCAAAGAACATTCGGGTTTTTTTGTCCAAGTCAACGGATAGAAATCAAACGTCAAAACTTTTCTCGTTTAAGTAGAATGTGTACCATATTTGTATGTTTTGCTGCTGGAAGTTTCAGATTACATGGTTTTGATTTTGTTAGCTTCATTTTTGTCCTAGAAACCTACAACCGTGATGATTTTGCTTTGAACTCGTGATGAATATCATTAATATTGGGCCTTCGGTCCATTACTGTATTGTTAAGTAGATAAAACGTAGTTAAGTAGATCTTGTTTTCTGTTTGGGCCTTCAGTCCATTACTGTATTGTACTAAAAGAAAACCCACGGCCCAGTATACTATTCATGAACGTCAACAGAAGCAGGACCGGCCCTCCGTTGAAGAAAAAGATTTTTTTTTATGATAAAATTAGATTTCCTCGGATCCGTTTATATGTTGATCAAAGATGAACGTGGGTGTGTTTTAAAATTATTTTTGAAAAAAAATTGATTTTTCTAAAATAAAAAAAATAGTATTTTTAGATTATTTTTATGTGTTGATATAAAAAATAATTTTTAAAAATAAAAAAATAACATTATTTTAAAGTATTTTTGAATAAAAAACACTTTAAAAACTAACTTTAACCACACTACTACCCTTCATTAAGCCTTCTTGAATGATCTTGAAGGATGCCATTCATATCGACAATAATGCATCCGAAAGAAATTAATTAAGGGCAAGCAAATCTAAAAAAAAAGTGAAAATATCTAATTAAATATTAAATACCGGGACAACTTCTTGTTGAAGCAAAAGTCGGGGCCCTGTTTGTTTCATATGATTGGATGGGGTCTCTAATCTTTTATTTTTAAAATTATATTTTATATGGTTTTGATATACTATAATAAAAATAAATAAATAGCATTTTTTTTTTTTAAAAAAAAAAGAAAATTAAGATGACATCCAAAGAGCACCATCAATTATTGCTACTTTTTTTAATCCTAGACAGACCCACGAGGGGGAACAGGAGACGGCTATGACGTGGGGAGCATAAGACCCAATGGTCCACGATGTATGTGATCAAAACAAAGATGGTCAGCTCAGTAGTACATTTGCTTTGACTCGACAGTCCACTACTCCACTCATCTTCTACAGTTTCTGTGTTCCGCATTGCTGTCAAAATATTATTTGTTTAAAATTTATTTTTTCTACCCTTTTTTTAAAAACTAGATAATTTTAATTTCTAGCAAGGGGGAATCTTTCAAACTGTAATGTCACGCAACGCCATTCATCAATCTGTCGAAGAGAGATTCGCTCACAGGGATCCTACAGCGCAGATCCAAAAGCTACCACTGCCTCTTTCCCTTGTAATTTAAGCAAGTTCAAATAAAACTCTCACACATCGGATGTGCTTGTTAATTTTTAAATTATATATAATTACCCATATTGAAAATAAATATTCAGCTTACTCTAAAACAAGTTCAAGATAAAAAATTTTTTCATTAACGTGAGTATCCAGATCAATTTACGTGTATTTCGATTCATTTTATGAGTCCTGAATATAATAACTGTGTAAGCATTCAATGATCATCATATTAATAATCATAAGGGAGCAAACTCATGAATCTCTTTATAAATTTAGAACAATGATTTTTTTTTAATTTTTATTTAAGAAATCATCATTTTAGTTTTTTAAATGAAATTATTATTATCATCTAAAAAAATATTGATTAATTAAATAAATCAATGTTAACTTGTGGGATCTAAAGTGAGTGTTTAGGAATACAGGGTAGCAATTGATTTTCAAATTTATTTTTAAAAAACTAAAAAATCAATCTGTCCCACTAGTTGCACGCGTAGCAAACACCTCCATGTGCATACCACCTCCATGTGCATACCACCTCCCTTCTCTCTTCGTTAATCAAATCCACACAATAATTTATTCATGAATCTACTGATGCCCTGGCATCTAATCTTGCATTATATATAATCCATGGCTAATTAATTCAAATAATTTAGACCGTTGTCTTTTCGCTGTTTATATTTAACGTACTTATTGATCGGTCAAACTTGTGTTCAAATCCCTTTTGTCTCCCTTTTAATATATTCAAAAAACAAAAACAAGATTTCTGTTTTTTAGGTTGTGCGTGCTAAGAAATTTGAATATCAGATTTCAATACATCCAAATTTTTATATATTTATATTTAATAATCACAACTAGAATTGACTGTTTTGCCACTAAAAATTCCGTCAATATTCTAAAATATTTTTCATCGGTAATTGTTTTCCCGACAACCATATAGACAAGAATCTATTGTCAGTAAAACTCTGATTAGTAATTTTTTTCATCAGTGATTCTATCGGAATTGAATCTACCCGAAAAAACACTGATTGTAAATTTACCAACAGAAAAACTTATTTTAATTCCATCGGTAATGGATCGCGTCCAAGACTCATAGCTTACAAGAAAAAATGCTATTGGTTACAAATATTAAGAAAAAAATTATATAAAAATAGTATAATTAATAACTAAAATTATCATTTGTTTTGCATGTGAAACGAACAACACGGAATCGTCAGTGTGCGAGGTAATGGAACCTAGAAAACATCGGTGCAAATTCTATACACCTGAACGTGAGCATCGTGTGAAACGCTAAATCATCACGTGCTCAATGTAATCCGCACCCATATTGACTTTGAGATGTATAGTAGTCTGAAAAACTTTCAGACTACCACGTTCTTCTAGTCTGAAAGCTCTCTTATTCGTGCATTTTTTTTCTACATCTTATACCTGAAATCACACAACCTATACGGTACAAAATTAATTATTTGTTAGTAAATAAAAAACAAAATTACAGTATTTGAAAAAAAAATGAAAATTACTAGTGTCATTTATACTGTATTTTTGGTTTTGCACCTTCTAAATGAACATTTATTTCCACCTCCACTAATGTTTCTTGGATTAGATATTTCATAGTTAATAAAATCTTAAACTCATTGCAATAATCTATCCTAAACAAATATGGGGGTTATTCACGATACATCCATGAATGATCCTTCATTACTTATATCAACCTTATGTATAATAATCATATATTAATTAAATACATGAACTAAACAGAGATAATTTTACATAATCTAAATCAAATCCTAACATGTACACATCATAAATTTATATGATAAAAAAACTATAAGAAAAAAACAACAAACACCCAAACAAAATCAACATACTTCAAAAATATATGGAAAAAATTAAGATATTAAAATTATTATTTTTTTAAATGATAGATTTGCTTACTTAAAATGAAAAATCCTAAAAAATATCGAATGAGAACATGTGTGCTCATAAACTAAATGTTGTGGTTGTTGAATTTATTATGAGAGGTTGAACTGTGATGAAATTAGAGGAAAATGGTGGTTGGGGGTTGTAAAGAAAACAATACAAAAGGAAGAAGGGGAAAGAAAGCGGGGGAAGAGGAGGATCGATTATCAATTCATAAATTAAACAATTATCAATGGATTTGCTGATAGAATATATTTGTTGGTAACATTGTTGGTAGTTTTATCAGTAACAATGTCACATAAGTAGTTTTATCGATAACAATAACATATTATTGTATTTCATAGATTTTTAAATCTCATTGTAATTTCGCCTGTAAATTTGTTGGTATTTATCAACGGCATGACCGATGAGATATATTTACTAGTAATTTCATTGATATTTCTATCAGAATCAATTTCACGTCATTGATATTCATAGGTTTTTGAATCTCATTGCCTGTAATGGTATCTACAAAATACTAACATTGATTAATAAAAAAAACCTTTTCAATTAAATAATATCATTACTAAGTAATAAACAATTCACTACCAGCTAATTCATATGAAAATACCAAAATAATTTTTTTTTAATCAGGATTTACCTTATAGTATTATCGATAAAATGTTATCGTCATCATTTCCGCCAACATTATCAACGAGTACAACCTTGTTTGACTTCTTTTTTTTTTATAAAAAAAAATCTTTGTTTTAGTTTTAAACAACTAAAATGAAAAAATATTTTAAACTATTATCAGTTAATTTGTAATCTAGAATTTGAGTTTAACATGGTTTAATACTTTGACAGCAACAAGATAATTGAAAAGGCTACTTCAATATCACCACCAAAGGCTAGACAAACTCATCATGTCAATGATCAATACAAGTAATTTGATCCAGCAATCACTTATGAAGCTGATCGCCATTGTTACATAACGTAAAACCTGTACACAAATACAGACACTACCACTAACCCACTTATTTCACACACCCCATCCCACCGCTCTCCTCTCTCTCTCTCTCTCTCTCTCTCTAGTCGATCTGTCGCCATTGTTAAAACCTCGAACACCTCCCAAACTCTGGAATCTTTGAATCGATGTTCAGAGAAGCTGATCGCTGAATTCCCTGCAGACCCACCACCTTTTGCCCATTTATTCCATCAAGAAAGTACTCAGTGGCAGTAGCCTCCTTTCTTTTGTGTTTTGCTCACGCAGATTGAGTAAAAATCGCTTTCTGCTCATCATGGCCAAACCACACGCTCTCTTCCTGTTTCGGCTGCTGCTTCTGGTCAACGCATGTCGCCCCTCACATCAGCAAGACCAGAACAAGATAAGCAGCGGTGATATGGCGGCTCTGGCGGCCGTGAAAGAAAGCCTCACGGACATTCCAGGCTCAAACTTCTTCGCCACCTGGGACTTCACCGCACCGGATCCCTGCTCAACCTTCTCCGGCATCACTTGCTCTCTCGGCCGAGTCACCACTCTCACACTCGGCACTGGTCTTTCTAACTCACGTGGACTGGCCGGCTTCCTCTGCCCCTCCGTCTCCAACCTCACCGGATTAACCCAGCTCGTCCTCTACCCTGGCCTCGTCACTGGCCCTATCCCTCCTCAACTGGGTCTGCTCAGAAACCTCCGAGTTCTCTCCTTAACCAACAACCGCTTAAAAGGACCCCATACCCAGCTCACTATCCTCACTCGCCAACTTACACACTCTCGATCTGAGTTACAACCAGCTCACCGGGACAGTCCCGCCGGGTCTCTTCACCGAGCTGGCTCAGTTGAAAGTCATGATTCTGGCTTCAAACCAGTTATCCGGCGAGCTGCCGAGAATCGTCTCAGCGGAGATCCTGCATTTGGATTTGAAAGACAACCGTTTGACAGGGGCGTTGCCGTTAAGGCTGCCGTCAACGATCCGTTACTTGTCAGCATCGAACAACATGATGTGGGGCCCACTCAACGGGCTACAATCGTTATCGGAGTTAGAGTTTCTTGACTTAAGCATGAACCAGTTCAGTGGGCCCATACCTTCCTCTCTCTTCAGGCCCGCCCTCTCTTCACTGTTCTTACAACGGAACAATTTATCAGGCGGGGTCCCATCATCATCACCATCACCATTAATGTACGCCGAGGGATCAATCGTGGATTTGAGCCACAATTTCCTGACTGGCGAGTTACCACCGGTTCTGGCCGCGGTGGAGGCGCTGTTCTTGAATAGCAACCGCCTGACGGGGAGGGTCCCGGAGGAGTACGCGAAGAATGTGTATGGAGGCAGCACAAAGACATTGTACTTGCAACATAACTATATAACAGGGTTTCCATTAGAAGCAGGGTCTGGGATTGCCAGATACGGTGTCGTTATGCTTGACGTATAATTGCATGGTTCCACCGGTAGGATTCAGGGGGTGCCCCGCCGCCAGCGATGGTGAGCAGCTATCAAGGCCGGAGTCGCAATGCTTGGCGTTCAGCCATGGAAGATCCATACCTTAGCAACATTGATTGATGGGTGATCATAACATGCGCGCGCATACATAGTATATTCACAATTTGTAATAGTTTAATTTCTTCCCACATATATACAGCAGTAACAAATTAAATTAAATCAAATAAGGAAAATTTTGGTGATAAATCATGGTGATATTTTAGTTTCTTTTTTTTTGTAATTTTTCGGGGTAAATGATTTGCTTTGGTTCTGGTTTGCCTTCCTTGTAATATTTAGTTTTGGTATGTTATAATTAAGCGATAATATATATATATATATATATATATATATATATATATATATATATATATATATAAGGTTATGAGTAAATCGTAAAAGAAGCAATATATTTTTTCATTTAGTTCAAAATTAAAATTAATTTGTAGAGTCGACAAGTTCAATAAATAACATGATTTAGCTTTAAAAAAATTATAAAATAAAATAACATGCTAGATGTAACTTAACCCACCAAACCCATAAAAACTAGGGATAAAATATGTATTTCTTAGATTAATGATAAAACATTTATTTTTGACACTAATGATAAGCATTTCAGGATAACATTTTTAAATAAAAAAAACTAAAATAAATTATAATGTGTCACGGAAATTGAAAGAAAAATAAAATCTAAAAGATAAGTTTTTATAAAAAGAGATTCTTCACTGTTGAGCACGGTGATTTTTTCAGTTCTTGTAGAAAGAGTGATGTATTGTTGTCACGCAAATTGTTGGTGTTGCTGTTGCTCCATATACACGTGAAATTTATTGTACATAGTCAATAAATATCTTATAGAGCGAGAAATGTATGACCCCATCATGAGCATGACACCAAAAAAATTAATGGATGGATGAATGAATAAATAAATAATGGATATTAGTCACGCACTGAACTATGCCAATTTCCCACTGGTTTTAAGAATTGTTTCAGTAAGATATAGATGGGTTATAAAAAATAAAATATTTTGAAATAATATTTGTTTTAAAAAAATTAGTTTTAACATTAATATATTAACGACCCGGTGCTCCTCCGGCTCTCCGGACATGCTCACCCACATTGAGGAAAGAGCACATGGCGACGCGCATGTAGACACGATAACTAGACATTTTCAACCATCAACGGACATCGCACACGCCTCCTAAAATGCGCGTGCACGTGAAACCTGACGGTGCGTCCGGCCAACGCGCCTGCAATAACCCGGGAAAAAATAATTAAAAATTTTCAAATTGCCTAAACACCTTGGACCAAGCGATAACCACGAAAACACTAGAAGTAGAATTACCGTCATGCCCCCAGCATTAGACCTTCGTTTTTGTCGTTCTGGAGGATAGTCAAGTAGTTTCTTTGTGCACAAAATACGAAAACTCTACACTGTCCCCGCTTCCAGTGCCTAATCCGTGCCTCACCTGGCGGCAAAGGAGTAATTATATTGTTCAATTTAAGAAAAAAAATCAAAAATATCATCATCCAACCTTCGTCCTTTTGCTGGCGTTTAGGGGTAAATAGATAGTTTTATTGCGTAAATAAAAATAAAAAAGATCATGATACCCCCTAAACAATTTGTAAATGTCACATTAATTCTCAAGAAATGTCAACAATACACCCGACACTAAGGGTTAAAATTTTCAAACCTAGGAGTGAAAATGTAATTTTACTATTAAAATTCACATCGATATTATATTTAGAGACACGGTAAAACATCAACGCATTTTAATTTTTTAAAATATATATGTATACACACACGGGTCAATTACAGGGCAGATATAGAGTGTAAAGACTAAAGAGCCAATCAACCATATGATCCATGCCACATGGTCTTAAATGACTGGTTTCGACCTCGACCAATACGATGCAGGCTACTTAAAGCCTAAGCATCATTCAAAACCCTCTAGTGCCTTTAGTGCCCCAACCTCCATTAAAAACAACGAAAAGCTTGGGAATAGCACAGTAAGAGTTTTAAATTTTACCAATTGCCTTGCATTATTTTATTTTCTTATTAATATGATGTACGGGTTAGCTTGCGTGTGCCATGATTAATTTTACAGGTCTTGAAGTTAACAACTATGTGAGTCTCTAGTAGTTATTATATTAATAACCAAAAAACTTGAAATTAAAACCACAAACAAAACAAATATTTTAATCACAAGTTTTTCCCTTGAATATATATATATATATATATATATATATATATATATATATATATATATATATATATATATATATATATGTTATTCTGATTACGTCAGATTTGATGTGAAGAGAATACTCTTAAGATCATCTCGAAAAATAAAAAAGTTTTGATTAATATTAAAAAAAAGATTAGAGAATTCTTTATTATAAAATAATAGTAAGTTGGTGAGACCATGTCTACTTGGTCGTGCATGATAACATCGCATAAAGTGAATGATAATAACATCTTAGTGTAAATATTAAAAAAAATCAAAATATAAATAAAAAAAAACTTATGGAAACATCTAATCATATAAATTGATAATCATCTACAACAATAACTAAAAGAGAAACTTGAAAAATCAAAAGATAGATATAGATTAAAATATATGATCCTATAAAATGAAACATCTACTCATTTATTTCCACTGAATTTGTTTATTAAAACTAATAAAAAAATATATAATAGAATATGCAAAACACAATAGCCCTCCAAGATTGGTTTCATATTTACACTGATTTGTGTCAATAATAGTAAAGAAGCGCGTAAGATAATCATTGATGTGAAAAAATAATAATATTATATATATATATATATATATATTTTATATTAAATTAAGTGTTGCTTTTCATAAATCAATTTTATAGGTAATGATAGGACATTAGATCAACCAATACAAGATTCCTGGGTCATTAATTACCTGTAGTAAATAAAAGTTAATAAAGAGCCCGTGAATATTGCTCCCTCTCAAGGCTTTACAGGATATAAACATGATTTTCACCCCCCATGAAATCAAAACAGGAGATGAGAATATATGATTTGATAATTAGGTGGTAGGTATCCTCAACCCTTTTTCCATTTTTCGGAAATCTGTGATCGTTTATGCATTGCAGCAAATCTAATAATTGATCTACAGAGGACTTCAAAACGCACATTATTTCCTGTTTTCTCCTCCCATCGCCCTCTCTATATATAGCATCTGTTCTCAGTCTTGCATTCCAACATGCCTTCAGCACTGATGCAAACACACGACAGGGAGCCACCCTGCTTTCAAAGAGAAAGCGGCCATCTTCTGATCACAACAGACCCCAAGCCTCGTCTCCGATGGACTCTCGAGCTTCACGAACAGTTTGTCGACGCTGTCACCCTGCTTGGAGGACCAGACAGTAATTAGTCATCAACTCTTCTTCTCAGTACTATATATATATATATATATATATATATATATATATATATATATATAGCATATATGCTCAAGAATTCATCACGCATGCATGGTGTTATGATATATTAATCCTGTGTTACTGGCTGTTTACTGACCATCTGCCTGGATCCTCACTTTGTTTCTCCTGTTTTCTTTTTTCTGTTTGAATCCAATCTAGAGGCCACGCCTAAGGCCATTATGAGAATTATGGGGGTTAAGGGTCTAACCCTTTATCATTTGAAGAGCCACCTTCAGGTAATTTCTTCTTCATTTCTCTAGATTTTCAGCTACACTTATTTCCCATCTTAGGATATCTTATTTATTGACTATGTTCACAGAAATTTCGGCTTGGAAAGCAACCACAGAATTATCTTAATGAACAGGCAATTAGAGATGGTAAGGAACTAGGATTCCATCATACCTCCTTTTTCTGCTTGCTAGCCTATATCCTTCAATTCCTGCTGCTAGTCTACTCCTCTTCTACTATCCATCCTGTAATTGGAAGTTCATGGCATCTGTACTGTTATGTAATCTAATTCAGTCTCTCTCTTTTGGGCAGCAACTGACCATCTAAAAAACCTACAAGATGCTGCTACAGCCAGAATCTTTAGTGATGGCTTGGACAAGTACGTACATAAAGGCAACTCAGCCTGTGTTTTCTGCTCAAAACAGTCTCCAGTATATTTTAGACCATGGAAACTATTATCATTTCATTCATAGGTTTCCTTCAACATTTTATCAGGAACATGCACCAAAATGAAGTGCTTAGAACGCAAATACAAGCACAGGGGACTTTAGATGAGCAATTAAAGGTAAATCCAAAGAAATTCCAGAAAACCTGGAGGCTAGTGACAAAAATTTCAAGTTCTATGTCTTAAAAAAATGGGGTAAGAAAAGCTCCTTACCTTTCGAGTATTCTGTTCTCCTTGTCCTAATAGGTAAAGCACCATCTTCAAAAGAGAATTGATGCCCAGAGAAAATATATTCAAACAATTCTAGAAAACGCTTACAGAACAGTCTCTGCAGAAAATAGGCTTTTTGATGATCAACGAGTAGTATCAGAAATGGGCAGCATGAAAGAAATATTTTCTGCTTCAAACTTTCCACCTATATATGACTTGCAAACTTACGAGGATCATTCTCACGACGGATTTCTGCCAACTGATGATAGCATGAGTAGCTGCACAATCCCCATGATTTCATATGATGATATGCAGCTACAACAGATAGGAACATTAGCACCATGTCTAGCATCAGAAGAGGAGCTACATCAAATGATTACAATTGATGGCTGCACGCTCAAAGCTTCATGGGATTAATTATATTCGTTTCTTCACAGATACTATTATAAAGCAAAAGCGATCATGCTCCCAATTTGCTCTTCATTCATTCCAACTCTTGTAATATCATAGTTAGAACATTCTAGGAACGTTTTTTCACAAAGAACCAGTAGATGCATATGATAAAAGAGATCCTTTGTGTATTACTTACCTGAACAGTGTTTTCCCTTTAGAAGAGATAAAATAATGCATGAATGGACTATGGATCAGAAAGCACACTGGATTGTAAGTATTTACTAGCACAATTATAAAGCCCAATGAGTTGTGAGTTTGCTTTGAAGAGGAATGATATAAGTCAAAAAAATAAGTTACTGTTGAATGGATCTCCTCTATAGGAATCATCTGTGACTAGATATCTAAGGCATATTATAATGGTATTTACAGTTAGTCTGTGTGTGAGGGAACGTGTGATTGCTCACATTCAAAACACGTTCTCATCCTACCATTTTCAACTAAATCAAATTTTCATGAAAAACACAACATATCTCAGGAGTTCTCCAATTATCTTTTCTGTCTATTTTCTATAATAAATCACACAAATTTTCAACATTGATTCCGACTGCCAGACTGGACAATTAACACCATTTTCAACTAAAAAACAATCAGTTTCATGGATTTGTCTCATGCAGACTTTAACTCAGGAGATGGAGCAATTCCTCATGCCTAAAGACAAGATGAAGAAAAGGTAACAGCAAAGAGTATTTATAGATGCGCTGCTTGATTATAAAAACCACCTCAAAATTCACTAGACAGTGTGCTTTCAACTGGGACAACACGTATGATAAAGCAATAGCAAGAATTATATGCGATGATGAAGGTGCCTTGCATTTGTGCCAGCACTGCAATAAAATTGAGAACTCTTCTATATCCAAGAATTCGTTGCTAAATGGCCTTCTGATCCATTCAATAGCAATTAGGAACCACTGTAATTTCAAAGGAAACTAAACTTTGAATACCCACTTAGCAGTAGAGACAAGGAGGTCAGGTAATGCAGGCAGGCATTTCATACAACATGCAGAGGCAGCAAATCCTCTTGAACTCAGAAGATCCAATGTGAGCTAATCATCTAAATGTTGTGGCAGTATTTTTCTCATTTGCTAATCATTCTTGAATCAAGTCATCCTCAGATTTTTATCAATATTAACCTTCGAAGTAGTTTTGCAAGAGGTTTTTCCAAGTTGAACAGATCTCTGAGATAACAAGCCTCGAGACAACAAGAGCAACTTTAAGCAAATTCAAGCAATGCACAATATAAACTTCAAACCGATTAACATGGATGACATAATGAATTTAATATGGAATATTATGTTGTGATACAGATTAAAACCGAGCGATTCCTTACAGGAACTAATTGAAAATTTCATGCACATAGTGCATGGCCATTCAAAACACTACAACGATTTATTCTAAATGCTTATGTTATTGATTTAGCACTCAATTTTGGCATTGACTCTATATTTAACATTGAGGATCTAGTTGCATACCAGGAACCACATCCTATTTCAAATTATCCTTTTAAGATGCCACCTAAATTCTCTCTTGATGATCTTATTGAAACCTTTATCTCTTTCACCTTGACCTTAGCACAAAAGGATAATATTGATATTATTTTGGATGAACAAGTTATTTTTACCATGAATGGTAAGGTTCAATGATTTCTAGTTCATTGGGTATGTTAACCTGTCAAATTGCACTTTAATCACTAGAAATACTTTGCAACAAATTGATCTAGATCTTTGAAAATACTATCAAATTCACCCAGAGTTACACTTGACGGAGTTGAGTTTCTCTAACCCCAAATATTTGGTGGAGGCATTAGACTCACATCGCAGATTACACGAGTATATGGACGGAAAAGATGTAATATGACAATTTAAGCCTATTTCGTTGTTTTATTTATTAGTTATTTATGTTAGACAATTTTAATTGATGGATTGAGTCTAATAGTTGGATATTTTAGAGTTATGTTATTTATATATGACTCTAGACAGTTTTGGATGATTAAATAAAAATGACAGATTTTACCCTTCCTGGATTCTCTTTTCTTCATGGCTTTTCCCTTTCTTTACTTTTACTTTTACTTTTACTTTTACTTTTAATTCTTGGCTTCTTTCTTTAAAATTTCTTTATTTCCTACTTTAATTCTTTTATTCATTGTTCAGCATCAAAAAGAAAGTGCATAAATAAAACTCTGTGATAACATATAACTGGTACTAATGGAAAACAAGATGAGGGGCATTCTCCTGCACAATTTTATCCCTGTGCAACATAGGCAAAAATAAAACGGAATGGCAGAATTTAATTCATTGTAAGTTAACACAGAATCACAAGGGAGGCCAAAATCACAAATGTAATAAAGTAGAAGCAGTGAAAAACATTGAATTTTACACATCCCTAGATAACCTGAATGGCAAAGGACAGTTCATGTAAGAGCCTAAGATGGCAGCAGCCTTTTTGGATTAACCCGAGAAGCATGAGGCCACACGACTACAGCTGCAGTGCCATCCTTCATCTCAAGTCTTTACAGATGCAAGGTTTTCAGTAGATTATTCGTTCCAAGAGGTTGTTCTGCTAAACTAGAAAATATATATTATTCGTTTTTTATTTCCTTCAAACACTGAGCAACAGTTAGTGCATGATGTTGTTCCATAAAGCTCCTTCGCTACATTTTGAAAAATAAAACCGATACGTACATCTAAGCAGCAATATATAAAAGAGAGAGAACATCCAGCAAACAATTGTTGATAATAATGCAAGGCGATCTAAAACTTCAGGATTAAGATAGAAAAGTGAGCATGGGCTCATGACAGGGTTAAACACAGAATACCCCAAGTAAAACAGCGTAAAAGCCAATCAATCAGTTGCATTTTGCAAACAGGTAAAGAGATAAGTGGAAATGTACCTCCTAATTAAGCATATATAAATTGCAATTGAGATGTACCAAAAAGGTTGCTACTTGTTTGCATAAATCAAGAAAAAGTAATGAATACCTGAGTCAGAGATGGAAGAAGTATGCACCAGTCTAGGGAACAGTTCTCTAAGATACACAGAATGCCCCATCGCACCGAAACCACCATAGCCCCTGCAAATTTTATGTCAGAAAGGCATCCTTAATGTGCTTCTTTATCTCAGAATCATTTTAAAGAAGGAGAAAACATTGCAATGGAAGGAAATAGATGGAGGGATGTAGTAATAACCACGCAAAAATCTGGCCAATGGAAGTGAGGGCACAGAACGAATGCCACCCAAAGCAATAGAGTGAACGGAATCCAAAAAAGACCATGAGCAAGAATTGTAGAATGAAACAGCTCGCGAGAAATGCCCACCTCGATCACTCCCTGTTTGTTGTCATTGTCAACAAAGTTGGCCAGTGATTGGAGAGAGCAAAAGAGTAAGGCAGTAGCTGGAGATGGGTAGAGCCTCTTTTTTCGATGCCACCACCACCAAGTTGATCAGAGGCGCCTCTACCCAGGAAAAGAGCTCCGGCAGGCACTTTGCCTGCGGTGGATAGCGAGGAGAAGTGGCTGTTGAGTGTAAGGCGTTGCCGCAAGACAGCTATGCCTCTGCAGCAGCAGAGAATCATCGTAAGATCACCACTTTCACTTTCCTACTGCTCCTGACGTCGCTGTAGCGTGTTTGCTTGGTTGCTGATGGAAGGGTGTTTGTAATTGAGATGTAACTTTACGAATAATTTTGTTTAAAAAATAAAAAATATTTTAATATATATTAATTGTGAAAAATGAACTTGTCACACATTTAAATACTCTTGAAATGCGATTTAACCACAGTATCGTTTTATAATTGGTAAATATCAATTTAGTCCTAAATGTATGTTATTTTTACCAATTGAGCTCTCAAGCCTCTTGATTTTATCACTCTTATCCCAAATGCAATCAATATTAAGCACTTTCTCAACCTTTTGTATATTCATTGTGCTGTAATAATTAAAATAGACGGTCCAATTTGAAAATGATTTGCATGTGCTCGTTAATTCTCATTAATTATTCCTTAAATTCCTTATTCATTGCTTCAATTGTAGTCCACGATAGATATGTGAAAAAATTAAAGGAAAGAAAAGGATGGTGGAAAATAGTGTGTGATTTTTTTTTCTTTTTTTAATTTTGTTATATTTAATTTTAAATCTAATAGCCTAATATATATGTTTATATTACTTTATTAATTCTATTAATTAAATAAAAATATGTTTGAGTTGCTATTTTTAAAATTTCATTAGGAAACAGATAAATTACAGTATATTGAAGGTAAGAAAATAATAAAAAAATGCATTTTGATTTATTTTTTAAAAGATTTTCTCACTGTCTGAGAACGTGTCAGCATTGTATGCACGTTCTTTGACAAAACGTTTTTCACATGTTAAAAAAAGTAGTTCGCGGCAAACTATGTTTTAGTAATAAAAGGGGTGACAATGATACTGTCCGATGATGATTATCTTTTGGATGAAATTGAAAACATTATAAGAGATGACCTCATATTATATTTTTGGGGCTAAATTGAAATTTATAAAATTCCAAATATTTTTAGGGAAAAAGAAGAAGAAGGAAAAAAAAGAGGCGGTTTGGTCACGGATCGAACCGGCATGGAATCAGACAGTCGGCGGTCACTTTGTTTTCGCCCCAGAAGCAGCTAAGCCACCACAGGCACTGCGAATCTTCATCATATAGCATCTGCAGGCGGTGAGAGCAAAGAGAGAAGAAGGAAAATGGAGATGGAGCAGCTACTGAGCATGGGTTTTCCCAGTGAATTGGCGGCTCAAGCTCTGGCCGCCACCGGTGGCAAATCAACGGTGAAAGCCACCGAGTGGATTCTCTCCCAAACATCCCATCCCTCATCCCAATAACAGCCCAAATGGATCATCATTCCAGCAGCCAAAACTAGACCGCTTCTTTCATTTCCCATCATCAAAACCAAAACAAGAACCCTCCTCCCCCTCCAACTCCCCCACCCAAACAACCACCGCACCACTACCATTACCTCCTCACCAAGTACTATCAACCCCAACTTCTCCCCCTTTCTAAACGTCCCAAAGTATTCGCTCCATCATCCACCTCAAATCCTCATAATCATACCATCAGCAATGATGAGCCCTTGTCCGAACGCATGCGGCCTCGCATCATTGATGATGTTATCGGCCAGGACCTCCTTCTTTCCCAAAACTCCCTCCTCCGCTCTGCTATCAGTTGCAGCCGCATCCCTTCTATCATCCTCTGGGGCCCGCCTGGAACCGGTAAGACATCCATTGCTCGTGCCATTGTCACTTCTGCTAACTCCCAGGGCTCTTCCTCCTACCGTTTTGTCTCCTTGTCTGCTGTTTCTTGTGGGGTCAAGGATGTTAGGGATGCTGTTGAGGATGCTAGGAAGTTTAAACTCAAGAATAGTAAAAGGACAGTTCTTTTTCTTGATGAGGTTCATAGGTTTAACAAGTCCCAGCAGGATTCTTTCTTGCCTGTTATTGAAGATGGTACCATTGTGTTTATTGGGGCCACCACCGAGAACCCTTCTTTTCATTTGGTCACGCCATTGCTTTCTCGCTGCCGGGTTCTCACGCTTAGCCCCTTAAATCCTCACCATGTTCAAACCATCTTGATGCGCGCGGTGAAGGATCCTGACAAGGGATTGTCCAAGAGCTTAGGGAGTTTGGGAGTTGATGTGAGTGAGGATGCTGTTGAATTTTTATCCACGAATTGCGATGGCGATGCGCGTGTGGCGCTGAATGCCTTAGAAATTTCTGCTGCAACTGCAGCTGCTCGAGTGGGAGGTGATGGGGATTTGAGGCTGGCCAGTGTGTCGTTGGATGATGCCAAGGAGGCGCTTCAAAGCAAGCATCTTGCTTATGATAGAGCAGGGGAAGAGCATTATAATCTCATCAGTGCACTTCACAAGTCTATGAGAGGAAGTGATGCAAATGCATCCATTTATTGGTTGGTGAGGATGATGGAAGGAGGCGAGCAGCCTCTTTATATTGCGAGGCGTTTGGTAAGGTTCGCAAGCGAGGATGTTGGCTTGGCTGATCCTTTAGCACTTAACCAGGCTGTTTCTTGCTACCAAGCTTGCCATTTCTTGGGCATGCCTGAGTGCAATGTGATTCTTGCTCAGTGTGTAGCTTACTTGGCTTTGGCTCCAAAATCCATTTCTGTCTATCGTGCAATGGGGGCTGCACAGAAGGCTGTTAGAGAATCAGCTGGGCAAAACGAGGGAGTGCCGCTTCATTTGAGAAACGCACCTACCAAGTTGATGAAAGAGGTTGGCTATGGCAAGGACTATATCTACACGCCGGATAATCCCACCGCGGACCAGAGCTTTTTACCACCTTCACTCCAGGGCTACAAGTTCCTTGATTGGCCAGCCAGTAAAGCCAATAATGGATAAGAAATTATTTGATCACCACCGTAGATTTTGGAATCCAGCAGCCAATGAGCATTAGGTTTCGGTGGTGGGTGTGTGCCTCGTAGTTTTTGCTACAAAACCTTGCTGCTGTTTTGTTAATATTCCGACTCCATCTTATTTTTGGAACCGTTAGACATGGCTTTAGAAGAGCACGGGAAAATCCAATGTACTTGATGATCTTAAACTGTGAAAAGAACAGGATTCTGCTTAGAGTGAAATCTGGAGTTATTCGGTTGTGTTTTTCTGTTTGCTTGAATGGAGGTTCTATGGCTTATGTTTCCAATTTAGATTTCCAAAAATAGTGGCGAGGAAGCAAGTCAGCAACCATGCACATAGCATTAGACAACTCCTTTAAGTTATAAACGTGTAGAAGCTTTAACAAGGGTTATAGAATCATCCCATTGCAGCACTGCACACTCCTTTTCAATAGAAATCATTAGTCTCCCTTAAATCTTTTTTTTTCCGTCTTTCGGAAAATTTTCGGAGTTTCTGAAAATGCTCCGAGGAATAGCTGATCGATGTCAAGAGCTTTTGGGCATGCTGAGATTACATCTTCATTCTGATAAAAAATTGTACTCTCTTTTGGGACAGCACATCCTCATTCTTCACAGAGAGCTGAGTAAAACTCCCCAGGTTTTGGTAAATTCAGTGACATGATAGAAAGAAGCATGGAAGACATCTCCCATCTTAGGGTTCACTTCCAAACTCAATTACAGCAAAGTAAATTAAACTTCAATTAATTTATTTTTTTAAGAGTTTCAATATACAGAAAGAAAAACGAAATCAGAAAGATTGGGATTGAAATGCATGTTATGGATCCTCTTATTAATTTCCATGGCCGGGAGATTACACAACTGAATGCTAAGTTCTAATTCCGGTAGCAAAACCATTTTGTTAAACAAAATACGAGCTTACAAGAAATGAGAAGGGAGGAAATAAATACGAGGAAAAAAAAGGGCAATCCTCAAATGAAACTTTTTTTAAAAGAAAAAGACAAATTAGATCCATTCTTTTGGGTTGATGCAAGCATCTAATAGCTTCCACTCCTCACTTCCCACTTCAGGTTTCTGCGTATAAACAAGGAGGCCTCTTGCCGTCAGTTCATAATCTTATACCCCCAATCATGCATATCAAAAAGTTGCACACAAAAGTTCTTAGAAACTTACATGATCATATTCCCATCGTGCACTTAGTGGCAGAGAAACAAGAATACTTTCAATACGACCTCCTGTCTTCAACCCAAATGTCGTACCCCGGTCATAAACCTAGAAAAAGCAAGTGCGAGAACATTTAAGGTTCAATATAAAAGAGCTTTTACGTTAAAACTTTCTGTGTAGATTCTCCAACACTAGTTTTGGTACCAAGTTGAATTCTACATAGCGCCCCCTTCGCAATTGTTGCCATGCTTTGTGATGATCTGTAAATGGTGTATCCTTTCTTTTCTCTATAATGGGAATGTATGCAGGCACCACAGAATTTGCACACTCTGGAGTTTCATAAGAACATTGCATAAATTAGCAAAATTGGAATTCACGGGAAGTAGGGCCTTTTTTCTTGATAAAACCACTAAAGATGTGTTAGCATTGCAAAATACCAGTGGCGAAGGATAGAAGCATCTCCTGATCATAATCATTTAGATCATCAAAAAAGATTCCTCCAAGCCCTCGTCTCTCACCTCGGTGCTGCACATAGACCAGCCAATATGAGCCCAAATACATAAGGTCATTATAAAACAAGTCTCTTCCAGCTTCATTGTCTACTTCAGCAGAAGATTAATGCAACCTTATATGTTGTGCAGCCTTTTAGCAGAACAAGAACCAGAAAACCATGCATCAAGAGAAATACACCAAAATACTATAATTTAAGCACCTAAAAAAGACACGTACCTTAATATAGAAATAGTCATCACACCATTTTTTGAACCGTGGATAAAAGGTAGGATCAAATTTGTCACAGGCCTTTTTTTGAGTCTACAAACGTATGGAAAAATTAGAAACGTAACAGACAAATTAAATCACCAAATAAGTCAGTAATGAAAGCCAGGTATTTTCACTTATCCATAACACAATGCTGACCATTGTAAGCAAGATATGATATCATAAATAGAACCAGCATTGCAAAATTGAACATTAACTTACCGAATGGAAATGCTTAACATCCTCATCAAATATATAAGCAGGAGTCAAATCAGTCCCACCACCAAACCACCACTGCCTAGGTGCCCCAGGAACATCTTCACATTAAGCCAACAAGAAAACCAGTTTGACATTAGTCCAAACTAGTAGATTTTTTCCTATTCATTTTTATAAGAGCACAAAAATAGAACAAAAAAGAAAGAGCCAAACAGGGAAACTTTTGCTTCCAATTCAAGAGCAAAATACAAGAACAACGGAGCATGGAGACAAAATGTCAGAACAATGGGCATAAGTAATACCTTGAGGAGCATCCGTCTCGAAGTATCGATAATTGAAATGCAGAGTAGGCGCAAATGGGTTCTTGGGATGCAGAACCTGAGAAAAAACTAATAATTGATGTTAACAAAACAGTATTACCTGTGAAAAAAATTGAAATTGGAGTGGAGAAAGAAATTACAGAGCTGATGCCAGCAGCGAAAAAAAAGGAACAGGGCCGGGCTTTTGATCAGCAGGAGCAGCCTTAGCAGCCCTATAAGCTTCAGGGGGCATGACTCCATAAACAACAGAGACATTAACCCCAGCTTTCTCCCAAACGGCACCGTCCTGCAAGACCCTGCTGATACCTCCTCCGCCTCCCGGTCTAGACCAGACATCCTCCTTGAACTTGCCTCCTTTATCAGCAGCCTCGATGGCAGCACAAACGCTGTCCTGGGCGTCCCTGATCATCTTCTCGAAGCGGGCCCTGACGTCAGCCCCTTCTGATTCACGAAGAAATGTAATGGGCCGCTCCGTCTCCGGAATTTCTTTCTCGATGGAGACTGCAGATCGAGTAATGTTACGTTTGTTGGGTTTGAAGCGTAATGACGAGAATTTCTTGGCACAGGGATGGAAATAACAGTTAGTTGGCGAAGGAGTTGGAGTGAAAGAAGTGGAGGAGGAGGGAGGGATTGGAAAGCCATAATTGAGAGAAGAAGAAGCAGTGAGAGTAGCTGTGGGACGCATTTTTGAATTCTTCAAACTGCTACTTGATACAATTCTTCTTCTGTCTGCTGCTGCTGCTGCGCTGACCGGTGGAAGATATAAAGGGCGACAGCTGAGAAGAAGAAGAGCAGGAGAGAGGAGAGAGGAAATCAGGAAATGAGATAAGGCTTGTTTTTTGCCCATTGATCTCTCTTTCTGTGGTTTTTTACCCATGACCAAAACCGGTTTTATTGACTGACTATTATTTTCTCTTTTTTTAATTAAAATATCATTAGATTAACTAATTTATTAATTGGTATTAAATTTTGCTTTTTAATTAATTTTAATATACATTTTTATATGATGACATGGAATTTTAAACACAAAAACAGTTAAATTCTACTTCTGGTTCAAAATTCAATACAGCACAGCACGACGGTTCAACCTCATTATGATTTTCTTAAGACTTTATTTGATTATATTTTGTATTTTATTATACTTAGTTAACTTAGTATGTAAATTTATGGTCCAGACACAACCTAATTAAAACCCAATTAAAAACAATATGAGATCCAGTTTTATTTTTAAGAAAATAATTTTAAATTGGTATTATTTTAATATTTTTTAAAAATATTAAATGAATTTAATTTGAGTTATAGGCTTGCACAATTTTCATGACTATATTTTTTCTTTCTTTTGGGTACTATTTCTGAACGAGTTTGAATGTTAATCAATTAAAATTAAATATAAGTTTTGATTTCTTTTAAATATGTAATTTCATGATAATGTGATATTCAAACCTATAAATACTAACTCCGTGTATCTTCAAAATATTTTTTAAAAACATTATGAAAACTTATTTTATATTTTATTTTAAATTTATTTTTAAAAATTTTAAAGAATTTTGATGTGTTTATATTAAAAATATTTTTTTAATATATTTAAAATATAATCTCAACAACAATTACAAGTAGTTCTCATGACTGTTTGGAAGTGTGGTTGAGATTAATTTTAAAAGTGATTTTCATTTAAAAATACATCAATTTTTTTTAAAAAAAAATTATTTTTGATATAAACACATGAAAATAATTTAAAAACACCTAAAATTTTTAATTTAAAATAAAAAATACATCTTTTTTTTTTTTTTTTTTTAAAAGACAATATCAAGCACCTCATTACCGGCAGCCATGATAATAGAAGGAAGCACGTTTTATTTTGACAATCGGACCAATTTCTTTAATTTTTCTAGCCAGCGATGCCATGAAACGAAGACCATGGCGAGCGGGGGACGGATTTTGCTTTGCCCACAGTTTCAAAAAAAAATAAATTATAAGTGTAATTTGTGAAGTATATTAACAATCTGGAAGATATCAAAACCATGGGAAGGGATGGACCGGTGCAAGTGTTGACTATGTGTTAATACTGTTTTTTTTAATATGAAACATAAATATTTAAGTTTGATTAATGTTTTTCTTGTAAAAATAATATTATACTGTTGATTTAATATAACTTGGTTAACTTAATAGGTCTAAAAACAACTCAAATAATCAATAAAACATAATTTGACTCATAAAAATTCAAAGACATTATCTTTCTTTTTTAAATATTGAAACATTAACATACTAGATATGTTCGGACTAATTCGAATTAACTTGCTAAATTCATGATTCATGTCATGAAATTATGATAACTTTGTACTATAAAATTCATTTTCTAATCAATTTAATGTTGGTGAAGGGAAATGAAAAGGAAAAAAAAAAAATAATAAGATTGAGTGAGAAACTTTTATATATGGGACTCTCTATTCTATATTGAAAAAGTAAAATTTTCATCAAGTGTTTATATAATAAAACTTGAGATGAGATAGCAACCAACAAATAAAATAGAGTGAACATGTGAACATAAGATTGAGTTGAGAAAGAGGAAAAACCTCTTAGTCGCCCTTTCCAATGTCTATAAATATCATGTAGTTTTTCAAACAAGAGATGACCTAAAATACTTTTAAGTTTTATCTAGTGGGTTTGTTGGTCTTCTTTCTTGTTCAAGTTATTTTTGTGTTGCCCTCTACTTAACCTTCGATTCAAAATAAATTATATATAAAAAATATTATCTCAATTTATTTTTAAAGAAAAATACTCTTAAAAATAACTAACATACTATCTTGACTAATCTGTTCTTGCTTGGCTGGTTATTGACTCTTTGCGATGCCCACTTT
Source organism: Salix viminalis (assembly GCA_029228465.1). Taxonomy (NCBI): domain Eukaryota; kingdom Viridiplantae; phylum Streptophyta; class Magnoliopsida; order Malpighiales; family Salicaceae; genus Salix; species Salix viminalis. The sequence goes on from CM055436.1 coordinate 14,697,196, forward strand.
TTCCAAGGGAGCGTTTGGTTTCAATAATCACGTCGATAATAGCTTTCTTGTACGCTTGACGTGCTAATTACAATTATTGCTCTGTTATTTTATGTATAAATATTCATACAATTTTCGATGATGTATCCTACTACCTTAAGTTAGAATGATTTACTCAATATTCTATGATTATTTAAAGACATGATTGATGCAATAAAAGATGCAAAATTAATGAATACAATACAACCCGTAAATATATGATGATGATAAATAATTTATCTTATTGCATGTTATTTAACATGTGTTTACAATATAGATATTGAATTCCTTTAGTCTTGTCTTTAATTTGATTTGGGATTCTAGGACCAAGATTGATTTTTTGATTTGGAGCATATTTTTTTATAAAAAAAATAAAGGCCCTGAGGACACTATATCGATCATAAAAAATTCTCAAAACTCTAAGTATCTGTTTAAAAGTGTGGTTGAAGTTTATTTTGAAAGTATTTTTCATTAAAAATTGTATTAAAAAAAGGTTTTTTTTAAAAAATATATTTTTTAACATTAGCACATGAAAATAATCTAAAAATACTATTTTTTTTTATTTGAAGTCAAAAAAAACAAAAATTAAAATTCATATTTTTTCAAAAAACACTTTTTAAAACACAATGCCAAACAATACTTAAATAAGTCACGATAATGTCTAGTTTTGAGTAGAATTATACCACCTCTCATAAAATTCCATCCCACCTAACATATTATTAGACTCTTTAATATATATATATATAAAAGTAAGTAGGAAATGCTAGATCTTATTGTAAAAGAATTTATTATACATATCTACAATCATGATAAAAAAAAAGTGCATGGTTATATATTGAATCATGTATAACAAATTGAAACTAACTTATTAACATGCATACCAAGTACGTATTAAAATTATATTTAAATAAAAACCATTATAAATATTTACTCGTGGAAAGACTTGGAATATAATTAATCTAAAAAAATATTGTTATCAATTATCAAAGTCATTTAACTTTAAGGTACTATTGATACTCACTTGATGTAAATAAAATATGTGCAATTAACTTCTTAGGATTGTAACATGCATTGTTAAAGTGGACTCCAAAACAAGTTCCAATACGCTCATTAAAATAAATATTTAATTAATTCTCCATAATGATTAAACATCAACTCTAATTTTTTTTTAAAAAAAATTGATAGGAAAATCAAAATTTTAAAATATAAAGAAAATAAGTTGAAAAACAAGGATTAGTATAGAATCGAAAAAGGAAAAACTTACTTTTTGAGAATTTGTTTTTTTTATTCCTGAATCAATTATTTTAGTATCACTTTTAATTACAAGAATCAAAATAATATTTTCACAACATGAATATTTTTACAGATCTTATCAAGTTAATACAAAAGAAATAAGATGGAAAGAAAAAGAGAAAACCATATTCTTTTTATTAAAATATATCTTTTCATAGTAGATTATGTTCCGAATTACAGAAGTTGAGAAACAATTATCTTTTTTAAAAAAAATTGTTTTAGATATATAAACCAAACTCATTTTTAATGACGGATCAAGCCCAACCCGATAACCAACCGTTAAGAAAGATCTAGAAAATATGGAAAATTATATTCAAAATTGCCTATTTATTTTTGCTTAAAATCATTTCAAACACAAATTCAAGCCCGTCCTCGAAGCAGTGTATGCGTGGCTTAAGCCTGGAGTTTATTTTGCTTGTTTTATACCCTCACCTTTTGAGCTAAATTTTAACTTTTCATCCACGAACAGCAAGAAAATTTCGGGTTTTTTTTTAATAAATAATATGTCAATTAATAGTTTTTTGAGATTATTTTCTAATTAACTCGTCATTTATTTTAATTGTGCTAATATTTAATATTGAAGAATAGAATTCAATAAAATTTCAACTCTAAAAATAACTAGATCTTATCAGTTGCCAAATCTCACCTTCATGGTTTGTTTTTATTTTCCCAAAAAAGGCACCTCGACAATGTTAATAGCTAACAATATTTTTTTCTTGTCCCAAATCCCAATAGATTTTTATTAGCTCCTGTGATTTTTTTTTATTTTAAAATTTTATTTTAGCTTCCGGGAATTTTATTTTAAAATTATATTGTTTTCTTTCAAATATATGATTTGATAGCATGGAGTTTTTGATTTTTACAATGAATTTAATAAATTTTAAATTCGAATCCAATATATATTTTTTTTATAAGATTTTAAAACAAATAAAATTTTAATATTTTATTAGGACCTACGAAATATATTTTTTATTAACAAGTTTTTCTCCTTTTCAAAAAAGAAGAAGATGTACATCGTTTCTCTGGCTGGAGATCGCACTAGCAACTGCCCACTTAAAAAATTAAAATAATTTGATTTTTCAAGGGTCAAAAGTTATATTGATTTCCAGTTATAGGTTTCATCGACCACGCTGTCAAGCTATGTTGCTTGAAAAAAAAGTCAACACCACCTTTGATTTAAAAATAAACATTAGTTGGAAGCTGTTGTGGTCAACTTGGAGGCTCGATCAAATTCAATCGGAACATTTTTTTCAAGTTATTCTATAATATTTGATAGAAAAAGAAAATCATATTATGATTACTTTAAAATATATAGTGGTTTAATAAATAATTAATCATTTTATAGGCCCAAGTGAATGAGTAAAACCCCGGTTGTTCCAAATTCTTACAAGAGATGCATGTCCTGACTCGAACTCAAGACTAACTGTGCAGATCTCACGTCTTTTTATCATCACGTCACGTCTTTTAGGGACAAATTGGATACTCAAAATAATTAATCATGACAATTTGGACAAATTAGGGTTTAACAAATAATTAATCACACCAATTTATATCATGAAATTCACTCAAGAATCACGTAAACACCGTTTTATCGCGTATAATATCATACAATTTTTTTTCTTTCTGGAATGCATGAAATATTAATAATATAACCTCATATATAAAAGAGGAAAAAATAAAATAAATTTGTTCCACTGTTCAAAAGATATACTTCATTATAATTAATTATCAAGTTTCTAATTTTAGATTAAATTATGAAAAATAAACACTCAATCAAACAAATAATTTAAGTTTACTCTTAAAATCACAACCTTATCGGCAACTAAACATAAATTAAATTCACTGATCCAAAATATCCACATTAAGTTAAAAATCCAATAGATCCATTAAAATATGGACCTACAAAATGTAAAATACAATAAACAAAAAGATAAAAACAGATGGGTTTGAATTTCTATAGATTAAATAGCAAAATGTTGCAAAACATAGCAATTAAACATGATATAGAATTGACTCTACACAAAGTCTAAATCACGAGTTAAGTTAATTTATTTGAATGATTTTTTTTAAAATTAAAATAATCCACTTCTATTATTTTTTAAAAGCAGTTGTTTTTTTTGGATTGATCGGTCCAAACAATGTTAATTACTGTTATTTGAAATTTTTATAATTAATTTCAATGGTTAAATCAATTATTATGTCTGAAACTCTTTTAAATATACTATTTACCCTTCAAATTTGCAAATCAATTCTCTTGAAATTATCAATAAAAATAATATTTAAAAATAACCATCAATACCTGCTTTCTCAAGAGATTCGGTGACCTCCTCTCTTTTGCTTTGTTCTCTTGATAAATCATTCAAATAACTGATGTGTTTGCTGTCGTTCTTGTGGACGTCAATGTGCTTTGTTTACTAACAATGTCATTCGCATTAAATAATAATAAAGTATAATTTAATCATTATTCTCTAATTAAATTACAGCTTATAGATTTATAAATTATTTTGATAACATCAACAAAGTAATTTAATTTAGTCTTTTAAATAACAAACAATCATTTTAATGATAGGAATTACAAAGAAAACTCTTAAATTAACTTATAAATCTAAATATAAAATATAGATTTATAAATAAAAGATAAAAAACAATGCAAGAATTACGGATGACATAAATAGGAGACTTTGCAACGATGTTTTTTTTTGAATTAAAAGTAAAATTATTAATTTAATTTATCCTTACATATATTATAAATAGTTTGTACAATTAAATTTAATTATGTGGTTTAATATAATATATTCTTAAAAAACTATTATAAATTATTAATTAAATGTAAAATTAAATCCAATTTCCGTACAAGCTCAACTTTATGAACACCTGCTCTAGATTAGAGACGAGTCGATTAGGTACCAGCTAATCCGTCAGCCGAGCTGGTGACTGTTGCTAAGCGGGGCAGTTCCCTTTCCTTAGAAGCGAAAGAAAAGAAAAGAAAAGGAAAATAATAATAATTAAAGCAAGCAAGTCGCAGCCGAGTTGAGAGACGAGAAACTAGAAAAATTTGGACTCATCTTGACTCTTGTACCCCTCCCACTGTATTTTGCTGGCTCCCTCTCTGCTCTTCTTCTCTTTCTTCAACCCTCAGTCTTTTGGAGCAGAGTTAGTTGGTTATCTCCATCTCTCTCTCAAGATCTCTCCTCTCTGAGCTTCCTCGATGCCGTTTCGAAGAATTCAACTCTTCTAGTGCACGGAATCTCTTCACATTTTTGAGCTCTCTCTCCTTCCAGTCTCCGTCGCAGCTCAGGTAAAAGCTCTGCATCTCTAGGCCTGAGCTTCTCCGTCGCCGACGCATTCTCTTAAAATGCAGCACTGGATATGTTTGAAGTTGTTCGTCTCAGATCTAGCAAATATGTTAACGATAGACGGCGTCTTTTTTTGTTTTTATTTTTTTGTCTGTTATTTAATTTAAAATGAGTTTTGATTTTTATATCTGGCGTGTTTGGTAGAGATGGAGAATAGTAATAGTAACGGCAGCAGCGGAGGGCAGCGGTTCCGGAAAATACCTCGGCACTCCCAGCCTCTTTCTCATCTCAAGTTGGACCCGTTGGTAATTTTTATATTTAAATAATTTATTTTTCCTTCGGGTGAGCTATTTTATTATTTTTATGATTAATTTGAATTTATCACTAAATGCATGTTAAATTAAAACTAATAAATGATTCAATGAGAATAATACCATTTAACTTTGATTTTTGAACTGATGGTGAAGAGGAAATACAACGTAGTAAGAACTGCTCTTATTTTTCCCTATTTAATTTCATAACACAAGCATTTTCCTTGTTTATAAGAGCGAGACTGAGGGCGTGAGCGATTGTTGAAAAGGTCTGGTGTTGCTGAGTCCGCTCCCTGAGGGGGCAGTCCTTTTTCTTACAGCTTATTGGTCTTAGTTGTCAATGTCGAACACCAAAATGGAGAGGGGAAGCTCATCTCTGACAACCCTGACCATATTGTAACTCGGCTACCTTTAAAAATCTTGATAACTTCGTGTGCTTGCTTATATTAATAGCCTCAATTTCAATTTATCAGCTCATTTCTTTAAAATTAATTGGAGTTGATGTCAGGGACTGCTTAGATTATGATTGTATCAATCCATGCAGTGTGTGCAGATATGCTCTTGTTGGAAACAGTAAAGGGTCTTACTACTCTGTGTTGTATTTTTTGTTTTTATTCTTCAGGTTGATGAAAATTTGGAGCAGTGGCCACATCTTAATGAACTTGTTCAATGTTATAGAACTGATTGGGTGAAGGATGAAAACAAGTATGGTCAGTATGAAAGTATCCCTCCAGTATCTTTTCAAAACCAGATTTTTGAAGGGCCTGATACTGATATCGAGACAGGTAAGGTTGGCAAAATTTTTAGTTGTTTTACTTAAGGGGAAAAATGTACTGTTTAGCATGCAAATAGTACTCCTGCATGCTAGCTAAAATTGGCATACAGGTAAAGCATTGTTTCAGATGCTTGGATTCAGAGGGATTTATCTGCCATGGAGTATTTCTTGAGAATCTTTTCAGATGTTTGGATTCAGAGGGATGTGTTTCCTAAGTAGTATTTTCTTGAGAAATTTTATCTTTATTAACATATCTTGTTGGCAATTAAGTTAGCTCTAGCTGTTCATCGTGCATGCCAACTGGGAGAAATCTGTGTTTTTGTGATATAGCTAGTATTGGATATCTTAGATATACATAGTTAGATGTTCAATGGTTTCAATTTTGCTTTGACCTTTCTACAGAAATGCATCTTGCCAATTCAAGACGGAACAAGGTTGAAGAGACCACTGATGATGACATCCCAAGCACTTCAGGAAGGCAATTTGTGGAGGCCGCCTTCCCTGACTCATCAAATTCTGCTGTTTCGAAGGTTGTACTGCTTGGAGTATTGGTTTTATTGAGATTGTGTCTTCATTACATAATTCAACTAGTCTGTTACTTCATGAACCAATTAGCTTCCTGGTTCTTTAACCTTTGCTTCCAATAGCTCACTTTTAGTTCCCCTCATGATTGTTTTAATGATGTACTTGCAGCATTTTGGTGAATCTCCTCTCCCTGCATATGAACCAGCTTTTGATTGGGATAATGAGAGGTTGTTGATATTTGGCCAAAGGATCCCTGAAACTCCATCACCACAGTATGGCTTTAAATTGTTATTGCTGAAAAGTTTGGTATTCATATTGTGGTTCACTGTCAATTTATTCGTTATACTTTATCTCTGATTATATTTTTTTTTTCCTGGGGGGATCCTGATGGGGCGGGCCTCAGTGGTTTGAAGATCTCTGTGAAAGTACTGTCCCTATCATTTCAAGCAGGATTAGCTGGTGGGTGTGCAGCTTTTATTATCAATTCTATACCATTGATAACAGTTTTCTTCCCAAGCTTCTATATGCAACAACTGGTTAAAGATTGATTTGGGCATGGAATGCCAATTTTTTGTTTTGTCTTATGTCCAAATTAATGTGAAGCAGTTTACTTCTGGAGGGGCCTTTTGGTTAACTATATAATCTTCACTTTTTCTATTTTAAGTCTTGTCCACCAAGAGATGAAAATATGGATCACCTGCTATGCTTATGTTAATTGTAAATAAGTTGCAGTTTTTAACTGTCTAACAAACACCTCTGGCATGGTAACTTAAAAAATTTTATAGTTCTAAATTAAACTTGATTTTCCATGCAAAACATTTACACTGTAATAAAGGAATCTGAATTACGCTGTTCACAAAATATATTTGATTGAATATTTCTGACTTGGAGTTCCGTGTCTTTCATTCTCAGAGCCATTTTATGGTACAATTTGCATATATAATAAGGAGAGAAGAGAAAAGTTGTCAGAGGATTTTTATTTTTCTGTGGTGCCAACAGACACACAAGATGTAAGCTATAATAACAATTAGAAGCTCCTTCCTTTTCAATTTAAATTAATATTATGTCATTGGTAGTGTTATTTTAAGCAATTTTCTTGTAGATTATATAAAAGGATATTTAATGGTCATGTTCCTTTTATTGCCAGGCAAAAATTTCTCATGACCCTCGTGGAATTTTCTATTTAGATGCCCCTTCAGCATCAATATGTTTGCTAATTCAACTAGAGAAGCCTGCCACAGAAGAAGGCGGGGTCACTGCTTCTGTTTATTCACGTAAAGAACCTGTATGTCTTATAAGTCTTGATGTTATTTGTTTTTTGTATGTTCATTTTATGGACTGAAAATTGCAATGTTGTTTCCTTGTTAGCAAGTTGCTTATATGCCACTAGCTTTTCAACAGTATTTCCCTCTTCATTCGTGATGTATATAAATTATGCAATGAACTACCATATAGGATAGGTGTGCCTAACTAGGTGTTTCAATGATATAATTTCTTTCTGATAATCTTGTCATCTTCTGAAGGCCTTTCTCTATGGTTTTTTAGTTTTTACATTTCAAGCATACTTAACCAACTATATATCCATGAAACATAGTTTTCAACCATCCGTGCAATCATTTATAAGTTACCAATAAATTTTGTTTATTAAGCCATGATTTTAATAATATTTCACTAATGTGATGACTATGTGCCCTCTTTCTGAACAGGCGCACTTGAGTGAGAGAGAGAAGCAGAAATTGCAGGTCTGGTCTCGTATTATGCCTTACAAAGAATCCTTTGCCTGGACTATTGTTCCATTATTTGATAACAGTATTGGTGTGACTTCTGGAGGGGCTGCTTCTCCAAGCAGCCCTCTTGCTCCAAGTGTATCTGGCTCAAGCTCCCATGATGGTGTTTTTGAGCCTGCTGCAAAGATCACACTGGACGGGAAGTTGGGTTATTCAAGTGGAAGCTCTGTTGTGGTTGAAATATCCAATTTAAATAAAGTCAAGGAAAGCTACACCGAGGACTCACTTCAGGTGCGGTGGAGAAGTGATTCATTTATATCAATTTCTTTTACTATCTTTATGATTTTTGTATATATATATATATATATTTTTTTTTTCCAAATTATTTATGAGAACTCAAGCTAGCAGCTGGTACATACATTTGCCTATGATTGTTCTTTCTTATAAAATGTGCTTCATTTGTAGCATTCCCTCATATCTTTCATTTCCAGTATACCTACAGAACCTTGATATGCTAGTTTTCTGAAGTATTCTTGTTTTTCTTACTCAAACCAGTGCAAATGATTGAAGCTGTTTGTATACAATTCTCACTATATTCTACTATGATTAAGAGTACATTTATGCTTCTTCTCTTCAATGTGATTTCATTTAGTTTTTTTAAAATGCTATTTAATTCTCTATATTAAGGTTAAAGTTGACCATAAGAAGAATGAGCAGTAGAGCAACACATCATTAACACATAAGTACTGGAGAAGGGTTTTAAAGTTTTCTTGAGAAATGAGGCGTGCTATTTTGCTATTATTCTGAATGGTTTGATGAGGCAGAGCTCCAGAATACGGGGATAACATTCCCCTACAATGCAGTTCTTTTAACATACAATGGTTTCTTGGCTTTCCAACTGTGTTCTAATAATATGTTCAAAGCATTTCTTAATCAAATACTCCAAAGGATTGCTAGGCCATTCTCTTTCAAGTTCTTTCCTGTGTACTCTTGTCTTGGAGAATGTCTATCCTTCTTGCTCTAACCTGTCCTCATCTCTTTTCTAATAAATCATTCTTTTTGAAAAAAGAAGAAGATGCAATACTGACTTCCTAGTTGTTTTTGCTAGTGCTATTAATTATTTCAATCTCTTACATGAAAGTATTCTTCAATATATTGTTTTTGCTTTTTCTAAAATAAGCTCTTAAGATTCATGTAACGTGGTGTAATATCAAAACTTCTAATAAATTATTTTCTTTCCATTTCTTTCTTCTATTTATTCATTTACTTTTATTCGACATACATCAAGGTCGCCTTTTATTTTGTATTTTGTAGTTTTCCACTTATCTTAAAACATTTGAGCTGATCCTTTCTGTTCTTAGTGGGTGCATTAGTTTCTGCTCAACGATTATCTAACAGCAAGAAGGAATACTCAATGATCTTGTAGATTGTAAACTTTTTCTTAATATTTATCTTAATTTGAAGTTCTCTCTCCAATTTATAGGATCCTAAACGCAAAGTTCACAAACCTGTCAAGGGTGTTCTCAGACTAGAAATTGAAAAGCATCAGACAGCCCATGCTGAGTTGGAAAATTTATCAGAAACTGGCAGTATAACCAATGATTTCAATGATCTGGGGGATCGTGCTGCTGAGTCTGCATTTACAAAATCCCCTAGCAATGGCTTTGATGATCCTCAATCTAGTGGTTCGAAGTGGAATATCTCTGATGGGAAAGAAACATCTGGAAATATATCAAATGCTCGTGAAAATCCTGATTTCACTGCTGATGATGTGAGTATAACAATCTTGTGTATATTGGTATCTGAATATACCATATAAGCATACCATATGGATTTTACATTTTTCCAGACCTTGTATGCGATTACTTCTGTGTGATTTTCCCACAAGCTGAGTCAATGAACTTGCAAGTCATTTTTTTCTTATCTGAACTTCTTGTTGCCTTTGGAAATGTATTTAAGCGTACTTGGTTTTGTTCATTTGTGAATTGTTGGTGTCCAGACCTTGTATGTGATTACTTCTGTGCGATTTTTCCACAAGCTGAGTCAATGAACTTGCATGTAATTTTTTCTTCTTAATTGAACTTCTTTTCACCTTTGGAAATGCATTAAAAGCATAGTCGGTTTAGTTCATTTGAGAATTGTTGGTGTCCAGACCTTGTATGTGATTACTTTGGTGCAATTTTTTCCCCACAAGCTGAGTCAATGAACTTGCAAGTAATTTTTTTTCTTATATTTGAACTTCTTGTCGCCTTTGGAAATGCATTTAAGCATAGTTGATTTAGTTCATTTGAGAATTATTAGTTTCAAGCATTATGGTGAATGATCTTATGTGTAGGATCTTTAACTTGGCCAAGAACTGTTAAACTGCCATGATGACATTATAAGCTCATGATTAGTAATTTTACAACATTGAGAGCTCAATGCTCAATTTCATTGCACGCATGACATCTCAGCTATTTTGACTAGAATCCATGAACATGCAGTTTGCTGCCTGTGATTTGTCATTGCACAAAATATTTCGCCCTTGATAACAATTTCTATTTTCAACGACCTTCATCTTATTGAATGCCCATTCTCTTATAATTACATCATATCTTGTTAATGGTAAATTCTTTGTTCCATGTTGAAAATAGAGGAAACTGGAAAAGCCTATTGGAAGTACTGATTGATTAATTTGTCATGATAAGATATTCTCCTTCTCTCATCTTATTTAACCATTTGGCTTGAAAGAGTGATCTTTAACAAATGTCCAATCCTTTTGGATAACTATTTTTATATTGTTGAACTCATTATTTGATGTGGTAATCAATGCAATTTTATGTTTTCCAAGATGTGCATTTGAACTTGTGGGTCTTGCCTATGATTATCTCCCCATGTTCATTTGAAAATCTGCACTCTTTTGAATCTGTTGTCTGTGTTTAGATGGTTGTAATATGAGTGACATTTAATTTAGGCGTGCATCTTGAAGATTATTATGAAGAACAACCCATTTCTTTCTATTTCAACAAGGTGCCCACTATCGCTACCCCTTTCCTTCTAACCTTGTTGTTTGACTTCCAGTTCCAAGCTTTTGATTTCCGCACGACCACGAGGAACGAGCCTTTCTTACAGCTTTTCCATTGCCTGTATGTTTACCCAATAACTGTCAGTTTGAGTCGGAAGAGGAATTTGTTCATTCGGGTTGAACTAAGGAAGGATGACGTGGATGTTCGTAGACAGCCTTTAGAGGTAAACGGGTGCCACTTGTTATGTACTGACCAGTCTGCTTTGTGAAATCTATTCAACTTGATTGATGTGTGTGCTTAATCTTACCAGGCAATGCATCCCAGGGAGCCAGGAACATCGCTCCAAAAATGGGCTCACACACAACTAGCTGCTGGGACTAGAGTGGCTTGCTATCATGATGAAATCAAACTTTCTCTGCCAGCCATTTGGACACCGTCCCATCACCTCTTGTTCACTTTCTTCCATGTTGATCTTCAAACCAAACTGGAAGCTCCAAAACCAGTAAGTACTATATTTATTTTTTCCTTTCTTTTTGACGTAGAGTTTATACTTGACCACTTGAAATCCAGCATTATATGGGTGCATGACAAGGGGTTAACATGAAACGTGACATATTTAAATGCAAGTATCTTATCACTCCCATTATGCTTTGGATTCTGGTCACATCTTCCTTTCACATCTCAGCATCTTGGGGCTGAAATCTGAATGAAAGATTATGATAAAGATGGCTCACTGAAGGTTTAGTGTAAATGGGGTAATGTTAAGTGATCAGATATTTCATCTTCATAACAACCGACAACTTTAAAGGTTGAGTACTCATTTAGCATAGGAATTGAGTTTTTGAAACAAAAATTCATATTCCATTCTTCTATTCTGTTTGTGCTGCTGGAGAACTGACTGAAAAAATAGAACTGGTGGATAAAAGTTGTTTAATAGATTGATTTAATTTAAATTTCATTCTACTATTTTAGGTAATTAATAGATTGATTTAATTTAAATTTCATTCTACTATTTTAGGTAATTAATAGATTGATTTAATTTTCCTTATGCTCTTCAAAAAATTGCTTCATCTTCTGCAGGCAAAACATATATTGAGAAGGTATCTTTTGCCCCAACTAACATAACAGAGATGTAATAGTTTGTGCAACATTGCTCTTTATTCTTCTCTATTTGTTGTAACCAAGTAGAAAAGCATATTCTGGAATACAAGAACTTATTTTCCATGATCCTCACTCGATTCAGTCAAGTTGAAACTAAGTTTTTTTAACATGCCATTTATAATTAAAGTCACGTGCTATGTTCTTGCAAGATATCCCTGTAAAGCTTGATTTTTACAGTGGACTGTATATTGAATGTTGCTTTAATTCCTCTTTGTTGTTATTTCCCATCAATGTCAAGTTTCAGTTTACTATACTCCATTGCTTGTTTTTGACGGGTTTTTGGCAGTGTTCTAAATGGTATCATGGTGAAATGACTTCATATCCTTTCTCTTTCTAGGTGGTTATCGGATATGCAGTGCTTCCATTATCCACACATGCGCAGTATGTAAATGGCTTTAAATTTGGCTTTTCTTCTGATTTTTCTATTGTAACAGCTTCTTGATTTCTTAATTTTCCACAACCATAAACACTGTTTATTACATTCTAGGATTTGGCTCCCCTCTGGTTCCAAAGAACATGATGTAACTATCTATTCAAAAGATTATGTAACCACCCACTAATATTTTGAAGTGGAATTCTGATCATTGAGTTCAAATCAATGGTTTGGACTGGCCTAACATGACAGCCTGTTCTTTGAAACAAAGGAGAATCTCAATTTGACTATGATTAGTATGTTGCTTGTTCGACATTGAAATGAATATATGAGGATTGCTAACTGTAATTCATCTGCATATAGTAGTTACCTTCATACATTTTTCCTAAGTTATAAAAATACCTTTATCTTTTTGGATCATGTCTATAATATGCACGGGCCAGTAGTCTGACCATTGATGAAGCCTTGCCTACTTGAATATCTGGTCTGGTTCTACCGAACATCTTTGAGTCTAGACAACAAGAAAACTAATTGTTAGCCTTATGATATCATGTGTAAAGTTAAACTTTCACTTATTTGTAGTTAGATATGATATTGGTCCCAAATTTGCTCTTTTTGAATAATTATTTGAGGTTTAGGTTTGCTCTTCTTCGCCCTTCTTGTGATTACACATTGAAACTTAGAAAATGGCTTGACACTATGATTGACACGATCATTTCTTCTTGCTATTTATTTGTAAATTTGTTAAGGTTTTAGAACTTTCAGTCATTTTATTTTAAGTATGATTTTACTCAGGTTGAGATCTGAAATTTCTTTGCCAATAATGAGAGAGCTGGTTCCACATTATCTCCAGGAAATGGGAAAGGTATGTTTGGAGTGCAATGTTGGACGAATAATGTTGGTATCAAATCTCTACTTTGTGTATTTTTATGAAATAATTCACTTTCTGATTTATTTTTGTTTAAGGAAAGCTTCACTTTTGATTACTCTTTTTTTTATTGCTTTCTTGTAAATTTGATTGAACCTCATGATTTCTAGGGAAAAGTTTTCATGTTGATTCTTTGATTATCTCATAAACACATATATGCCAATCTCATTCTTGCTTCTTTATTCAAATGCAAAATCTTTATATATACTATTAAGTGATGATTTACCTTTTATACTCCTTTCTTCCCAATCTTTTATAGGAGAGGCTGGATTATTTGGAAGATGGAAAAAATGTCTTCAGATTGCGCTTGAGACTATGCTCATCTCTGTATCCCATCAATGAGCGCATTAGAGATTTTTTTATTGAATATGATAGGCACACTCTTCGTACTAGTCCGCCTTGGGGATCTGAACTTCTGGAGGTATTCCTCAAAATTTTTCAGTACTAATTTGGTTTCCATATTTGCATCCTTAACATTTATTCTCAAGCTGTCTCTCTGCTTTTTTAGTGGTACTCATGTGTTACTGCCAAATAGTCTTCAAATCACTCTCATATCATAGAAATGGCAAGAAGATATGTTAGCTACCATATTAGCTGAAAGGAGAATTTTAGCCCAGAAGGTTTATTTTATCTGTGTTGTCTTGGACTGGTCTCATGATCCCTGCCAATGGCCCAAAAGACATGTTGGAGGCTGGGAAATTGGGTGATAAAAATGGATGCTTGGGAGACCAGATAAAATGACCCTTTTCGTGGGATCCTTTCACTGAGGGGGCCTGAGAGTTATACTGTTTTCAATTTTCATATTTTTTGCTTGACCCTTTGATAATCCTCACAGGGTGTTGTGATTAACTTAACCAAGTAAACAACCATCCCAAAATTATGCACGGAGAAATTTGAAAGATCTCTTGATCAAATTTTCAAGATAGTGGAAATTTAAGAAGTTCATATCTCATCAATTTATGGGAATCTTTTTTAAAATGGGGCAACTAAAAATCTTCTTTAATAAGTAACAATCACTTTGGAAGCCAAATATTACAAGGAATTTTTGGAAGCCAGATAATTGCATGTGGTTATTTTCAAACTCGAATGATATGCATGATCTTGGTCATCCCATTGCAGAATAACAGGATCCTTGATTCTGATCCTTGTTTCTATAAGCAGAGGAGGTTATATAGGTTCATTGTGAAGTGACTTGGAGGTAAAGGATCTTTAGTCTCTTATCTAGCTGTTGGTGCTTCTAGTTGCCTCTGCAAGTAGTTCAGAATTATGATGTTATAGAGCTGCCTATGAATTCTTCATCCTAAAGAAGGATCTTTGAAGAAAGCTCCCTTGTATAACGATGTGTTAGCTGTCTGTTTTCTTGTTATGATACATTTGCTGGAGTTATTGAATTTGACATTCAATCACCTCCCTAAAATTTTTCTTCCCTTTTTCAACCCTCACTCACCAAAAGTTTCCTCTTTTATCTTCCTTTATTAAGTAGCTTTATTACTGAAAGATTAATTTCTTTCTGATTTATGATGAAAACTAGAATGTCCTTTACTTAAGCCTCATAAATTAAAATTTCTTCTTGCTAGTCAAGTAGAGGGCATAAGTAATTACAGAGGAGAAAAAAAATAAAGGAGAGAATCTAGAGGAAATACGGTAGATAGAAGGAAAATAGTTTCATATCATTTCCTATTCTCAATCATTAAAAAAAATTCCATCATAATTAATGACAATATGTGCTCTTATGTAGACCTTGAAAGTGGAAGTTATAGGAATGAGAGTTCAAAAAGGCCAGAATACAAATTTTACTACTATTAAATAGGAAGCAAAATAAACTCTTAAATTGTGACTACATAAAAGACAACTTAAAAATTGAACATAATCTATAATAAGGTGCTTGAAAATGACTAAAAATACCGAGTAATCAATTAAATGTCTCATAAACAGACAGTTTTCTTTAATTTTCATCTCTGCTCCATCTAGTTCCACACCTGATTGCTATTTTACTGACGCGGCATATATCGTGGATAAAAATTAGGGTTCTCGTGCCTCAAAGTTACAACCCTAATACTATAGAGTAATAAAAAAAATCTCTGATATTTTGTTAAAAGTAAGAATAATCTGAATCTGTCTGACAAATTGTAACTCAATAAGAAACAGGGCCGTCAAAATCTTTGGTAAAAATTTCATCTTGATCTAACAGTCGTATTAAATGTTATGCTTGATTTATCCAGCTGTGTCTTTTACTCATCTTAAACTTCTCAAAACCTAAAAACCTTTAACCATTGATGAAATAATGCAATAAATCTTGTTAGGCCAAGAATATTGAAAAACGTTTGCCATGCCACTCTTTCTTAGCCACACAGCCACATGGGTACCTGAAAATGGTTCAGCTCAGGATGGGGGAATTTTGCGTACTTTTGATCCTTCTCAAACTCTAGGGTACTTCCAATCTTTTCCACCCTCGTATTGCTTTCTCTTCCTTAACTTGCAAGGTTTAGATTATAACTAGTGCAAGTTTACAATTTGAGCTACCCTCAAGAACAGCTGATGCAAGAGTTGCGGCTTGAAATGGGAAGTAGGTATTTGAACTTGAAAAATGGTGCATCATATTGTCATATTATCTCAGGCTTGTTTGGCCAAGATTTTTAATATCTTGCGAATAACATCCTATCAAGGGTTTTGTACCTCCAGTGGTTATTAGTTGAATAAACAGTAATGGTTTTCTACAGGTGAGAAAGTCTTATGATTAGTGGTCTCATAATATTTTATGCTACTACTTTTGACTCCGGCACATCATTATTTTTTAAGGGGTTGTGGCTTGAAATGCATGGAATAAGCTTTTTGGCAGTTATGGAGTAAAATGGGAATCTCCATATAGCTTGAAGGATTTGCTATCTTTGATTTTACTCAAGGGCTCTGGGAAAGAGAAGAATCGTAAACTTCTTTGTACCACCAGATTTTGAGAACCAAAATTACTTAGCTTCTATCTTTCTGACTTTTCTGGGATAAAGTGGTGTTTTGGCTTCTCAGTGATGTTCTGTGTGTAGTGCTTTTAGTGGCCTTTCTTCAGCCAGTATTTTGCTTGAATTAGATGTGTTATTTCTGTATCATAAATTCCATTTGGTTTACATTATCACAAGCAAGGAAACTCATGGATAGTTGTCTTATCAGTCAACTGTACTGTGTGAATATAGGGTGTGTATGCTGTGGCTTGACTTGAATGTTTATGGATATCATGCAGGCCATTAATAGTCTGAAGAATGTTGATTCCACTGCTCTGCTTCAGTTTCTCCACCCAATTTTGAATATGCTTCTCCATCTTATTGGTAGTGGTGGAGAAACTCTCCAGGTAATTTAACCAATTCAAGTAGGATATTTACAGGTATTTCTTGATATGGAACTCACTGTGTATGTTTGCTTGAGTTGCTTTAACTACATATTTTAGATATCAGTAATAGTCATTATGTAATGGCATTAAATAATGAGTGTTATAACCAGTGCAATAGATCCATGATATGAAACCGTAGTTTATTTTATGTAACGGATCTTAGTGCCTTCTATCATTAATAAATTCACCCTTGTGGTATTTGCAGCTAATAAACAACCCTTGTAAAAATGTGACAGTTGGGTCGCAGCAGTTATTACAAATGTGGCTGTGATATAAAGCCATTTTAACTAGTTCATATGATTTTTTGCTTGGGGGTCTTTTTTAATTTTTGATTTCATGTTATATTACCCATGCTCCTGATTGTGCAGTGCCTGTCTTATTCTTTATTTCCCCCTTTTTCTTTCAGGTAGCAGCCTTCAGGGCCATGGTTAATATCCTAACGAGGTATGCTTGTTTGTAATGTTTACGAGTTTGACATTAGGGCTACATCATTTATCCTCTAGAATGTTCTTTGAGTGCAGAAATTTGAGCTCATGTAAAATATGAGGTGTTGAAAACAGGTATCAGAAATGTACGCCTCTCAAGTTTTTTAGCCTGCCTAAATAAAAGCAGGGAGAACTTCTCAATTGCTGATAACCTTAAATCAATATTAGTTTTGTTAGATTTATATGTCCATCTTTTCCTGATCTTGGCAATGTCAACTTGTAAGAGATTTGATTCAGTGTTTTCCAGTTTTGAGCAATTTACTTATTTGAAGCAATTTGTTTAGAAAAACAAACTTTCCATAAAAACTAGCCTTTGCATGGTTTAACATCTGATTGCATTTCATTTTGTAGGGTGCAGCAAGAGTCAGTTGATGACACTGAGCGAAATCGTTTTCTTGTTAACTATGTCGATTATGCTTTTGATGACTTTGGTGGTCGTCAACCGCCTGTTTATCCTGGTTTGTCCACTGTGTGGGGGAGTCTGGCTCGTAGCAAGGTTAGTTATCTCTGCTTTCACAATTCTTGCATTTGCTGGTAGGGGTCGTCAACTGGTCATATGATCATCCTTCGTTTCTTATTTAACATCATCTATCTAACTGTGGTGCACATACTCTCTCCTGGTCTTGATAGATTTAGATAACTTGTTAAATTTTTTAGGATAATGACTTTTATTCCATTTATATTACTTGGAGCCTTGTAAATTTCCCACACTCACTCTTATGTGCTCGGTATCAGAACACTAAATATTAAATCAAATTTATTTTTAATATCCTTCTAGTTTTATTTGCAGGGGTTTGTAAGCATTTCCAATCACCATTGTTGGGTTTGACAATGATGCACAATTACCTTGTATATTAGAAAAGAATGTGAACCTCACATGTTGGTGTCTGGCAAAATAGTGTTAAACGTTATGACTTTCAATTATGTGTTTGTGATGTAGCTGTATTAACATCAGTTTTGATGTTTTTATTGTTCCATCATCTTACCCGCTTTAGTCCAGTTGATGAAGCAAAAGGAAGTTGATTATTATCAGTTTATTTATAGCTGTATAAATTAGTCTTTTTTTACTGTTACTTAGGGAATATTTTTGCTATGAGTTCTAGTTTTTTGGCTAGTTTTGGGTCCCTGGGCCCAAGGTAACTTATTAGCCTGCTCTTTGTTAATTTTAGAAACGTTCGTGGCTTGTTGTCACTGGAATACACTGCTGTTTTTAGATTCTGTATTCATCATCTTTCTCTTCTTGGTACTTGTATTTTTTTTTCCGGCCTCTAACATCCTTGTGATATTTCAAGTAGATTATAGTGCTCTTTAGAATTTGTCGGAATAAAGCTAAGTGATGACACTCCACCTCCTCAATTTGACCAAATGATATGTTTATGCTCTTATTGATAGTGCAGTTCGCTGGCTAATACAATCAGTGGATCCTACAAAATCTATTGGTGTTAATGACATAACTGATTCTGGCATCCATTGTTGGATCAGAGCATATAGCACATTCATTGGATGCTGCATTTATTGCAAGATGTGCCTAGGAGCAAAGTCATCTCTTTGTGTTTATGCATCTACTCCTGCCCCCCCTCCCGCACCTTTTGTTTTTTTTCCTTACAGAACTTTTCAAATTTATGACTACTGCAGGCTAAAGGCTATCGTGTTGGACCAGTATATGATGATGTGTTGGCGATGGCATGGTTTTTCCTTGAGCTTATTGTGAAGTCAATGGCATTGGAGCAAGCTCGTCTTTTCTATCATAGTCTTCCATTAGGTATATTAATTAAATGCAATAGGGTTCCTGCCATTTCAATACAAAATGATCTTGCTTGAAATTAACTTAGATTTTATATTCGCAGTTTTTATCTTATGTTCCTCTCCTTTTATTTTATTTCCTTTTGTGATGTAGGTGAAGATGTTCCACCGATGCAATTGAAAGAAGGTGTGTTCAGATGTATAATGCAGTTATATGATTGCCTTCTTACAGAAGTGCATGAGCGTTGTAAGAAGGGTTTAAGCTTAGCAAAACGTTTGAATAGCAGTTTGGCCTTCTTCTGCTATGATCTTTTGTCAATCATTGAACCTCGTCAAGTTTTTGAGTTGGTATGTTTACTGCTGAAATATAATATCTAAATCAGCATTTTAACATAACTTATACTTTTTAACACTAAGTTCTCTGGCATTTATGTATATCTAGTTTCAGTTATAAAATATGGATCACTGAACATGCACTTAACATGACGACTTGTATGCTTGAAGGGTTTCATGTGAATGACAAAATGCCCATGATCATATCTCTGCTAAACTTTGTCCATGAAGGTGGACAAGCAGAATGAAAGTGAAATATTGGCACTGGATAATGGGAGAATAGGAAAGTTTCATTAAATTATATGCAAAGTTTCATTAAATTATATGCTAAGACACGGGTGTAATGTTGAAAAACTTTTGGGCCTAGGTCCCCTCAAAAGCACTCTACATGCCACCCCTGATAAGACATGAAAATTTGTAGAATACTATATGCTTACAACATACTAGGAATGCATCATGTGCCTAGGAAGTAGAGATCTAAATCTTCTGCTATCTTGAGTGTGGGCAGGGAATAAGGTAGGTTGAAATTTTCATGTGGATAATTAGTTTATCAGGGCTTCTTATTCCAATTGGGTTTCTGAGAAATGAACAATGGCTGTGACAAGTGGAAGTAGGATATGCTATTTAGGCCTGTAGAAGACAACAGGAAAAGGGTGTCAAATGGATTATGATCAAGCAGAAGCAATAACCATAGCTTCAGACTAGATTAGAACATTTAATTTTTTTTTGTAGTCCAACTTGTGACTCTCAAGGCTACTTAGGCTATATTGATTTCAATAGTCCATCTTGTGATCTCAAGGCTGCTTAGGCTTATATTGATATGTGGATGTAATAGTGATCTACTAATCCTTCAACAAATAGATAGGATATGCAGAATCGTGGTACAATTTGCACTCTACCTAATATAAAATTTATAAGACAAGACAACTTGTCCCAAAAGCTTGGACTTTTGCTGATGTTATAACTCTTTATACCTTTTACTATCTGCAATCTGCAATCTGCTACAGGTGTCCTTGTACCTGGACAAGTTTTCTGGGGTATGCCAATCAGTTCTTCATGACTGCAAGCTTACCTTTTTGCAAATCATATGTGATCATGATCTTTTTGTGGAGATGCCGGGGAGGGACCCTTCGGATAGGTATTTCATCAATCTAATTGTTCCTGATTGATTACCCTGGTACATCATGCAAAATAAATTGAGTGAAGTCTGCATCTCATTAGCTCACTTTCTTTTTGTGTTGTGCTATCATTTTTCTTTTAGTTGGCTTCAACTACCTAACTAGTTGTTAGAACCAAGTTTTCTTATTTTTTAACATATAAATACCGTAATACTTTATACACATACATACATACTTATGCTCTTACTTACAGACATTTAAGCAAATACCTTGACAAGCTTATCTGGGTACGCTGATCAATTTGTGACTGCAAGCTAACCTTTTTGCAAATAATGCGATCTTGATCTTTTTTGTGGAAATGCTGGGGAGAGGCACCTCGGGTATTTTGTTAATCAAATTCTTGTTGATTGATTATTTAGCTACTTCATACAAAATAAATTATGTGAACTCTGCATTACATAGGCTTGTTTTCTTTTCATATAGTTTTATTGTTTTCCTTTCCGCTGCTTCATTTGTCAATCTGCTTATAAGTGTAGATGTCTGTCAGTGTCATGTTGCACCTTTGTAGGATTGCAACATACATTTTTAACACTCAATATGGATGGAATCTTCTTTCTCCGAAAAGAAAAAGGGTAGATGCTATCTAGTGACCGATTAGGGATTTGTAGCATTGGATGTCTGATTGTGTTCTTATTTGTGTTGTAGAAACTACCTTGCGTCTGTTTTGATACAAGAGCTTTTCCTTACTTGGGATCATGATGAGCTATCTCAACGGTCAAAGGTGAGTTTAGTGCAGATCAACTAAGTGCCCTTTACTTCATCTGAATATTATATCTTATGTGTGTACACTTTCTTCAACAGTACCTCTATGCAGAATTGGTATTTTACTTATCTGTGGCCATTGCCACCTCTATATATTCTCATGGCACTGAGTTTTGGTGCATGCAGGCAGCCAGAATCTTAGTAGTACTGCTTTGCAAGCATGAATTTGATGCTCGATACCAAAAGCCTGAAGATAAACTATACATTGCTCAGCTATATTTTCCACTTGTTGGCCAGGTTCTTACCATTATAAAACTCTTGTTATTTATAGAAAATCCAATCACTTCTGCCTTACCTCAAGTTCATAGTCAAATATAATTTCTCTTCTTGTGCAATCATGTGGGAATCTTGGTTGCTCATTGTAGTTCTGTAGAACTTTGTGATTACACTTTTCGATTGCTTAACCGTTTTTTTTTTTAATTGTTTGGTGGCACTCAAGTGTTATAATTAAGAGTCAGAGAAGGAAAATTGTGCTCTTATGTTTTCTTGCTTGTGTATGAGCTGTATATTCAAGTGTTTATATGCTAGTACTTGTTAGGGACTTAGGAGGGTTCTGTACTCCAATTATTGTTAAAGAATAATATAAATCATATTATGGGGCCTCACCTAACAGCTTAAGCTTTTAGGTGAGATGGTTCCTTAACAATTATTTAGCATGGACTATGAATTGTACAACTTAGCTTTGGTTGTCAGGACTTCTTACCAAGTTTCTGTTCATAATCTCCTTGGCTACTGATTATTGAGGTTGGTGCCTGAGTAAGTGTTTCTCTTACCATAATGGGTCATTTCAAAATAACACACAACTCCTCTTTGAAGGGCCAGTAGTTTGTTTACTAAGAAAGATCTTTAAATGCAAAGTTTCTTGAAGAGCATTTGTTAGAGCCAATGAAACATTCTTTGTAGATAATGGTGAGAGATGGAATTATATGATATAGCTACAGGTGCTTCAGTTTACATTCACAAATGAACTGAGTGGCTGAAGCAAGAATTTACCTTGTTCCAATTAAGAGAAGTTAAAGCATGATTCTCTCAATATGCCTCATGGTTTAATCATAATTACATGTCCAGAAGTGAACATGTTCCTACAATCTCTATGTGTAGAGTAAAATAAACAGATCACTATGAAATCATCACACATGAGAATTGCAAAGTAGGTAAAGGAAATCCAGTGACACGGAATCAGAGAAAGGTCGTATAAAACTTTATTTCAAGCATGCATGGAAGAACAATAAATGTTCAGGTCTCTTATGAAAGGGTTTGAAAAACAGTTCTTCTGGGAATGAGAGATGGCTTAAAAAGTATTGAAAACGATATCATTTTTTAAATTCTCTCTTTTGTATTAAATCCCCTGGTCAAGAATATACTGTTACCTATTCAAAGAGGCATTCAGGAATTATAATGACCACTTCATTCATTGATAATGTAGCTGATAAAAATTGCCCTGATGAAGATCTAATGACAAGCAGAGCCACTTGATGAGATGGCTATTCTGATGCCAGAATATTATGTATCTAATACCTCAGAAATTAGTTATTCAAAACAAGGTAGATGATGCTCATTAATGGAGGAAGGGTAAAGCATGTTGACAATCAAAAGTTTTGAAACAAATATCACAATTTTGTTCTGGTTCTGTGCACAACACTTGGACTGCCATCTATATTTTTTTTTTCTGCATCCACAAATTAATGAATATATGGAGGCTTGACCATCTTCAGCAGGTTGTGTATCAATGTGGTATTCTGTAGCCATATTTCAGATGGTGAGTTATGGAGTCTGAAAGACATTATCATCCAAGTAAGAAGTCAAAAACCCACCTATACGGACATGCTTTTCTGGACACATTTAAAATGTCTAGTAATATTGAAAAAAATTGCGTTCTCCCCTCAGAAGGACTAAGAAACTGCCTTCAGCTGAAGACGTAATGGTTATGTTCTTAATTGCACCGATAAACCATTGATTGAAACTCTTTCATGTAAATCTTGATATGTTTTTTGGTATCAATGGTTTGAGCATGTGAACAACTGGAAGGATGATACAAATGGATCATTTTTTCTTAATCGAGTTTACTTCTAAATCTTTTGATGGAAGTTGGGTTCAAGTGTTGGCTTCATATAGTCCAGGCCTTTAAATGTCTTTGCAAATTTGTAGAAATTCATGATTAATGAGCTTGTCTGTCTTGTTGGTGCTGTTAAAGTCCTAGAAGAGGTGAAATGGGATAAGATGTATTTATATAGGTTGTACTGTTCTGCCTGCTGATATTTGCTCTGATCACCCCATGGATCGCTGAATTAATAATATGTCGTTTATGCAGATCCTGGATGAGATGCCTGTCTTCTACAACCTAAATGCTGTTGAAAAGCGTGAAGTTTTAATTGTTATTTTGCAAATCATGCGCAATCTGGATGATACATCGCTTGTAAAGGCGTGGCAGCAAAGCATTGCTCGGACTAGATTATTCTTCAAACTCATGGAGGAATGCCTTGTTCTTTTTGAGGTTGCTATTTATCTGAATTCCTGTCTCTTTTCTTCTCGTGTTTCTAGACATTGGTATTTGTGTTTGGTAGCTGAACATATTTGTTAGTCTAGGTGTGGAGAATTATCTAGTTTGAGTTAGTTCATTCGTCTATGTGCCTCTGAACATTATCTAGTTTGAATTGGGCAACATGCACCACATGCAAAAACAAGTGAGATAACTAGGATCATGCCGGTAATGAACTTTTTGGCCATCAGCATAGATAGGGAAAAAATATAAATCCTTGAAAAGAAAATTGACACAATGGAGTGTCTTGACTATTTTTGCTTTCCAAGTATCTCATTTTGAGGAGTTAGAGCTTTCAGTCCTAGAGCTTTTCTTGATCTGTTCAGGGCTTAGAGAAAAAGCCATAGGGTTAAGTAGCAACTATCATGGGGTTAACAGTTACTCAAATAAGGATCACTCCCAAACTAGGTTGAAAACTTTAAATCGATGTGCTAGGCAATGACTGTAGTTTAGGCTATCAAATTTAAATATGTTAAGGTTTGCATGCAACCCCTTGGGGGTGCTTCTCTTTGGCTATTGTTTCTCTATTCTTCTATGTATGTTGCTGATTCTGCACAATGTGTTTACAGCACAGAAAACCTGCTGATGGCATGCTTATGGGATCTAGTTCTCGCAGTCCTGTTGGGGATGGACCTGCTTCTCCCAAGTACTCTGACAGGCTCTCTCCGGCAATCAACAATTATCTGTCTGAGGCATCACGGCAAGAAGTCAGGGTAGGTTAAATTTTATTTGCCCTCGGTTCAAAAGTTAGTGCTTTTGCACGTGTTTGAAGTTTTAGAAGGCAAAATTTATATATCCTATTAAGTTTTTTTATTTTTTCTTGTGCAGCCTCAGGGTACACCTGATAATGGATATTTGTGGCAGAGAGTGAATTCCCAATTAAGCTCCCCCAGCCAGCCATATTCCTTGAGAGAAGCACTTGCTCAGGCACAATCTTCCAGGATTGGAGCTTCAGCCCAAGCACTTAGAGAGTCCTTGCATCCAATATTGAGACAAAAACTGGTATATTCTTGTGGAGAATTCATGTGCTTGTTCTCATACTGCAACGGGCCCTATTTTTTTCTCAACATTATATTTCTGTATATGACCAATAATTTAGCCAGCTGATAGCTTTGGCATTTACTTCAGGAGCTTTGGGAAGAAAACTTGAGTGCTGCTGTGAGTCTTCAGGTTCTGGAAATAACTGAAAAGTTTTCTGTGATGGCAGCTTCCCATAGTATTGCTACCGATTATGGGAAACTTGATTGCCTCACAGCCACATTTACGAGCTTCTTCTCTCGAAATCAACCATTGTCTTTTTGGAAAGCTCTATTTCCTGTCTTTAACAACGTTTTTGATCTTCATGGGGCAACATTAATGGCCAGGGAGAACGATCGTTTCTTAAAGCAGGTTGCTTTCCATCTTCTTCGGCTTGCAGTTTTTAGAAATGAAAGTGTCAAGAAAAGAGCTGTTATTGGCCTCCAGATTCTTGTCAGGGTATGCTTTTTTACATGCTTTGCTTTGCTGCATATGTTGTAATTTTCAACCTATATAACATCAATTGTCATTTTCTTCTGTGCTTGCAGAGCGCTTTCTATTACTTCATGCAAACAGCAAGGTTGAGGGTCATGCTGACTATCACATTGTCAGAGCTGATGTCTGATGTGCAAGTGACTCAGATGAAGTCTGATGGGATGCTAGAGGAGAGTGGTGAAGCAAGACGTCTTCGCAAGTCTTTGGAGGATATGGCAGATGAATTGAAGACTCCTGACCTACTACAGGAATGTGGAGTTCCTGAAAGTGCTCTGGTGGCGGTTCCAGAAAAGTTGGCAGAGAATAGGTGGTCCTGGAGTGAGGTGAAATATCTCTCTGACTGCCTTATCCTGGCCCTTGATGCTAGCCTTGAACATGCACTCTTGGTAAGTTAATCTCTGCATCAGCTTTTCATTCAGAGACTGGTCATTTTATACACATACAGAATTTATTGGTGGGATTGGGCATATAAGCAAGTAGTGTTGGCAACGTTTTCTCCCAATCCTCCTTGTTGTAACCCCTAGCACATTCTTGCTTAAGCTGTTTTCATTTCTGTAATTACCCTGGATTATATGGTTCTTTTCCCAATGAATTGGGATGAGTTTTACCCTAATATAAAACCATTCTCCGGGCTTCACCTAATAGCTTTGGGATTGTAATAGTTTTTTAACAAGAAATCATATTGAAGACCAAACTGTCACGAGTTTGAATCTCATCGACTCTATTCTAATTAATAAAATTAAGCACAAGGTAACGGTGAACA
The DNA here is from genome assembly GCA_029228465.1 of Salix viminalis. Taxonomy (NCBI): domain Eukaryota; kingdom Viridiplantae; phylum Streptophyta; class Magnoliopsida; order Malpighiales; family Salicaceae; genus Salix; species Salix viminalis. The sequence continues at coordinate 14,723,302 of CM055436.1, forward strand.
TGTGGAAGTTTCGGGCTCAAAAGGCTTTCACTTAAGGGAGTGTATTAGAGAGATATAAAACCATTATCGAAGCTTTACCTAATAGCTTAAACTTTTGGGTTAACTGGTTCTTTGACACACTAATGCATGCCAGATGTATGACTACATGCTGTTGCTCTGACAAAATCATCTGTTCTCGACTTTCTTAACAGGGTTCTGTAATGACTATGGATAGATATGCTGCTGCAGAGAGCTTCTATAAACTAGCAATGGCATTTGCTCCTGTTCCTGATCTTCACATAATGTGGTTACTGCATTTATGTGATGCGCATCAGGAAATGCAATCTTGGGCCGAAGCTGCACAGTGTGCTGTGGCTGTTGCTGGTGTTGTAATGCAGGTAAATTACTAAACTGTGTGGTTGCAACTAATGAATTAATTAGATTGCCCTTTCATTTTGTTGTACACAACCGAGATGTAACCGAGAGAAACTCACACAATATGCTTAAACAATTTCTTGTCCTAAATATCTTCTAAGCTGCCAAAACCCAAGACTTGTTAATGACTTAATTTGTTGCTGCTTTGTCATATTCTGAATTTATCTTTTGCATCTTTTACAGTTCTTTTTTACTCTGCTCTCTGTTGACAGTGAGTTGCCATTTTGCTCTTTAAAATGTCGAGTCTGTCAGAACTGTACCCAAAGCTAAACGCATACTGATTGTTCCAAATCCTTTGTCTCAAAATAGTTACTTATTGGAGAAGCCAATTCACCTGATGAAAATTTTTATAGCCACTTAAAATTTGAGTAAAAGTATTTATATTTTGGTGTAATTTTCTTCAACCTATCAATATTCTCATTATTAGTTAAGACGGAAAACAGTGATTATAGAGGTTAAAATGAGATTTGAATTCTTACTTAGTGTGATCATCTTTTTGGAGATGCAAATCGAACTAATTCTGAACTCAGATATAGAGATCATTTGGATATAGTAAAAGGTGAACACCTGAATTATCTAGCCTGTCTATGAAGAAAATAGTATGATTGATTGAACCTGTTAAGTAGCATGATTAGCTTCCCATTGATATGAACTTTAGCATAGTGTAAGAAACGCAGGTTCAAATCTCACTGCTGACAATTTTCTTGTTAAAAACTCTCGCAGACTCTGACCTGTATTCTTATCAACTATCATTTAATTGTAAAAATGTATATTTCTCACTCTTGTTCTATTTCACCTGCTCCTCCTTGTGTTTCATAGTTTCAAGGCATCCTTGAACTCAAAGTATTGAAAAGTTAAAATAGGACCCACAAACTGTTTCTCTTTTTCCTTTCTCTCGGGGTTAGGTTTCTATTGGTTTCAATAAAATAAAATGAAAAGGAAAAAAAACTGCAAAGATCTTGTTTAATTGTCCAGGCAGTACTTCATAGCATCTTTGGTTTATTTAGTGTTGAGTGTTATTACCTTTTGTGATCTCTGGAGAAATCACTTTGCAATTAGCACAAATACTCTCGAACCATCTATTTCATATATATTTTTTTGAATCATTCAATTCAATTGAGTCTAATTGTTATTTAAACCAAACCGAATTATGTAAATTGATTCAAGATTCCTCCATGATTGGCAGTTTATGATGGATATTTTCTAGCTGTGTAGTGGACAACTGGAAAGATGAGTTTGTGATCATGAAGTGATGGTTGCCTACATGTTATCCCTTTTCAACTAATAGATTTACTTTAATCATTGTAGGCTCTTGTGGTTAGGAATGATGGTGTGTGGAGCAAAGATCATGTGATCTCTTTACGTAAAATTTGCCCAATGGTCAGCAGTGAGATCACTTCTGAGGCATCTGCAGCTGAGGTAGAGGGGTATGGTTCTTCAAAGCTCACAGTGGACTCTGCTGTAAAATATCTACAGCTTGCTAACAAGCTTTTCTCTCAAGCTGAGCTTTTTCATTTCTGTGCAAACATTCTGGAGCTTGTTATACCAGTTTATAAAAGTAGAAGGGCATATGGGCAGCTGGCTAAATGCCACACATTGCTTACTAATATCTACGAATCAATTCTGGAGCAGGAATCAAGCCCAATTCCGTTCACCGATGCCACATACTATAGGGTGGGATTTTATGGTGAAAGGTTTGGGAAACTAGATAGGAAGGAATATGTATACCGAGAGCCCCGTGATGTACGCCTAGGTGACATAATGGAGAAACTTAGTCATATTTATGAGTCTAGGATGGACGACAATCACACTTTGCATATTATTCCAGATTCGAGGCATGTGAAGGCAGACGAGCTGCAGCCTGGAGTCTGCTACCTGCAGATAACTGCTGTTGATCCAGTCATGGAAGATGAAGATTTAGGAAGCAGAAGGGAAAGGATCTTTTCTCTTTCCACTGGAACTGTTCGGGCACGTGTCTTTGACCGCTTCTTGTTTGACACTCCATTTACAAAAAATGGTAAAACCCAAGGTGGATTGGAAGACCAGTGGAAGAGGAGGACAGTTCTTCAAACTGAAGGCTCATTCCCTGCTCTGGTGAACAGGCTCTTGGTAATGAAATCTGAATCTCTTGAGTTCTCACCAGTCGAGAATGCAATTGGAATGATTGAAACTCGAACAGCTGCCTTACGAAATGAGCTCGAGGAGCCCCGCAGCTCTGAAGGAGATCAACTTCCACGTCTCCAAAGTTTGCAGAGAATTCTCCAAGGCAGTGTTGCAGTGCAAGTGAGTTGCTTGTTGGATTTCTTCAATCTCCTCCATATTTCAACTAAAAAGATTTAGAATTATTCTTTTTATTATGTTCTCCAACCATTCATCCCCATGGCCAGGCAAAATTTTCTTTTCTGATGGCAAACTGCTTTGTTACAGGTGAACAGCGGAGTTTTAAGTGTCTGCACAGCCTTCTTGTCAGGTGAGCCTGCTACAAGGTTGCGTTCTCAAGAACTGCAGCAACTCATTGCTGCCTTACTTGAATTCATGGCTGTTTGCAAGCGCGCCATTCGTGTACATTTTAGATTGATTGGAGAGGAAGATCAAGATTTCCACACGCAGCTTGTGAACGGATTTCAATCGCTCACCGCAGAGTTATCTCATTACATCCCGGCCATTCTTGCAGAACTATGACGTTGTTGTAACATTATCTGTTTCCACTACTACCATGGTATGTTCGTATATCATTAGTTGTATTTTTTGTCGGTGAAGATGTGCAAGTATTTCATGTTCCGTATATATAACCACTGTGTTCGGTGTATTGTTTTTTTCAAATCTCGTGTACTTGCTAATCCATTAGGAGGTGCTCACTTGCATGCTAATTCACAAACCATGGTCCTAAATTCTTTTAGTGCATTTAAGGGTTTCGTACCAATGTGCATTGTGTTGTGAGTTTACATGTTTATTTTGAAACCATGCAAAATGTAAGGAGAAGAACAAAATACATGGGGATTGGGATTATTATTTAACACTCTCACTAGATTAATTCTATAAGCTTTCGACTAGCAGGCATTTTTTTTTATTGAACTTTGCCTTTGCACGAATAAATTATATTTTCCATGGAACACGTGTTGTTCACTAGTAGACTTCCAAGATAACGCTGGTGAGTTTTCTTTCAAGTGACTAAAATGTTTTGTAAACTAGCATAGCATAGTTCAGAAAAGAAAATTAGCACAGCTTAGGTACTTCTACTGTTGAGAGTAAATTACACAGCAAGGTTTTTGAAGCTCTAAAATTACATATCAAAGCTAGTATCTTAATTTCTTATAGGAAAGAATAATAAAAAATTAATTGTAAAATATTAATTAAATTAAAAGTTCCAAGTTAAATAGAAGAAAACAAATATAAGGCAAACATAGATAATCCTGAATTGTAACTTTTGAGCTATAGTTGAATCGTCTTTTTAGATCTAATCTCATGAAATCTTAATCTAATAAAAAAATAGGTTTTTTAGAATATTTATTAAAACTTTAACTCAATGATTAAAAGCTATGATATTGCGTAATTTACTAAACTATAGTTTTCTTAAACCCCTCGAGAAAAAATACAGTCACCCGATGTTATTTTCTTATAAGTCTTTTTTTTTTTTAACTATTAATTTACAAAATACTTTTTCTACCTATGTTACGTGGCTGAAACCATCGGTCAAGGAATCTCTGAAAAAGTTTGTTTGCACTTGGTAGTGTATCAGAGTCAAATAGGTGTTTGATCTTCTGATAGTATATACATTTAGGCAATTTTTCACTATAAATATGATACAATACGAATGTTTAAACATACTGGGGTTTTTTCGAAGATCTCAAAATGTCAACTACCATCCCAAACGACACGAGTCTTGAAATTCTATGAGCAACCAAATGTTGCCCGTCTCACAAGCCCTAAGATCCCTTAAATCTTGCATGACTATAATATATACAAAAGAATTTTGTCAATTTGAGCCACCCAAATTCTTAGATTTCTAGCCTTATTATATTAACAAATATGGGTGTAATTCTTATTACATGTAAAATTATGGGATCAAAATATTCTATGAAAAGAGGAAAAACAACCTTCCGAGGAGCAGAGCAGCTGGAAAAAAAAAATTAGAAGAAAAACTGCCAATCCCAAACATAAATAAAGGAGAAACACCATTAAAGACATCCATGGAGGAGCACTAAAACAATGAAACGGGAAAGATTAAATGTAAAGGCATATGCTTATCCTAATAAATTCCTTTTCCCCTCAAATCAAGAACACTGAAAATGTCAACACCAAAATCAGGGAAGATCTAAGAATTGACGAGGAGGGCATCAATGTTCCGTTTCCCCTTTGGGCCTTTGGTATACCATGATGAAACATAGTCTCCATACTTAACCTCACGGTACTTGGGCGGAGATGAGCTGCTAATTAGCTCAGAAGCAGGGGATATTTTCGCCGTCTTGGCTGGGTCATGAAAGGTGGCAACCGAGAGCCGTGGACTGCTGGAATTTGTAATGGCTCGATGCTGAGCACTCCTATACTTCCCATTGGTTATAATCTACAGGCAAAGTGCTTCCCATTAAACTTTTAATCAAAATGTATTTCAACAAAAGCAACAAAAAGACTAGACACAGGGGTGGCACATTGATGGATATAAGATTTTGAACTGATCAGAGCTCAAATGGGCGAAGAGATATCCATCATTTTGGTCTTTCAAACTCCAGCTATTGCATAGGAAAGAGCTATAGTAGAAAACTTTCCCCATTGGTTTTGACCGTTTGTCACAGGCTAAGAATGTGGCAGCATGTTAGTAGAGACACCACAAGGATAGGTTCAAGATTTCACAGGAACCCACATGATTGCGAAAAGCTCGCAAAAATGGAAACTTGCATGAGACATGAGTACATGAGAATCAAAACGCATCCCTTTTTCCTCTTGATTTTGTTTTGTTATCTAGTATTATTAAGCAAAAGCTTCAAATCAATCAGACACGAAAACACAGTTCATCGTATTCCTGTCCGAGTTAGTTAGAGAACGATGGGAAAAAATTAAGAAAAAACTGCAGTTAAGCCAACAAGAGAACGAAAAAAGCATGTTTATAGCGGAAAATGAAAACATCAGTAATGGCTCAATTACCTCCATTTGGTCAGCCAATATAACAAGAATAGCATGAGATTGAGGATGGACAGTGATCCACTGGGAGTCTTTGAAAATCTGAAGGCCCCCGACATGATCTTGGATGAGAAGTGTGATGGCACCCATATCAGAATGGGACTGAAGACCCAGTGTAAGATGCGGTTGAGGACAGGCAGGGTAGTAGCTTATAGTAATGTTTTGATAAAATTCCCCGACAGCATCCTCAATGCAAGAAGTTGGCAGTCCCAGAGACTCTGATATAAGCCCCAGCAGCTTCTGTGCAACCATTTTGAGCTCATCGCTATAACGCGCCACAACTTGCCTGTAATCGGAAGGGAAGTGCGGCCAGCGAGAAGGGTCACGGCGAGAGAGTGGTAGGGTATGGTGATCGAAGTAGTCCCTCCAGTCCAAAACAGTTGAAGTTTCAGCTTCAGCTTCAGGGCGCAGCATCTTAGAGCCGTACCCCTGAGAAGCAGGAGAATTGGGATCACAGGCATATTTGAGCTTGTCTTCGACGGGGTAGTCTTTGAAGAAAGATAACCCTACACCTCTAATCTGGTCCAGCAATTCTAATGGAACTCCATGGTTGGTAATGTGGAAGGCACCCCATTTGGCGCAGGCATCGCCAATTACTTTGCCAACAGCATCCCTCTGCTCCGAGTCGAACCCGAAAACATCAATCATGGGGACAGTGTCTTCATCCCTGTTATCTATTACTGTAACGTCATCATGAATGGGCGGTCGGTCCTCCGGGGGCTGGATATATCGGGGTGGCACCTCTGCTATGCCCGCTTCAGATAGGCTTTGCACTCTCATCATCTGAAAATCCACTTTCTTGTTTCCTCCTTATTCCTGCAAAATAATTGATTCTGACCTGTTGAAACAAAATGAGCTGTCCTGATCCAATCTAATCTATCAATTGCAATCGAATCAATTATCAAATATTAGTCTCTTCAAATTTCAATTCAGAAGCCACAAAATGGGTTTTGAATCAAATGGAAAAGTAAGAAAACAAGAGAAAATTATAAATCAAAAGAGAGAAAGGAAATCGAATACCAATTCAATCCGAGCTCCTTTCCTTCACTTGATTCTCCACCTCTGTTGAGCTTGAGTGGATCATTAAAATTTGTCAAGAGGGAGAGGAGTGTCAAAATTGTATTGAATAGGAACTGAATGCTTTTCTTTTTGAGTGTCTTGTCTCTTAAATAGACAATAAACCTAGCTACAAATTAGGGCTAAGTATGAAAGTATAAGTGTTCTACTAAAACACTACTATCTATAACTCATAATTACTTTCCTAATTAATACATAATTGATTCCCTTGACATCCCCCCTCAAATTGATGTTAGTCGATCAAGAAGCATCAATTTGTTAACTAAATAGTAATATTAGTCCGGCTAAGATAGCCCAAAGAAAGCAAGCCCAAAAAACAAAGGAGAGAGCCGAAGGTGTCACTGCAAACCAGAAACAGAGTAGTAAACCCCACTCATCCACCACGACAACCACTCGAAAACAGAAAACCCACGAAAGTCGATGACCACCGACGCAGTGCCAACACACCAAAAAAAATTGTCCCGCCACACAAGGATTAAAAAAAAATCTTCGTGTGTCAACGCACTCAACCACAACCAAGAATCACGCCGTAACGTAAGAGAACCGACGCTACAACCACGCTGCTACAACCATGCAAGAGCCTTGTTTCTAAAAAAATACAGCCCTGTAAAACCAAGACGATGCCGAGGGGTCGTTCTCCCGACCCAACCACAACCAAAGAATACACCATAAGCGTTGAAACGGATGTATTTAGGAAAAATACAGATCAAAGATACCGAGAGCCATGGACATCACGGGAGGGGGGCTGTACTGCCATGGGGTCGGTCACGCAACCCCTTAAACAAAAAAAAATTAGGGTTTCCTTTGTGTTTAGGATTTTGGCTCTGATACCATGTCAAAATTGTATTGAATAAGAACTGAATGCCTTTCTTCTTGAGTGTCTTGTCTCTTAAATAGACAATAAACTTAGCTACAAATTAGGGCTAAGTATGAGAGTATAAGTGTTCTACTAAAACACTACTATCTATAACTCATAATTACTTTCCTAATTAATACATAATTGATTCCCTTGACAAGGAGGAGGGGATGGGAGAGAGTGAGGAGAGGATGAATTTATTTGCTGGCTATTGTATATTATCATCCTATAAGTTCTGTAATGTTTCACTTTGATCCTTTTTGGTTTTAACATTCCTTACATCAATTCCGAGTTTTCACCTTTTACTTCGATAATTTCCTCTTCTCTTCTATTTCCTTCCTTCTCCCTCTCTCTCCTCCTCCTCCACCACCACCAACATAACAACTATCGCTTCCTTCTATCTTCTCACCTCCGCCTCTTTTCCCTTCTCCTCCACTCTTTTCTCTTCTCTTCTCTCTTCCATTTTCCTTTGCCTCCCCTGTTTGTTGCCATCTCTTTTTTTTAAAAAAAAATATTTTTTTATTAAGAAATGTATTAAAATAATATATCTACTTTTCAAAATAGCATTTGATCAATTTTGCTCGGATACATTAGGATTAACTATATGTGAATTTTGATATTCATACTCTATATTATTTATCTAGTAAAAATATTTAAATACTGATAAATTATTTATTGGGTATCAGGCATCTATTATTACCTATTAATTAATAAAAAATAAAATAATAAATAAATATATTTAAGTATGTACATTTATATTAATACTATTTATATTTTTTATACAAATATTAAGATATTTATATACCATATTATTTATTAAAAAAATATAAATTATACATATATATATATATATTAATATAATATAAATATATATTTCATTTAAGATGAGTGATAATATTCAGATTAAATTGTCAATTGTCGTTTAGTCCATAGACTCTTCGTTTCCCGCGGAAAACCAGGAACGCTGTCGTTTCAATCCGTCAGCGACTCCTCGAAAGAAACAAGGCAATTAAATCTCTACCGCAGACCAAGAAAATTACCTTTTCCGATTCGCAATCAATTAGCCATTGATCATCTCTACCTTTTCCTTTATTTGAATGCTAAAATTAGGAACATAAAATAAATAAAATTAAAGGGAAAAAAGAAAAAAAAAGTTCAGTTCAGTAAAATCTTCGCACCAAATAGAAAGAAATATAAATAATTGATTGAATATTGCTCATCGAATCCTCTAAAAAATTGTTTTTTTTTCTTATATAATTTCTCATCAATATATCTAAAAAAAGAAAACTTTCACTTTCCTAGGACCAAACAAAAAATTAATTCCCTATAAAAGGAACTTCTTTTGTTCTGCACTCCTGCCCTAGCGAACGAAAAACACAATATCTCACTATCGGCTTCTGTTTCTACTCTTTTGTAATTTTTCGTCTCGATTGCAAACCCTTCCACTCCTCTATCTTTAGGGTTTTTTCCCTTCATGGTTTTGCACAAAGGCATTCTAGATTACCATGAGAAAAACATATTTTGCATGTTTTCTGAGTTGTTTATTTGATTTTTTTTACAAGTGGTGACTGTTGTGTTAAAAAATAATATAGAATCATTCGTTGAATATGAGTTGAGATGCTTCATCTATATAATATTAGATTTTTAATAATTAAAGGGTCACCAACTCCGAATCCACCATGTTATTATCTTGAAAAACTTATGTATAAGATAATATTATTTTGTTGGTAGAAATTTGTCTCTTTTTTCTGGTGAAAGATGAATAAATTATTGAACAGGATCCCACATAACTGTGGTCAAATTTGTTTTTATCTTGCCTGGGCTGCTAGTTTAATTTCATATAATCTCCGTTCTTTTAGTGTTCAATGTGAAAAAAATCATATATATTCATGCTCCTGTGCTGTAGTTAATATATTCATGTTAATGTGCTGCAGTAAAGTTGATTTTGGAATGTAATTAGTCTTGATGATCAACCTGACGCTTCATTTCATGTTGAGGTGCAGTCTAGACTATGAAGGCCAATTCTTTGATTCGCAAAACCAAAAGAAAGAAGTTGAAGGCAGGAAAGGAAACCGATTGTGCTGGAAAAAGCATTAGCAATTTACCAGAAGAAGTTCTTGAACATATAGTGTCGTTCCTCCCAATACATGAAGCTATTAGGACCAGCATATTATCAAAGAAGTGGCAAAATCTGTGGAAATCCACGCCCAACCTCACCTTTTATGGAGGGTATTCCCCAAAAAGAAAGCTCTTCATGGATTTTGTGGAAAGGGTTCTTGTTCTTCGTGGCCCTTCTAATATTGAAAAATTCCGTCTCTCATGTGAAGCCAAGGATGATCAATCTCGGATTGGGACATGGATTTCTGCCGCAGTAAATCGTAACGTCAAGGACGTATATCTCGGCCTCAGGGATGACGAATCATCGTTCGTTTTTCCTCGTTGCTTATTTAACTGCGAAACACTGACAAAGTTTGAAATAGATATGCTCTTTATTCTCAAGCTTCCTTCTTCAGTATCCCTCCCATGTTTGAAGATTTTGAACCTCCGTCAGGTTACCTTTATTGATGACCAGTCAACCCAACAATTGTTCAGTCTCCCGAACCTCGTGGAGTTGGAAATCGATGACTGCAGTTGGAAGAACCTCGTGTCTATTACTATTTGTGCTCCCAAACTTCAGCGGTTGACCATATTTGAACCTCATGAGAGCACTCCGGCTAATTCAGGTGGCTGTCATGTTAGGATTTTTCGAACTCATCTCGCCCATTTTAGTTGCTGCGGCACACTTACGAATGAATTTTGCTTCGTTGAATCTTCTGTGGTTGAGTCGTGCATTTCACTTTATTCCGATTTTTACAGACCGAGGCAATCTGCCTGGCTTTCCTACAAGCTCCTTGAAGGAATTTCTAGTGTTGAAACCTTATGTCTTACACCTGATGTTGTTGATGTGTGTTTCCTTCCCCTTTTCCCTTAAACTTCTACGTGATCTACGAGAATCACAGTTGTGATATAATATTTTGTTTACTCGCAGGTTCTGGATCACGCTTCTGATCTGCTTGCTTTTCCGCTTGAATTCAGGAACTTGACCACTTTAATATTTGATTCAGATAAGTTAAAGCTTCACAGAGCTGGATTTTGGCACATAATCCACAACTCTCCCAATCTGAGATCTCTTCATCTCTCTGATGTAACTTTCTGAACTCTTTAAGTCTCCACATTTCGCTGTCAAGTTCCATATTTGTGACCTCCATCATCTACTGAATCATGATGAATGTGCAGGTCCGGTTGTCTGAGGTTCCTTCAAACTGTCGAGAAAATGGGACATTGGACCCGGCGCCACGTTGTTTCTTGTCCTGTCTTCATTTCGTTCAAGTCCATGACTTTGTTGGTCGTGAAAAGGCGATCGCTGCGGTTGGCTTTCTTCTAAAGAATGCAAAAGCTCTAGATGAGATGTGGATACGCTGGGCTGGTTCTGGAGTCATGACGAACAAGATTCATCGACAGCTACTTGACCTCCCTAGATGGTCAAAAATTGGCAAAATCTATTCCATTTGAGCATTTTTTGGTCATTTTGATTGCCCAACTTTCCCAGTTGTCTAAATTTGAACTTTTAAGAACATGAACTTGAATTGTTTCTACTGCCAGTGCTTCAATTTTTGGAAACCAAGCTTTTCCATTTACTTGAGAACTGATTCTTGCACCCTATCCATTCTGATGAAACCTCAACTTGGGTGGAATATGATTCTTTTTATGTTTCTTGGATCGATATATTTCCATTATTCATTGGAAACTGCAGGTAGAGATTGCTCTTGGATGATCAATATAAATTTGTAGTGCAAAAGAAAATATTTATTTTTAGATTATATTTCTAATATGTTCAATTTTGCATGATATTTTTGTGTATTCGATTGTTTTTATGTGCATATCTATTTTTATTATAGTTTGATTTAATAAAATATTTATTCAAATAAACAAATTCAATGATTTTAATTTGATAATGATAAATATAGTTATTCAAGAATCGTTAATATAAGTCACAAACTCTGAGTTGCAGAATAATAAAGAGAGATGAAAGTTTAGTAAATACTTTTGTTAAAAGAGAAATAAATGGATAACTGGAAAAGATTTCTGTATAATATTTTTTTATTCTTAATTTAAATCATTAAATTTGTCATAAAAGAAATAAAATCGATTTTATTTCCCAAAATTAAAATTCAATAATTGATTGTTTTTGGTGAAGGGAGGTTTTGATAAAACAAAAACCCAAACCCAGCCCATGAATTTACAGTCCTTATTTTTTTTTAAAAAGCAGAAATTTCAGCTCAAACTAACAAAAGAAAGTAGAAATTCCTCAGAGCCGAGAATGCCGGCCATCGCAGGTACTCCACTGTCCATCCCCCCTCCTCTCATGGCTTCACCGTCTGATCTCACCAACCCGTGAGTATTTTGCCGAAGACATTTCTATGCGTCCATAGGTTAAGTAAATGCTTGTATATTATTGCTGATTTGGTTTTAGGCAGCAGCAGCGATTAGAAAGAAAAAAAGTGGACCCCAGTTAAAGTTCTTGGTTCCTCTTGTCTATGCTCCAGTTCTTCCTCTAAGTAAGCTTTTTTCTATGTTTGTTGAAAAAGGAGAGCTTTTTTTATGTTTGTTGAAATGGGTTTGCCCATTTTCGTGTTAATATAGAATCATTCGTTGAATGTGAGTTGAGATGCTTCATCTATATAATATTTAAAGTTTTATTAATTAAAGGGTCACCAAGTCCGAATTCACCATGCTATTATCTTGAAATAAATTATGTATAAGATAACATGAGTTTGTTGATAGATTGTTGTCTCTTTTTTTGTGGTGAAAGATGAATAAATTATTGAGCAAGATCCCACTTAACTGAGGTCAAATTTGTTTTTAATCTTGCCTGGGCTGCCAGTTTAATTTCATATAATCTCCGTTCTTTTAGTGTTAAATGTGAAAAAAATCATATATATTCATGCTCCTGTGCTGTAGTTAATATATTCATGTTAATGTGCTGTAGTAAAGTTGATTTTGGAATGTAATTAGTCTTGATGATCAACCTGACGCTTTATTTCATGTTGAGGTGCAGTCTACACTATGAATGCCAATTCTTTGATTCGCAAAACCAGAAGAAAGAAGTTGAAGACAGGAAAGGAAACCGATTGTGGTGGAAAAAGCATTAGCAATTTACCAGAAGAAGTTCTTGAACATATAGTGTCGTTCCTCCCAATACAGGAAGCTATTAGGACCAGCATAATATCAAAGAAGTGGCTAAATCTGTGGAAATCCACGCCCAACCTCACCTTTTATGGAGGGTATTCCCCAAAAAGAAAGCTCTTCATGGATTTTGTGGAAAGGGTTCTTGTTCTTCGTGGCCCTTCTAATATTGAAAAATTCCGTCTCTTATGTGAAGCCAAGGATGATCAATCTCGGATTGGGACATGGATTTCTGCCGCAGTAAATCGTAACGTCAAGGACGTATATCTCGGCCTCAGTGATTTCGAATCATCGTTCGTTTTTCCTCGTTGCTTATTTAACTGCAAAACACTGACAGAGTTTGAAATAGACATGCTCTTTACTCTCAAGCTTCCTTCTTCAATATCCCTCCCATGTTTGAAGATATTGAACCTCCGTCAGGTTACCTTTATTAATGACCAGTCAACCCAACAATTGTTCAGTCTCCCGAACCTCGTGGAGTTGGAAATCTATGAATGCAATTGGAAGAATCTCGTGTGGGTTACTATTTGTGCTCCCAAACTTCAGCAGTTGGCCATATATGAATCTCATGAGAGCACTCCGGCTAATTCAGGTGGCTGTCATGTTAGGATTTTTCGAACTCATCTCGCCTATTTTAGATGCTGGGGCACACTTTCGAATGAATTTTGCTTAGATGAATCTTCTGTGGTTGAGACGTACATTTCTCTTCTCTCCGATAGTGACAGACAGAGGGAAACTGCCTGCCGTTCCTACAAGCTCCTTGAAGGAATTTCTAGTGTTAAAACCTTATATCTTACAATTGATGTTGTTGATGTGTGTTTCCTTCCCCTTTTCCCTTAAACTTCTACGTGATCTACGAGAATCACAGTTGTGATATAATATTTTGTTTACTCTCAGGTTCTGGATCACGCTTCTGATCTGCTAGCTTTTCCGCTTGAATTCAGGAACTTGACCTCTTTAATATTTGAATCAGATGAGTTAAATCTTCACAGTGCTGGATTTTGGCACATAATCTACAACTCTCCCAATCTGAGATCTCTTTATTTCTCTGATGTAACTTTCTGCACTCTACAAGTCTCCACATTTCGCTGTGAAGTTCCATTTTTGTGAGCTCAATCAGCTACTGAATCATTATGAATGTGCAGGTTGGGTTGTCTGAGGTTCCTTCAAACTGTCGAGAAGATGGGACATTGGACCCGGCGCCACGTTGTTTCTTGTCCTGTCTTCGTTTCATTGAAGTCTGTAACTTTCTTGGTGGTGAAGAGGCGATCGCTGCGGTTGGCTTTCTTCTAAAGAATGCAACAGCTCTAGATGTGATGTCGATTTGCTGGGCTGGTCATGGAGTCATGACGAACAAGATTCGTCGACAGCTACTTGACCTCCCTGGATGGTCAAAAATCGGCAAGATCAATTCTGGTTGACCATTTTTTGGTCATTTTGATTGCCCAACTTTCCCAGTTGTCTAAATTTGAACTTCTAAGAACATGAACTTGAATTGTATCTACTGCCAGTGCTTCAATTTATGGAAATCAAGCTTTTGCTGTTTACTTAAGAACTGATTCTTGCACCCTATCCATTCTGATGAAACCTCAACTTGGGTGGAATATGATTCTTTTTATATTTCTTGGATCGATATATTTTCATTATTCATTGGAAACTGCAGGTAAAGATTGCTTTTGGATGATCAATATAAATTTGTAGTGCAAAATAAAACATTTATTTTTAGATTATGTTTCTAATATGTTCAATTTTGCATGATATTTTTTATATTCAATTATTTTTGTGTATATCTATTTTTATTATAGTTTGATTTGAATAAAATATTTATCTAATTAAACAAATTCAATGATTTTTAATTTGATAATGATAAATATGTTCAATTTATGTTTTTATTAATAAATCAGGTTTATAAAATGCTTCTCCACATCAAGTTTTGTATTTTAAAGTGGATGGTTTAGAAGATAACATGTATTGGCTTTCCTTTCTAAATAGTTTAATAGAAAAATAGAAAATATTTATTCCCAAGAATAAAACAATAACTATTAAACAAGTTTTCTTAAATTTCCAGAAATCATTTTAATAAAATCGATTTTAATCCCCAAAATTAAAATACATTAACTGACTGTTTTTTGGTGAATGGAGGTCTTTGATAAAACAAAAGCCCAAACCCAACCCATGAATTTACAGTCCTTATTAATATTATGGGGGAAAAAATAGAAATTTCAGCCCAAACTAACACAAGAAAGAAAAGTAGAAACTCCTCAGAGCTGAGAATTCAAGCCATCGCAGGTGTTCCACTGTCCAGCCCCCTCTCCTCTCATGGCTTCACCGTCTGATCTCACCAACCCGTGAGTATTTTTCCGAAGACATTTCTATGCGTCCATAGGTTAAGTAAATGCTTGTATATTATTGCTGATTTGATTTTATTTATGAATCTGGTGAAGGGAGGCAGCAGCAGCGATTAGAAAGAAAAAAAGTGGACCCCAGTTCAAGTTCTTGGTTCCTCTTGTCTATGCTCCGGTTCTTCCTCTAAGTAAGCCTTTTTCTGTTTTTGTTGAAAAAGGAGAGCTTTTTTTATGTTTGTTGAAATGGGGTTTGTCCATTTTCGTGTTTAATGATGAGTTTGTTTGTTTGCTTTTAATATTTTCAGTTCGACTCACCCTGCGTAAGAATCCTGTTGTAAGGGACCGTCTTTTCACGGCTGTTTTGGTTGGTGCTTTTGCTCATGGCATGTACTTGGTGTATCCTTTTTGTTTTTCTTGCTCTTCCATAATGCAATTTGATTCTAGTGCTATGTGATTCCGGCTTCCGAATGTTTGAGCAGTCATATCGTTGTGTTGCATGCCTTAATGTGCTCATTTTGGTCCTTAAATGTATTGATTCTCAATGACTGTGACATTCGTTTGAAGGGTTCCTTTTTCTTGGTTTATATTTTATTTGAGAAAATAGAATGAATATAAGGAGTGGAAAGTAGAGCGTCTTTCATAAAAATTGCAATAAAATTATATGTAAACCTGTTTTCTGTGTTAAAAAGAATGCTGTTATTTGTTGGCTAGTGAAATTAGATGGAAGAAAGATTTGTAGTTTAATTTCAGTTAATTTTTTGTTACATCGTCAAGTCAGATATGTCATATGTGGTATATCGTATGCTGTCATGCTACTCTTCTTAATTGGAGCTAATAGTTGTTGAAGCTGTTACACCATCGTGATTCAGGGTAGTATAGATGGATGATTCATAGCATTTTGTGATTTTTCTGCTTAATCTTGAATATTTAGAATCTCTTACTAGGCTTATATGGGGAGGTTATAATAGGGAATCTGATATTGGGGGATGGCTATTACAGATGTTTAAGCCGAAAAAACTCTCAATAATAAGTTATTAGTGAACAAGAAGATACGCTTGCATAATTTTATTTTGCGGCATTGCCATCAAGTATAATGTATTGGATACATTTCTGTT
Source organism: Salix viminalis (assembly GCA_029228465.1). Lineage (NCBI taxonomy): Eukaryota > Viridiplantae > Streptophyta > Magnoliopsida > Malpighiales > Salicaceae > Salix > Salix viminalis. The sequence goes on from CM055436.1 coordinate 14,739,513, forward strand.
TATGAGACTCTCTATCGGAATTGCTTGCTGACTTGCTGGATAGACAAATTCCATTGTAGTACGCTCTGTTTGGTAATGTGGTTCCAGTGCATTTGAAATTGTTTTTCAAAGTGTGTTTGTGTTGTAAAAGCATCAAAATTGATGTTTCTTTAGGCGTATTTAGATGGTTTTGATGTAAAGATGTTAAACCATGGAAAAACACCTAAAAAAACATCAAATTGATAGCCTTTTTCAGTTGAAAAGCACCTGCACCAAATTACCAAACACACTTAGTTGCACTTTTGGCAAACTGTATAGTGTTTAGTCGGAATCTCATGCTGTAGTTGTACAAATAACTCCTTCAGATAATCTAGTTCTTTGACAGTCATAAAACCTCCACTTCATGGTCTTTCACAGTTTAATGTTGTGCACTTTTGGTTCTTTCCATGGTCCACCGGGTATATTCTAATGAGTACTTGAAAACTATGGGAGATTTCTGTGAATGAGTTCATGGAAACGACAACAGCAAATCAACCCATTGATATGAAAATGGAAACAAGGCCAATCTCCTAACTTAAGCATGCATATCTGAACCAAAATTTCAGACAGTTACGCCAATCTCCTAAGCGTGCTGATGGAAAATAATGCAGAGGTATGATATGCTGCATTTTATATGATTATGATTCCTAAGTGTGCTGATGGAAAATAATGCAGAGTATGATATGCTGCATTTTATATGATTATGATTATTTTCTTTTTCTTGAATTCATAACAACTTAATTCAACAATTTTCTCTTTACCACTTCAGTGGAAACTAGCATGTCGACTATTAGGCAATCTGCCTCATGCCATTTTGATTTGACCATTAGAGTCAGAGGATTGTAGTGTTTATTTGGAGTTTTCTGTTTTTGCCTGCCCATCATCAATTGGATGTCAGCCAATTAAGAAGCAAATAAGTTGCATTTTGATAGTGAAATTATAAACAATTGTCCATGTTTGCTTGTGTAGAGGGCATTACACTTTCTTTTGTCATCTATTTTTTTTTCTTTGTTGGGTTTCCTTGATATATATGTTCAGAACAGATATATATGACAGCGAAAGCAAGTGAGTTTCAACTCCCTTTGAGAAGCTGAAGTCTTAGTGTTTGCTCCTCCTCTACAACTTCCCTTGGTTCTTCACAAATGGAATAGCAGCCGGTTGTTCTCGAAATGCAACAGCTTACAAACATTTTGGATTTTATTCATCCTTTTTTTTTATTTTTCAAACATTGCTTGCTTCAGAAGCCCTCTGTGATGGGGCTAAATTTTAAGCACTGTATCTTACATTTATAGTTTGACATAAATAATTTCAGCCTAAAAGTTTGGTTTTGTTAATGCTACAGTAAAACCTCATTTTTGGTTTTTGGACATCTGAAGCCTGAAACATTTTTATTACTTGAACTGTGCCTCCTTGAATGCAGTTTTATATTTTCTTTCAAATTTCTGAAATCAAAGGTCAGAGATACAAGCTGTTAGCCACCGTTGGATATGAATCTCCTTCACTGGTGTGAATGGTGGAGGTGGCAGAAGTTTTTTTCTCTAAACTTTTTGTTTGATTTTCCCCGGAAAATTTTGAAAATTGTTTTCATTTGATTACATGTTAAAAAAAGAAGCCAAGATTTATGTTTTTTTTCTCCATAATTCATCTCATTCAGTGTTTCCATCTCCTATGTGGTCTAATTTTATCAACACAAATGACAGATTTTGCTTCATCATTGAATTTCAAGACACACATCTTGGGATTATGCAAGTGAAAAGGGTGCAAGAACTCCTAATTGGATTTTAATTTCTGCAAGCCTTTAAATTTATGCAAGAAAATAAGGGAGGGGGAGGTTTTAAGTTTTAACCACCGAGAGAAAGAAAAAGGAAGCACTGAGCAAAATCATGAATCTGCAATTGGAAGACGAGCAATAAAAGCTTGTGCATCAATGAAATAAAATAAAAAAACATTAAGATACAACAACTAGTATGAAAATAAAATTTAAAAATTAAAAAGTTGTATTGTAACAAATAACTATTACTAACAAATAAAAAAATTTGTTAAAAATAAAACCATTTCATTTTTTTCATAATGACATTAATCTGTTTTTTATAAGAAAAACCTAAAAAATGTATTGCGTTAAATCTTAATTGGACACTTTTTAGTGCAAATTCCAAATATAAATGCAAGTTTGAATAAAAATTCATAATTTCAATTGTTTTCTTGTATTTTGCTGAGGATATTATTCTGCACATGGTTGGATGATTTCATTTATCAGCACTTGGAAATTCTATGGTTATAATTGAATTTCTAAGTGAACGGCACTAATTTTGGCACAAATAAAAGGCATGCATAAAGGACGTGACCGAATCATATGAAGAAATAGCATTAGTATATATTTGACTATTTCAGGCTAAAATTTGCTTGATTTTATACTTTAAGTATCCAATTGAAATCATATTTGTAGTTGAGGGACTAATTTATAGTTTTTCAAAACTATAATAATCGTCGCCCTCTCATTCTCAGAGGAAGTTTATCCGCTAAAGTTTTGATACTTCGCTTGAAAAACTGGTGGATGTCACCACTTGTTCAATCCTATCACCGCTTCTTCACCATTGTCTTGCTGTCTACAAAATCAGATGCATATTAAACTCGCCTTCATCGTTTCAAAAGATCTTCTGGACACAACTCATTACCGCAATCTCATATCAATTTGGCCACTAAATAGTTGAAAGCAGAGGAAAGTGGAAGGAGAAACAAGGTTTTGCAGTTTTTTGAGGTCGCAAACAATTCATGGATAAGCTGACAAGAGTCCTTAGACTGCCAGGTTCAATCACGAGCACGAGGTCTGAATAAACTTGCCACTGCAACTGATTCTTTTGGATGCTGCATTGCAATGGCAGTAAGCATCTCAAATAACTTGCACAGGTAACTACTACAGCCATACTGCTCTCTCAATTGGCACTGGCAAACCAAGGTAAATTTCAGTGACAGAATATGAGCTGCACCAGTTTTTTGAAATCCATGCAATGATCTCCAAAATATAGGAGCTTTATTTGGCACTATGATTGTTTGAGACCATTCATGATTACGAAGCAAGAGAAAATTTAAATGGATGAAAGTGATAAGAAACCCTTTCTAAATCTAATTACATTACAGCGAAAAGAACCGAGTTCTGCCATATATAATCTGCGTATCGGCTCATCCAACAGAAACTGACCTATATAGGATATCCTTGTGGAGAAAACTCCACGAACAATACTGGTTTAGATATGCAGAAAACTCTTCTGTTCTAAAATACATTGCATTTCTCATGGTGCACAGAGTTGTTCGAGTAGTACGAGAATTACAAAAAGGTAACGAAAAAAAAGGAGTAATTTCTCTCAAGAACTGAACTCTTCAAAACAGGCATACTTGAATGAATATGGGATCACCCTTGAATTATACCTTCAAAGAAGCATTACTGTGGAGAGAAGCAGAGTTGTATAGGGACTAACATGATGAATTCATGAGGTTAAGGCGTCGGCACCAGCAATAATCTCCAATAGCTCTCCTGTAATTTTGGCCTGACGCTCTCTGTTATAACTCATTGAAAGGTTCTTCATCAATTCCATAGCATTATCAGTTGCATTGCTCATAGCACCCATTCTTGCAGCAAGCTCACTAGCTAGTGATTCCTGCAATGCCTTCAAAATCTGGCTGTTCAAATACAAAGGCAACAGGGCATCAAGAATCTGAACTGGGTCCTGCTCGAACTGCATAATTGGAGAGAGCTCTGCCTTTTCCGTCCTAACGGCATCTCTCTCCAAGGCCAATTTCCCTTCTTTTGAAGTCAATCTGAAAAACTCGTCTCCATCTGCATCAACACTAACGCCGTTCATATCACAGATCCTTCCCTTTGGTGATAACGGGAGCAAGGTTTGTATAACAGGAACAAACTTAACAAGTGACACGAATTTCGTGTACAAAAGCTCCACTTTATCAACCTCCTCACTAACAAACAATGAAAAAACATTATCTGCGATTGTTTGAGCTTCTTTGGCTGTAGGAAAACCCATTCCTTCAAGAAACCTATCAACAGGAATATGCGGCCGACGAATAAAATAAGAACGACCCTTCTTTCCAACACTGATTACAGTATGCCCAACTCCCTGATTCTTCAATTCAGCAATTCTTGCTTCTGCCATCTTGGTTATATTATTATTAAACCCCCCACAAAGTCCTCTATCACCAGTAATCACAACAAGAGCAACTTTCTTGACAGGCCTGATATTAGTTAAAGGCATATCTATATCCTCATTTTGAAGCTGTTCATTAATGTTATAAAACACTTCAACAAGAGTTTCAGAAAAAGGCCTACCGTTAACAACAGCTTCTTGTGCTCTCCTCACTTTAGCAGCAGAAACAAGTTTCATAGCCTCGGTGATCTTCTGTGTGTTTTTCACTGAATTTAAACGATTCCTAATCTCCCGAAGACCACAGTGAATCGGGGATGACATGAGAGAATCTTGAAGATGATCTTGGAAGCTGAAATGGGTTGGTAGAAGAGTGCAAAGAAGGTAGACTAGTGCTAGAAAGACAAGATTTTGAGGACACCAACGTTGTTAGATTTATGAAATTCATTGTCTTTCAATCAAAATCCTAAAGAATTAAATCTTTGCGTTCAGGACCACCAACTCCTTCTCTGAATTGAAATAAATGCAACCATAGAAAGCACTAGACCCTAAAACCTTCACTCAGGCGGCCGCAGCAGCAGCACGATAATTCATTACTTCCAGTCTTCCACTACCCAAATGAGCTGCTGCCGCCACACCAAACACCATTGACCTCCACTATCGACGCTTCCTTTTGGGCTGAATCATATGACCAGCCCATGAAAAAGAAGCCCAAACAAAGAGCTTTCCAACTATTTTTCAAAATTTGTATGTTCTTTTTTATCTAAAAAAAAGTTTTATATATTTTGAGATGATTTTTTAAGTAATTAAGTAATTGATGAAAAAATTAAAAAAATCTATACATTTTATTTTGAAAGCAAAAAAGCATTTTTAGAAATATTTGAAACAAAAATTATTTAGTAAATTAAAAGAGTGGGGAATTATTGTCACCCGTTGTGGCTTCTCTCACAATTTACTTTGGATTTTCATAATTTATTTATTTATTCTTTTAAAACCCCTAAATTTAAGGCTAATTTGAGTTAATTGGCTAAGAAATAATGAGATTAAAAGAAATGGGATCAAAATGAAAACATGGAGGAATAAGTGGTCTTTACAAAGTTTTTTTTATGTGAAATGTTCAATTTAACCACTAAACTTTCCCAATTATAACAATGTGGTCCTTTTAATTTTCAAAAGATAAAAATAAAATCAATTTTGATCTCAAACATTTTTTCCCCTTATTATAAGAGAGGAGAGAAGAAGTGATTTGATTCTGGTACTAAAAAGTAAAATTAATCACTTGAACAGATTAAGGCTATGAAAAAAAATTATTTTGGTGTTAATGAGTTCATTTCAATACATAGAGTTTATCCTAGATGTTTCCCCCCCTTAAACTTGCCCTAGATAGTAGATCTAAGCCCATAAATAATTTATTTCAGGTTAGTTGTTGGTCTTCAAATACTTTTTAAGTTGTTTGAAGTCATGAATATGTTTTTATACAGTGTTTTTCTAGTTTTCATAGGTTAAATACAATTGAAAATGAGTTTGTTTTGATTTTAAACATCATAGACCTATTTTTTAGCAACAAAATTTTTTTTTTTTCTCAAGAATTTTTGTCATTCACCCCTCAAGAAAAATAAATAAATAAATAAATAAGGCTCATGTGCATAGGTTGCTTTAGGTCCACTTTAAGTTTTTTTCTTGAGTCTCATGCGTTCTGGTCAATCAAGGTGGATGATATTTACCATTTTCATTCATTTAATATTTTATTGATTATTAATTGAATAACATAATCGGTTATAGTTTGATATCCTTATCCAATTTCTTTGATATGTGGTTGCTTCTCACTTTTAAGGTGTTTATTTTAAATAAACAAATTCTTAAAAAAATAGTAAGCCTAATTGATTCATGATTAGGGTTATAAGTTTGACTGATTAAATTCAATTGATTAAAAATTAAATTTTATAATTTTTTTTGTTCCATGAGTAACTGTCAGTTTATTAAATTAAATGCATTCATGAACTTTTTAATTTGTGATTGAGATTTTTTATTATATTAAAAATTTAGGTAAAAAATACTTTGTATTGAAAAAAAAATCTTTCTTCTACATGTAGCAAAGTACAACTTAAATAATTATAATTAGTATACCTAAACAAGGAGATAACATAGTTAATATAAATTTTAAAATAATATGTTTTATTTATTTTTTAATTGTTAATTTAACAATGTTAGAGAAAATCACAAATAAAAAAAAAGCTTTTTGTAAAGATATGGTAAAAAAAAACCCCTTTTATTTTAGGAAACATGATTTTATTTGCTTTAATAAAAAAAGTGGAAGTTGATTCCTTTTGGCCACTATACTAAGTGCTTTAATTGGGAGAGTGTTGTTGAAATTGTTCTTGAAAGTTATTTTTGTTCAGAAATGCATCTATATTTGTTTTATTTAAAAAAAAAACATTTTTATCATAATTACATGAAAATGATATAAAAATTTCAAAACACTAGGGTTATTTTTGAAATATAGTGTCAAACACAATGTAAAAATTTATGGGGTCTTACAATTCAACATCACCAATATATCCTATTTGTATAACCATTGCATCCTTAGACCTTAAGATATATATTTTTTTCTCTATCATATATATATATTGTTGTGTTTTAAAAAAAAATTAAAGATACATATTTTCGATAGATCACAATATCTTGGTGTAAATTTTAAAACAACTTTGATTTTTTTACTAGCAATGACTTGGCTAAAATAATATATTATCTAAAAATTTGTCTAGTTTAAATTTTTGCATGTATTAAGGACTTCATTTATAGATATTATTGATGTATTTCTAAAATGCTTATTTATTAATTATAAATATCTTATTAAATAAGTGTAAGTTTTAATTATGAATATTATGATAAAATGAAAAAAATCAAATACTTTAATGACAATAATTTCTTTTTTAAACAGAGAACCGAGCAATCTGTCTATTGATTTTGTACAAATTAATTAATTAGTTCTTATAATCTTAGAAAATAATGTTTCATCCTTGTATTTACCAATTTGTTTATAACTTTGTCCCTTTACCAATTCTATTTTTCTATCATATTTATTTCATTTTTCTTTTTAAAAGAAGGAATTTTGGATAAAAGATAATTCTAAAACGTGGATGGAGTTATACAAGGACTACCTCATCAAATGTAACAACATTTAAGGATGGAGTTATAATTAAAAAATAAAAGGAAAAGGCGAAGCAAGTTCTCTCTTTATCACTCTCTCTTTCTCTAGAAAATAAAAAAATCGATCCAATCCATCAAAATCCCAATTCATAAACCCTTATTCTCCACATTCAATTCTCAATTCGCTCTCTTATGGACACAAATGCAATCCACAAAACTCCTAAACCCTAAAATCCGCCACCAAGGCGGCGGCAGCCGTTACCAACACCATGCCAAATGAGCTGCCGCCACAGAAATCCTCAGCATCTTCAATACTGGACAAGTTCAGGTCTTTACTGAAGCTGCGACAACAATCGGCGGTGGGGGAAGGTCGTGTTTTGAATACGGGGGATATGGTTGATATTTACGAGACGGTTTTGAATGAATTAGCGTTTAATTCGAAGCCTATTATCACTGATTTGACTATTGTTGCCGGAGAACTGAGGGAGCACGGTGACGGGTATTGCTGATGCTCTTTGTGCCCGCATTATTGAGGTCTGTATTCTTCTTTTTTTTTAACGTGTGGGGTATTTTAGGGTTTAGTTATTGAGATGGAGTAATGCTAGAGATAGTGAAACTTTAGAAGAGTTTTTAGTCTTTTAATCGGGGAGGTGCTATTGTGTGTTTGCATTAATTTTGGATTTCGGGGTTTAGGTACTGAGATGAATGATGCTGGTATTGATGAATTTAGAAGTCATGGCGTCAGTGAAATTTGGGAGAGTTGATGGATTTTAGGTTTTCTTTGAAGGTGGCTGTAGAACTTTGAACATTTCCCCCCACATGTTTTGGGAGCTTTTGAATGGTTGTATCGAAAGTTGGGAAAATGTGAGAGATTTAGATTCTAGAGTCTATGTAGTTGAAACATTTTCATCTTTGTTGGGCTGACGAATTGGAAATCTTACTTTATTTCCCTGCATATTAATGGTTTCATTGTCTGTTTATTTAAGTAGAATCATTAGAAAGAGAAGCAAAATTATGTGATATTTGAATGTCAGCTGCTTGGTTGGAGTGCTGCTTTGAAGGCTTGAAATTTTTGTGTTTGTAGTTTTTGGGAAATCTCCCTCTTCTAAACTCCTTTTCCATTGATTTTGGTTCTATCTGTTTGTTTTTTGGGCTTTTAGATTTCTCACTTACGTGAATTTCTTTTCATTTTTCTTCATTTCCTGGCTAGCTCCTTGTATAAGTGTGGATACTGGATAATGGTTGAGTTTTCAAGTAGGGGAAGAAATATTACTCAAGTTAACTCTGAAAACTTAAGATGGACTGGTGTATGAATTTTTTGAAGTTAGAAGAATTTGGGATCGTTATATTCAATTTCGTTGTGTTCCTTTTAATTCAAAAGTTTGAACCTTTCTCCCCCTGCCCTGTCCTTTTCCCATATCTATAAGAAAATTAACTTTCTATATCTATGTGTTTTTCTCTGAGGAGGGGTGGTTTTTTGTGTTTACTTTTCATCTTTGGCAGGTCCCAGTAGATCTAAAGCTACCTTCGTTATATCTTTTAGATAGCATTGTCAAGAACATTGGTCGTGAATACATCGGGTATTTTTCTTCCCGTTTGCCTGAGGTAAGCTAGTTGCCAAAATAGTGTGTTTTTTCTCTTTCATTTTTCATGCTTGATATTTCGTATACTACATGGTTCTGACATTTTTGGTCTTTTCACTTTACCAGGTTTTCTGTGAGGCATATGGACAAGTTGACCCTAGCTTATATCCTTCAATGCGCCACCTTTTTGGCACATGGTCAACCGTGTTTCCATCTTCTGTACTTCGGAAGATTGACACTCAACTGCAGTTTTCTTCACAAAGTAATAATCATTCATCAAGCTTGACTTCCCTGAAGGCTTCTGAATCACCTAGACCAAGTCATGGTATACATGTGAACCCAAAATACTTACGTCAGATGGATTCAAGTAGAGATAATGTAAGGTTCTCATTGAACTCTCTCTCTCTGATTTATGTTTTAGAACCTTCACCCAGGCCTGCTTAAATTTTTAGATTTTTTTAAATAAAAAAGTTCATAGTGGAGTATATGCCAAGTCTTTTTTTCATCATTTCAGTGTTTCGAGACTGAAATATTAATGGCTAAAGATGGTCTCATGATGCTAAACATTTCAGTTGTAGATTTTGGATATCAAGATGAGTCTTAAGCAAAGTTGTGATAATTGCACTTTGGATCATGTCTATATAATGCATGGCGCTGTAGACATATCTTATGGTTCTCATCTTATATAATGCTCAAATCGAAAGTTGTTTAGTTACTAGATGCTTTGCAAATTTGTTGATTGTTTCAGTTCAATATACCATTCAGGGATTTGTGTCAAATGTCTACTGATTAAGTGCCATGCTCCGGCATTTTGGCATTATTATGGTTATTCGAGATATGGAGACTTCCTTTTTTCTTGAAATACACGTGTTCTGGCTCCTTGGTTATGTCTAAGATACTTGATTTAGTGACCTTCTATTGTGCTGACGCTTCGGTTGCTTCACATGTCAATTTCCTCCTTATTACTTAACTGAATATTGTGTCAGAATCTTAGAAGTGAAACTGATTTGTGATCCTTTTGGTTGAAAGGTCTAAGAAATTCCATCTCTAATGATCCCACAAAAGCAAGCCCCCCTTCTCTGTTTGTTTGGTCAATATTAAAGCTGTATGTAGAATCTATATTGACTTTGTTCCACCTGTTTTTTATATGGGGACTTTCCTCTGGGCTATATTGTTTTTAATCTACTGTGTTGGTTTCTTAGTGTTTACTTGTTATGAAATAAAACATCTGGTTTGAAGTTGAATTTATGTGCTCACAAGCTAAATTTTGTGATTATTTGCAATTTGTTATTGATTGTTGCTGTTTTGTAATTGAGTTATCTTCAGCTATTGACACTATGCAATGCAATGTGCATCAGTGTGCACGCTGACAAGATGGTCAATACAAACATAGAAATTGCTAAAACTTTAATTTAATCCCTATTAGAATGTTCAGCACACAAAGGGAACTTCTTCAAATCTAAAAATATATGGTCACAAACCTGCTGTTGGATATGATGAATATAAAACTGATCAAGCAGAGGTCATATCTTCACAGGTTGGAGTCAGCAGTGCATCTCTCACTCTTGGATCTAATAAGCTGCAGCCATCTTCAACTTCCAGGCTTGCAAGATGCTTGTCACCTTCAACAACTGGAGCTGAGAGGCCTTCGTCTTCAGAAATCGATGACTTTGCAGCAGGAAATTCTCCTCGAAGGTTTGTTGAGGGGTTGTCCCCATCTCATCCTCCATCTGATTATGGACATGGCAGAGTGGCTGTAAGAGATGATGAGACAAATGAATTGAGAAGAAAACACTATTCTGATGATAACCATTACCGATTTGAAGCTTCTGCCAGATATAGCCTCAGCAATGGACATGAGCAACAAGGACCTAGAGCTTTAATAGATGCATATGGGGATGATAGGGGGAAGAGAATCCCAAACAGTAAACCATTGCACATTGAACAGTTAGCTGTAATTGGCATGCATAATAAGGTGGCTCCAAGACTATGGCAGAATACTGAAGAGGAGGAATTTGATTGGGAAGATATGAGCCCTACTTTGTTAGATCGTGGTAGGAACAATGATTTCCTGCCACTATCTGTTCCACCTTTTGGAAGTGTTGTTCCAAGGCCTGGCTTTGGAAGGCTAAATGCTATCCGTGCAGACTCTGATATTAGGAGCAATGGGTCTAGTCTGACTCCACTGGCATTGGTGGATGACCCCTCTAATATAGGTGGAGATGCAGTCTCGATTCTTGGTGTATGCTTTCTCAACTTGATTATTTACTTCTTGTACCTGTGTCTAAAAGTTATAGTTTTGTGTGAAATTGCTTGATTCCACCTCATTTTTATTTCTTTGTATAATAAGGTGGTGAATTTTTTAATGGAATTTTACAAGCTTTTATTCAATTATGAGTTGCTGCCCCCCCATTTCTCCTCTTTATCCCCATCAAGTCTGCAATTTGGCACATTTCTGCTGCTGCATTCGACACTATCATTTTTTTGTATAGTCAGTTATGTCAAAAAGATATCCTTTCAAATCATATTCATTTGTTATATTGTCCCCTTATTATTTGTTCCAGGAAACAGTTGGGTTTGTTGTTCATTTACTAGGAAACAACCTCTTCATCTTTTCTTTATGTCTTGAAATTATGTTTGTGTATTTTGAGTGAGAAAATCAACTTCAAATTTTGATCTTATGTGCGAAAGATATTGGTATACTTCCTGCAGTCTGGCCGTGGATCAACAAGTAAGATGCCTGGACTCCTGACTGAGAGAAATCAGATGTTGGGTTCTCGTTATTCTCAAGAAGCTTGGAATTTGCTGCCTCACATCAGTCAGCCAGCACATTTCCAGAATGCCAAAGGAAGAGGAAGGGATTTCCAGATGCCCTTATCTGGAACTGGTGTATCCTCTTTGGGAGGCGAGAATATCACTCCACGTGAAAAACATCCAGATATGGATGCACAGCTTGTTAGGCCTCCAGCAATTGCATCAAGATTAGGCTCTAGTATTGACTCTAATAGTTCTGGTACCTGGTCAAGTGTTGTGCCACCATTATCAGGGGCCTGGCTTCCAGTAAATGTACACAAGTCTCTCCCACCACCTGTGCATCCTAATTTTCCACCAGAAAAGCAGAGTAGAAGTCAGTTTGATCCACTAAATGCCAGCAGTACTGTCACAAATCAGGTTTTGCAAAAAGCTTTAGTTATGCCTGAACAATCATTTAATAGTTTTGAGAGCAAAGATTATGTATTGATGAAGCCAACACCATTGCCTAATCAACATGCTGCTTTGAATCAGCAAAACCAGGCACATTTTAATCCTTTTCAACCAAACTTTCATCCATCTGGAATAGCTTTACTGGCACCTCGTCCACTGGCACGACCAACGAATCGTGGATACACCACACACGGGCATAGTTCCTCAAATGCGCTGCCTGCTGTACAACTGCCTTTAGCGGTCAGCAATGTTCCAAACGCCTTGCATTCACAGGTGGGGGTTCGGCCACCTATGCCACAAGGTCCTCCTCAAATGATGCCTTTCCCTCAGAATGCTAGTTCAGGTGTCCCCGCCCAACCATCTGGCAGTGCATTTTCTGGTTTGATTAACTCTCTCATGGCTCAAGGTGTGATCAGATTGACAAAACAAACACCTGTACAGGTACTCGTTGGAATAGAATCTCAGTGTTTCTTTTAACAAATGTGATCTTAGGCAGAATCTAACCTTGTGAATCAATATGTAGGACTCTGTAGGGCTTGAGTTCAATGCTGACCTTCTCAAATTGCGCTATGAATCTGCAATAAGTGCATTATATTCTGACCTTCCAAGACAGTGCACAGCATGTGGCCTTCGGTTCAAGTCTCAAGAAGAGCACAGTGGTCACATGGATTGGCATGTTACTAAGAACCGGATGTCCAAAAACCGTAAGCAGAACCCTTCTCGCAAGTGGTTTGTAAGTGCAAGTATGTGGCTTAGTGGTGCAGAGGCATTGGGAATTGATGCAGTTCCTGGCTTTTTACCTACCGAGACCATCGTAGAAAAGAAGGATGATAATGAAATGGCTGTTCCTGCTGACGAAGAGCAGAATACATGTGCATTATGTGGAGAGCCTTTTGATGATTTCTACAGTGATGAAACTGAGGAATGGATGTATAAAGGAGCTGTGTACCTGAATGCACCTGATGGGTCAACAGCAGGCATGGATCGATCTCAGTTAGGCCCTATTGTACATGCTAAATGCAGGTCCGATTCTAGTGGGGTTACCCTCTGAAGGTTTTGGTCATGAAGAAGGGGTATGCATTTCTTTAGCTATGTCCTTGTGCTTTTAATTTGATCTTTCACTCAGCATAATTAATCTATTCATGTTTCTCAGTATTGTTTTTTGTTGCTGTACTATTAAATATAAAAAAAATTGGTAATCGGAACATCGAACCAGCATGATTAATCAATTTATGTTTCCAAGTATTGTTATATGTTGATGTATTATTCAATAAAAAATGGCAATCAGAACACCAAACTCTTAATTCAGCTGCACACTCATGCCTGATAGAGAATAATATAAATTGTATCTTGCGGCTTCACCTGATAACTTAAGTTTTTAGGCGAGATTATTCATTGACATGGTATTAGAGCCTTGTTGACTTAATAGCCACGAGTTTGAATCTCACCGTTCTCATTCTATTTGATAAAAAATAAGCACAAGGTAGTGTAAACCTAAGTGCAAGTTTCAAGCCCAAAGAACTTTCACTTGAAGGGTTGTGTTAGAGAATAATATAAATCATATCCCGGGACTTCATCTAAGAGCTTAAGCTCTTTAGGTGAGATTGTTCCTTGACAATGCCAACCTTAATCAAACACTTAGATGTGTGTATCCAGTTGGAAACATTATGTCTTCAGCTTGCAGCAAAATTGAATCATGGCAATACAAGTGACTTTGGAGTGGTGTGTAATATTAGACAATGTCCTTTTGTGTTTTCTGTGCTCTTGCAAGCTCTAGCTATATGTTTTTTTCTTCTCTCTGCTAGATCGTGGACTCTATGGTTCATGTCCTGTTTAAATATTATCGAAGTATGTTAGCTTGTATGTGAGCTGAAAGTTCAGTTTACTATATTGGCCATCCTTCACTTTCTTACCCTACAGGTTGGGGATTTCTTTTAATACTAACAACCTGAGAAAATTGTTTCTGTTTTTTAATCTGCAGGGAAATACTGAAGAAGGTAGTCGAAAACGAATGCGGAGTTAACTTTCTATAGATCAGCTTCCAAGTCTCATGTAACTTAGAGTTTCATCATGTTAGCGGTATGCTTTTACTTATTTTACAGTCGCGTTGGACCGTGCAATGCCTTGGCTATATGCCCAAATCATGTACATGTATAGTGGGGCTTGTACCATGCATTATATCCTGCAGAAAAAAAAATTAAAAATTGTCTTTCTAACATTCAGAGGGATATCTAAAACCATTTTTTTTATATGCAAAAAGAAGGAATGTTATCATTAGTTTTTGTTGGAGGCTGAAAAAACATGCAATGCAGAATGTATGATTGGTTTGAGTTTTATTCTGAGGGCACTCGATAATCCACTGTAATTGTTAGACTACTGGAGTTTCTGGGCTGTCTGTTTTTGCAGTTTGTTATGACTTTCTGCAGGGACTGCACAGGGCACGTTACCCGTCACCATTCTAAGCTGATTCTCTAGAAGGCCGGAGCGTCTCATAATAAGCTTAATTCCTTACAAATGGATGGATTGGTGGCAGCAACAGCACTGCAGTGACATATAATTTATGCCCTTTGTTTTTGAACCATTTTTCTGGCCTTTTCCTGCTGTAATATTATCAATGATACCAAAACTTCGTTGTCCAGAATCTGTAGGGTCATATTTATTTGGAGTAGAATGTAAATTATCCATCTTGGACGAGTCTTCTGACGCGGATTTGCTTGATGGTTACTTGAAAAGATTGTGGTTATCATTTATAAACTTCATTGACAATTCTCATTTATCAGGTTTTATTCAATAATGATATGAAATTTAACGATATTGTCTTTTTAATGTGGAAATTGTATATATATAATGAAGAGACATTTATAATATGTGGTGATGGTAATCACATTGATTGAACGATTCACAAGGTTTATTTATTTACTAGCTATATTGCCCGCCTATTTTTATGTATATAATTTAATATAATTAAATCAATAGTGATAAATTTATATGATATAATTAAATAAAAAGTTATAAATTAAGAGATAAAATGTAAAAAATTTTAAATACAATTTATTGCACAAGCATAGATTATATCTTTTAGAATGTAGATATTACGTCATAAAAGATCACAAAAGAGCGCGAATTAACATTTTAAAAACTCAGAGCAAAATATTTTAATAAGAAAAAAAATAATCACAAAATCATTATTGTGCAAATAATAAAATTATTTTATTATTATTATTATTATTATTATTATTATTATTATTATTATTATTATTATTATTATTATGTTAATAATGAAAGAAACAAAAATAAATGAAAGAGTAAAAATATTTTAGAAACTTTAACAAAAGATTTTTAAAAAAAAATTATCATTGCTATTATTGTCAAAACAATAAAAATTATCAAATTATCCGGAGGGAAAAAAAAAACATTAACAAAAGAGTAAGCAAGAAAAACAATTAAATTATTATTATTATTATTATTATTATTATTATTATTATTATTATTATTATTATTATTATGTTAATAATGAAAGAAGAAAAAAATAAATGAAAAAACTAAAAATATCCCATAAACTTTAACAAAAGATAAAACAAAAAATAAAATAAAAATAAAAATTATTATTGCTATCACTGTCAAAAACAATAAAAATTATCAAATCATCGGGAGAAAAAAAATTAAAAAAAGAGTAAGAGAAAAATAATTAAATTATTATTAGTATTATTATTATTATTACTATTATTGTGTTAAATACACTTATATATACATAGACAAAAGTAGGGATTATTCTAGAAATAAAAAAAAATCAAAGTATAAGGGCTGAAATGAAAATCAAATATAAAGGGATTAAATTAAAAAATTAAAAGTCAAAGGGCTGAAATGCAAATTATATTTATTGTCAATTGAAATCAGAGGACAAAATTGAAAAAATCGAAAACTTCTGTACCGAATTCATTGCGTTATTTACAGCCAATCCGTAAATCAAAAGTAGCAGGACCGAAGTGAAACTTTGACATTCAATTAATTAAAATCGGAGGACCCAATCGAACTAAATCAAAACTTATATAACAGAAATGAGGACCAAAAACCAAATTAAAAGTCGAGGGACCGAAGTGAAAAGAAACAAACAATGGGGGACTCTCCTGCACATTTACGTGCAGGAGAGAGAGAAACGTGACCGACGGCTTGAACCGGCCTCCTCCGCGTCCACGGACATTTTTTGGTTGCACGCGCCCCCGCGGGAGGAAGACCACGCGGCGGCGCATCGGGTTGGACGCCGGTAGCCAATTTCCGGCCATCGTATGACTCCGCACGCGCCACCTAAACAGGGCGTGAGGCGGAAAACCGGCTGGCGTGTGCGGCGCACGCCCTGACAGACACCGAATTTTAAATTGAAAAAAAGGGTCAATTACCATCCTGCCCCTGGACCGAAGTCAGTGTTTTTGTCTTATTAGGGGTTATAACTATATTTAGCCATTTAAAAAAATGTTAAAAAAAAATACAAAGTTGCGGTGGACCGGACCGAACCGGACCGGTCTGACCGCGCGCAATTACGCCGGTGCCCCTCAGCCGGAACCCTTATTTTGTCTTATTACCGGGGATAAAATCGTTAATGCACTGTTCACGACTGATTATTTTTAAAAAAAAAAGTACGTTTGACACCCACGTTTTGCCGCGCGGCTGAAGGCCAAAATCGCCTACACATTGCTCGAATCCACAGTGATTTGTGAGACAGTGCACAATGAAAATCACCACGCTGTTTATGTGTTTTGTAATTTTAAATTATTTTTTTTAGTATTTTAATATTGTTTTGATGCACTCATATCAAAAGAATTTTTTTTTAAATAACAATAATATTATTTTAATATATATTTAAATAAAAATATTTTAAAAGATAATTAAATTACTATTACAATGCCAATTACCAAATATGGAATGACTTGCTCCATAATAGTACATGATTTAGGAATTGCATTATATTTTATTAAACATCCAAATTGAGATTTTACAGTAAAGAGCTTTAGAAGACATGATGATGTTTAGGAACTGAATTAAATCTCAAATGGTTTTAAAAGCTTCTATTCTTTCTTCGTTTTTCCTACTCCTTTTATTGCCGCTTCTTTCTCTCGATCTTAAGATGATATATATATATTCTAGGGTTTTTGAGGGGTTTTTCAATTCTTAACCTCTTGATCATGATATATATATATATATATATATATATATATATATATATATTCTAGGGTTTTGAGAGGTTTTCAATCAATTCTTAACCTCTTGATCATGAAGAACGTGTTATAGACTCTTGATAGAACCTTTTTGAAGAGTCTTTGAGCTTGAATACACAAAAACATTTTGTTTTTTTCTTACCCACCGGTAAAACTATCAAGACTAAGTAATTCATTTATGAGGATTCATCAGAGTAATTCTAGCATTGACGTCATCTAAAACTACCAGAAGGTGACAGAGAAGATACACATATTTCATTTGGATTCAATATTATTCAATTTGAAGTAAGAACTTTTTGTTTATATGGGGCCATTAAATGGGTAACCATGTTTTCAATTCTTTATGTTTTTCAACGTCTTTTGAAAAAAAACAGAGAAATTTTGTCCCATCAATCTCCTTCGAACATGTGAAACACAACAGGTGTCAGGCAATGGGAAATAGGGGACGAGGTTTCTCTATCATTAACTTTAACAAAGAATTGTAGTCCAGACACTTGTAAATAAATACTCACTTATTTATCTTTTTTAAAAAAGAAAAGAAATGCCTGGTTACTTGCCGGAAGTGACTAGCTAACAATCTGGCTCCTCCAAAGCTCCGAGATAAATTGTGCTAACCTTAACTAGTCGAAATATTCAATGTTTTTCTAATTAATCATCCTGTTATTTCTTGCAGTTCATCGATTTTCGTAAGAAAAAAATAATAATTTCAAGGTCATATATAATTGTTTTTTCTCAGTCGATCTCAATCCATAGCAGGAGAGTGAAAGAAAAGGCACCTGAAAATGCAATGCTATCAAATATCACATCGAGCTGGGGCCAGTTACAACGGACAAAATAAAGGTTATGTTGCACGAGATTCCCTCCTTCAATGCGCGCCCATGGTCCAGCTAAATTCTTATCTCTCCCATCCAGTTCTCCATCACTTATTCTTTTATAGATGCCTTTGCGATCACTAGCTCGCTCCTGGTTTGCTCTCATCCATTCATTTCACACGATGGCTTCTCTCTCTCCATTTTCTTAATTTTTAATTTTGAAAAACCATATCTGAGAATGTTGGTTCATACCCCTGTTGATTCTTGATTTGAGTGCTCAATTTATACAAAATTTCTGGTTATGAACCATTCCAGCATCCTTATCTCCGCGACCGCTACAATTTACTATGACTTTGGTGCCATTTGGTAAAGCAGGACAAATTTTCTCGAGGTATGCCAACGCATGAGATGCCTCCAACGATGGAATTATGCCTTCTAATCTGCATAGCCTGAGGTATGCTGCAAATTGACAATGCACAAGTGCGGATCAACCAAAATTATTCCAAAACTTATTTGCTTCACATAATTATGTAGTATTATCATTCTTGGACATACCATCTACAGCCTCTTTATCTGTGGAAGAATGAAACTCAGCACGTTCTGTGTCCTTAAGAAAGCTCAGTTGTGGACTAACCCCTGGATATTCCAGCCTGCAGAAGACAGCAAAATTCGATAACAATAGGTTTCTGGGTAAAGATTTGTTAACAGGACAGCCATGTTTAAGCTATAGGAATTGTTTGGACGAGAAAGATAATTCATGTTTAACTACGCTAAAGGAATCCCATGTAAGACATTTACAGTACTACGTGGGGATATACTGTCTTTTGTTCGTAGACTTACCCCACGGCGATGGAGTATGGTCGTATTATTTGTCCTTCTTCATCTTCCAACAAATAGCTCATGGCTCCATGGTAGACCCCAACTTCTCCTTTACTCAGAGTCGCAGCGTGTTTCCCACTATCCAAGCCAAACCCTGCAGCCTCAACTCCTATCAGCTTCACCTCTTCATCTTCTATGAATTCATGGAATAAACCCATTGCGTTGGATCCACTCCCGATACAGGCAATCAAAACATCTGGCTTGCCACCCCATTTCTCCATTGCTTGCCTCCTCGTCTCCTTTCCAATCACAGACTGGAATTCACAGACCATGCTCGGACATGGATGAGGCCCCACGGCCGTGCCCGTCAGGTAGTAGCTTGTCTCTAAATTACCCGCCCATTCCCTGATTGCTTCCGAGCTTGCTTCTTTAAAACCTCCTTCCACAGGCTTTAACCTACACAGATAGAGTAATACACAGAATTGAAATCCCGATTCATCAAGTTTTTGCTAGATAGATCATTCCCTGGGAAAAAAAGAAGAGGGTGCGTATATATCTCACCTGAGCACCGAAATAGCTTCATTAACAGTACGTTTGAGGATTGTTTTTCCATATCATCGGCGCTCATGAAAACAGTGCAAGACAAAGACAGCTTGGCACAGGCAGCTGCAGTTGCGACACCATGCTGTCCAGCACCAGTGGCTGCCACAACATTCTTCAGGCCCATGCGTTTGGCAATCATCGCCTGCGCAACAGCGTTGTTCATCTTGTGTGCTCCACAATGATTCAGATCCTCCCTCTTCAGGTAAATTTCTGCCCCTTCTCCATCTTTGTTCTTGTAGTAATCTGTCAATCCTTGAGCAAAATACAGAGGTGTTTCCCTTCCCACGTAGTCTCTCATGGCCGTCGCAAGCTCCTCCTACATTTCCATGCAAACCCACTTTATTCGTAAACATTAACCTTAAATTATTTGAGGTTGGTGAAAATCACGTCTCGTCAACGATACTAAGTACAAAGAAATATATAATAATAATAATAAAGTGGCGGCAAACCTGAAATTTAGGATCCTGTAAAGCATAAATGAATTCAGCTTCCAGCCGGTTCAAACTAGTGATTAGGGTCTCCGGCACAAACTTCCCTCCAAACATGCCGAATTTTTCTGGCATTGGCACCTCACTAGGAACTCTTCTGTCAATCAATGTCCTCGTATTCATAGTTTTGCGAGTAACAAGTGAACTGACTGTTTGGCTACTTCCAATTCTTCTCTTAATACTTGTGATTAGGGTTATGTGCTTGGTGGCAGGACAGAAACCACCATTTACTTGGCGATTCAAGAAAGTTGTGTGGATATTGCAAGTCTTTTCCATAATATTGGTGTCTGGAAAGATATAAGAAATTATTTGGAGAATACTGAGTTTTGATTTTCCTGAACTAGTGGTGTGCTTATAAAGAGGGAGAGAGCAATACTGTGACGTGTCACAACATTTTACACGTTGTCCTTTATTTCGTGCAAGGATACTGACAACTGATACGGTCAACCTCTCCGAGTTTGGTTTTTTTTTTTCTACCCTTTTTGAGAATTTTACGAACATGGATATTAAATGTAACCCTACATGACATGTTAATGCAGAATTTAAGAGACCCGAGACATTAACTGAAATTTAAATAATAAAAGAATGAAGATGTAATTATCCACATAAATTAATTTATGAATATATAGTATCATATATTTTTATAGTCTATATCCACATAAATTGATTCTTAACTTCTTGATGCGGGATAACTATGCTATACTTCACATCACATGTTTTTTTATAAACTATATACACATGAATTGTTTTTGAACTTTTTGATGTGAAATAACTATATTACACCTCATGCCTTACATTTGTTTTTATAAATTACATTGATATGAATTGTTTCTCAACTTTTTGATGTGAAAAATTACTATACTACACTTCATGTCTCTTATTTGTTTTAGCCTGTTAGAGAATAATATAAATCATATTATGGGGCCTCACTTACAAGCTTAAGTTTTTAGGTGAGATGGTTCCTTAACATGGTATCAGAGCCTTGTTGACCCAGCGGTCACGAGTTCGAATCTCACCACTCTCATTCTATTTGATAAAAATCAAGCACAAGGTGATGTGGGCCTGTGCAAGTTTCAAGCCCAAAGGGCTTTCACTTGAGGGGGTGTGTTAGAGAATAATATAAATCATATTATGGGGCCTCACTTACAAGTTTAAGCTTTTAGGTGAGATGGTTCATTAACATAGCCTAAATCTACATGTGCTGTTTTCTCAACTTTTTGATGTGGGATATAGCTATACTACACTTCATGTCTCTCATTTATTTTAGCCTAAATCTACATGTGCTGTTTCTCAACTTTTTGATGTGGGATATAGCTATACGACACTTCATGTCTCTCATTTGTTTTAGCCTAAATCTACATGTGTTGTTTCTCAACTTTTTGATGTGGGATATAGCTATACGACACTTCATGTCTCTCATTTGTTTTAGCCTAAATCTACATGTGCTGTTTCTTAATTTTTTTGATGTGGGATATAACTATACTACATTTCATGCCTTCCATTTCTTTTTATAGCCTATATTTACATGCATTGTTTCAAAACTTTTTTTATATAGGATATTGAGAAGATTTACAGTAAAGTAAGGGAATTGAGATGAAGAAGAAGCTGATCACACATATAGCAGATAAGGGAAGAGAGAGAACATAGGAAGGGAGGGAGAAGAGAATTTGAATTTTAAATAGATAATTTAAGTTTCTTGGATATTATTTTTATGACTACATCTTGTTGTGATGAATGATTCATTGATTGCCTATGCAGGCAACGTGTTGTCCACACCCTTATAAAGCTAGGAGAGAGCAAACTTAACTTTGCGATCCTAAGCATATATGGGCTTAATGCTACTTGTCATTACCTGTTTTTTCTAATATTCAAAAATAAATTATTTTTATTTAAAATGATTTTAACAACATTTTAAAACATTAATAATATTTTTTGGCAGTTATATCTATGTTGTAATGATATTATTCATTAGGTATAGTTATTGAACTTGGTCTAGTCGGCTTAACGCAAGAAATCTACTACTTAAAACCCAATGAGGGCTACATTTCTAGTTACAAAAATAAAAATTGACTTGATAAAACTCGTTGGATCCAATTGACTTCTTAGGAATCTAGTTGACCAGTCTAAATTCAACAACATCAACACCAGAAAATCGAAAATAAAATAACAAAATAATGCTATTTTAATAAAAATTAACATGGTCTCCAATAATCCACACCGTTTTCCACGTGGTTCTATGAACCAAAGCTGCCAAGTATTCTTGAAAATCCTTCTTGTGTTTGCCAGGGTCGAGTTTGATGAAAAAGACAATAACTGGTGGACTCTGAGAAACGTGTTTCATGGTCTACCAATAATCTCGTGCTGGTTTCATGTGTACACATCCTAGCAACGAATATGACTTGTACGATGTTGGTAACTTTGTATCTAGGAAATGAAGATAATTTAAAACTTTTTTCTAGATTAATGCACCAAATTCTATAAAAACTCAAATTAAATATATTTGAACTAAAATAATAGCTACAATAAATAATGTTTTAGAAGTTATTATTCACTCCAATTCATATATAAATATACACAATCGTTAAATATTAATTTGTGATAGAATAACATAGATATATTATATTGAAAATAATTTTGAATATTTAATACGTGCACTTGATTGAGACTTTACAACCTTTTGTTAGACTAGAAATAATTTTTTTTTTTGAAAATTTCATCTATTTTGTTTTATAAAATTTTATTGATACGATGGATTTGTTATCAATCTAAATATTAAATAAATAATGATCAATAAAAATAAAATTTAAAATCAAAATTATTAAGTAACTCTCATTCTACTCTATATAAAGTGACACGAGTTTGGTCTCAAAAAATATTTGGTATTGCATTTTAATATTTTTTTTTAAAATTAAATATTTTTATTTAAATTAAAAATTTTAGTGTTTTTTAAATTATTTTCATATATACTGATATCAAAAATAATTTTTTAAAAAATAAAAAAAATTATTTTAATATAATTTTAAATAAAAAATATTTTAAAAACCAAACTTAACCATAATTTTAAGAAATCATTACGAACTTTCCTATGGATGGCGTATACAATTTTTATTTTTATGGCTGTCAACGTGTTATGGAGAAAGAAGTCGTCCTTAGATGACTTTCTGCTGTCCCCTCAATCCCCTTCTAACACGTGATTCGTGAAGCACAATTTGAGTGAAATAACGGGAAATAGGTAGGAGGTCTCTATTATTGGTTTTGACAAAAAGCTTGTTGGTACAAAAAACTTTTTTCTGAATAAACATTTACTTAATTGTTTTTTTTTTTTTTTTTTTGTAAAAACAATGTATGGTTACTATCCGGATGTGACAAGCTAACAGTCCGGCTCCACCAAAGCTCCGAGCAAAATTGTGCTGATCTCAAGCCAAAATATTTAAGTTTTTTCTGATTAATCATCTAGCTTTCTTGTAATTATTTCTAATTAATTAATGAATCCATCGATTTTCGTAAGGAAAGGAAAAAAAATTAACTTCAAGATATATAATTCTTTAATCTTTGAGGAGGATAAAGTCAAGGCTGAGCATAGTTTCTTCTTTGTTAGGATGTCTGTGTTCTTAATTTTGAGGCTTAACCACCGCAAATGTAGTCTTTATCAGCCAGAATTGGCCATTTCCCGGTATAATCAAGAATTGAAAGAATTATTTTTGTGTATGTTATATAAATTGTTTTTGTACTCAGTTGCATCTGTAATCTCAAATCATTCTGTACCACTGCTTGTACTTTTGATAATTGAAATAGTTTCATTTTGTTTAACAAGATTTGTAAACATACAAATTGCTTATGCAGCTGTAAGATGTTTCGATTAAACAGACTCAGAAGAACTGCAGGGAATCGCTCTGTTTTAATCAAAATTGCAGGCAAGGATCTCCAAGAAAGATTTATCACTCCTAAACGTGTATTCTTTGTTTGAAATATTTGGTGCAAGTTATGGTTTGGTATGTGAAGCAGTGTATCTCGAGTGAATGCTGACCGAAAATTTATCAGCCCGCCCTTGTGTCCGTCTGGCTACTGTGATCTTGAGAACAAAAGCACCTTGATTATCCATTTTGTTGGGACAAAAAAGTGAAGGGGAAGAAATATCTTTTTTCTTTTAAAATCGAGTCCATTGGGATTCTTTTTTTTCAAGAGTCATGAGTCATGAGATTTATTTATAAAAATATTAATTTAACAATCTATTCTATGTCTTTACTATTTTTGACATGTGGTATTATGGCATGAAAAAAATATTGGATCTGTCATAACTCATTTTCAGATTATTCTCCAAATCTTCTCAAAACAAAATAAAAATAAAAAAAATAAAATAAAAAAGGGTTGACGTTAGTGGAAAAATAAAGTTTGAAAAATTTTGAACGGATTCAAGAGCCCGATCATACCTCTATTGTGTTCAAAGATGAAGGAAAATGCAGATTTAAAAGTTAAAATAAATGATTATCAAAGATAAATCTACATAAAAATTAGGCTAAAAGGCAAAATTACATTTTAATAGGTCAATTTGATTTAATCATGGGCCAAATTAGAGTTTAATTGTGTTTAGTAGTTAAATTTAGAGTTCAATTAAAGAATTTAATTAACTACATGGACTTAATTATTTAATTGGTCAAATTAATTTTATTAAGGGCTTAATTGATGGAAAAAAAATAAGTTCAAAAGCCTAATTCGGGTTTAATTGGAAAGAATGGAATTTTTCGGAGACCAAATTGAATTTTCTCCAAGTCAATTGGTTGAAATTAGGGGCAAAATCAAAGATAATTGAAAGTTTAATGGATACTTGAGGGTCAAATTACATCAATCCAAGATTAGGGACCAAAGTAAAAAAAGATGTGTACATTTTAGATTGTTTTTGAAATTTTAGCGGGGATAAAATTACATAATATTAAAAGTTTAAGACCAATTAAGAGCACAATTTCAACAATTTTTAAATTAAGGGACCAAAGTGTACTTGTTCCATTCTGCAAGATTTGCAGGCATGATTGCACTGTTCTGACTTGAACAGTGTAGGCATGCCATCTTCTTCATGTAATGAGCAGTGGAAGAGGAAGAGACAATATGTATTTGCATGCAATGAGCATTTGAAATGTCGTTCTGTCTTCCTATAAATACATGCAGACGAACAACGGTTGCGATAGAATATGTGAATTTTTTCCCCTTTACATATTATTGATAGAGATTTTTAGTTGTTTTATAGAGTCATATATTCCTACTTGGGCAAGACAATGTTCAAGTTTATGGGCAAAAACTTTATTATGTTTTTTTATTTTAAATTAAAATGATATTATTTAGATATTTTATTTTAAAAAAAAACAATGGTAAGGTTTTAATTGAATTTTATCTTAGAATAATTTCTGTTTTACAAGGTTGAATGAAATTTCAATACTTGCAAAGAACATTATCCTAGCCGCATGATTTGAACCACTTTTGGTCTATTTCTTTGCACTAGGTTCTTCTTTAGACTTGTTCAATCAACATTCTATGGTTTATTTGCATCAATAATATGTTTTGATAGGTTTACGCTGAGTATTTTTTCTCTTTAGTTTTTGGTCATTGTTCTTCATGTTCTTTCAAAAACCATTGCTTTAGCTATATGTTTGAGACCATTTTTGGTCCATATCATTGCTAACACAAATTCACTTATACATCATTAACATGTAATATAGTGTTTATTTGCATCACTAATATGTGTACAAGAAGTTAATCTTTGAGTTTTAATTTTAAACCAAAATATATTTTGATAAAATCATGCATTTTAAGTGTAAATTGACATAATTTGATGCGAGGTTCTTGTTCTTAGTGTGTTTCCTAGTTGATATGTGCTTTTATTTTGACCAAATTTAGTCTCGGTTTTAGATCTATGTTGTCAGGTGTCCTTCTGTTTCTAGGATTGATGTTCTTCGTGTACTTTATTTGTTTGCTTTTTTTAATCCATTTTATTCAAGGTTTGTTTTTTTGAGTTTTTGTTGAAAAATTGCACAAATTTTCTTGTTTGATCCTGTTTTTGGGTTGAACCAAGGTTTTGGGTTTGATTTATGGTTGAACCTGATTGGTTTGGGTCAAAAAAATATTTGTTTACTTGTGCTTTGTTTGTTTTGTCATGTTTTCATCAAAGGTTTTTTTTTTTGGCTTAAGAGTGTGTTTGGCAAGCACCCTTTTGCCAAAAAAAAATATAAATACTTTTACTTTTTTTTTCTCACAAATGGCCAAATGTTTTTAAATTTATTTGAGCATCATTTCAGAAAAACTTAAAATATGTTGACATATTATTTAAAAAATATTGCAAGGATTTTACAACAAGTTTGTAAGAATCTAAACGAATTTTGGCCTATATTGTTTTTAGAAAAGTAAATACCATTCACTTTTAATAAAAGGATAAAGAGCCTAAGAAGAGCTAATATCCAAAATATTACTAGGGATAAAGCTTTTTTTTTCTTTTTTTCATTTTAGTATAAGGATAAAAACCTGCATAAGGTATATGTCCAAAATATTATTGTAAATACAAAGAATTTTATTAGAAATATTATTTATAATGACATGTTAACAAAAATACTAGTTTTTATCGCATAAGAGGTTTCAACAATAATATTATTAAAATAATATTTTTTTAAAAAAATGTTTCAAAAAAATTTCAAATGGGCATTTCAAAAATTTCATGATTTTCTCGTAGATTGTTTTCATCTATCTTTGCATATTTTTGGGCTATAAATTTACATCATAAGTTATGAACCTCATATTAAAAATACCCAGTTTCTTTTAAAAACTTAAAGAAAATTTTCAAGGGCCATTTAAATTTTTTGGTGATTTCATCATATTTTTTTTCCAATAATTTTGTTCTATATATGTTCATAGATTTACATTTTAATATATGGACTTGATATAAACTATCTTATTTTCTCCATAATTCTAAAAAATAGAAAAAAAAGCGAAAAAAAAACTTACTTTAGAAAATATATAGAAGTGTTTTGTTTTCATGCATTGGGTGGAACCCTAAATGTTTTATGAGCATATCTTAAAAAAAACAAATTGCATCTTTTTCATGTTTTAAAATGCAAAATAAGATATCATAACGAGCTTATGATAATCCATTAGCTTTAAGTTAAAATATCAAAAATCATTTAATAATCATGTTGTTCATTAGTGTTTAACTGTAGACTGTAATATTTTGGGATATAAAACTATATTGTAGAGTATACCCAAAGGTATTAAAGATACAAAGAAATAAATAAGTAAAAATAAAATAAAATGCAAATGCTAAAATTCAGACTTTAGAATGATTATGTTTTTTGACCCTATAAGATAGAGACTTATTCTTGAGAAGAGATTTATCTTGAATTTTAAAAAAAGACCAACGAATAAAAAGTTTAACGTAGAAAAAATAATCAAACAACAATGCAACTTACTTTATATAAGGTGCAGTTGGGGGGTGATGTGTTTTTTCTTTGCATAACAAGTCTTTTATCCAAATTCTCCCATACAATTAGATTTGTTTAGTAATCTTAATATTAGATGGCTAATTCTAAAAATTGTATTTATATAATTATAAGAACTATTTTTTATATGCACTCCCGTCTCGGGAAAGCGTGAAAAAGGCCTCACGGCACCCTATTGGTAGCATTGTTGTTAAAATCATAAGTTGAAAAATCAGTTAAAAACAACTCATAAAACCTTGTTAACTCGGGTAGAAAAATCGGTTTTGATCAAACTCGGTCAAAAAATGGTAAAATCATACGAAATAGTAAAATCGGACCAGATCGATCCTATTTTACGATCCTAGGCTATTACACATTTCCATGCCATTTGACTCTCTCTCTCTCTCTCTCTCTCTTGCCACGTGGCCATAGGCCATGCCCCCTGCCCCACCCCTGCCCCCCTCCCCTCTCTCTCTCCTGATTTAAAAATTAAAAAATCAATATTTTTTAAATTCTCCTGGTTTAAAAATAAAAAATCAGTATTTATTAAATGCTCCTATATTATTCTCGTATATTTACATAATTATTTTGTAATATATTTTTAAATTATTTTAAATCATATATGAACCTTAAATAATAAAGTTTTATGACTATAATTATACTGTATTGTATTCAAAAATATTTTACTTACGATTTTACAATTTTTCTACCTCCACGATTTTAGCTGTGATTTTATGATTTTTGTACGGAAAAATTCAGGTACGATCTTACGATCCGAGTTTCAAAAACTCTTTCCGTGTTGTGTCAAAATCGTAATTTTGACATCCTTGATTGGTAGCAAAAACAAAAACTTAATTATACATCATTGTTGCAATGGAATGTAAATATCCGGAAATCACAGCATTCTTGTCCATGTATAGATAAATGGTCCAAAATCACTGGAAAGCTTTTGCAGTATATTGAATGGTCTCAACAACTCAGTACTGTATTGCTTTTGGTACATGATGATAGCAATGATTGTATTTCACGTCAGTAGGACCTTAGATATGCAGGAGTTAATGAAGTTCTGAGTAGCTGCCTCTGCAGTTACAAACTTATGGACTCGTAGTTATTACCACTCAGATCTTTAGTAACTCGATACCCGTAGATCTAGGCTTATTGCATGCAGGCCAGAGAGTCTGTATTTTTATTATTTGATGTGTCAAATTATTTCATGGAGGTAAATTTTAAATCTTTGAACATCAATGTGGTGGTAAAAGAAATTCAATGCCCTGAGGAATAATTACACCATCCGAGCAGTACTGGTGTGCTCGAAGAGCTGAAAAAACAGAATTCTTTTATTGATTACTATTCATGATTTGGCTGTTCTATATAAAGTTTTACCAAATTTTGGTGAAATTTTAGGTATTCTGATAATGTCCTGAATGCATAAGAATTTATTGCTATAAAACACGTCAGTCCAGTGTAATAAGATGCTCGCATTGATTATTACTTACAGTATGTAATATATTTTGTCTGCAGGGATTATCAATCTAGCTTTTCTTGTTTCCTGAGGCACAACCTAATGATTAGCTCTTCTAACCTGGATACTGTAAGATCAAAATTCATAGATAGATGGGTGTACTTGATTTTAAGTGATGGAATTTTGAATTTTCACAAGGAGAAGTTTTAGGCTGGTTTACAAGGCTCGTGCATTTTGCCTAGAGTATGACTACAATTACTATTTCATCTTCAACAATATAGATGTGTTCAAGTTAATATGAAATCATTTTAATGGTCTCATCGAACAATTTAAGGTGTTTCAAGAGGATATGTTGCTACTGTTGAAAAATAAATTATATTTTAGTTTTTTTTTTGAAAAATCATAGAAACTAATCTACCGCTTAAGAATTAGTTAAAAGAGATTATCAAAAAGTTTAAGATGGGAGAAAGTGCAAAAGTAAATACTTCTAGTTGAGTGTGAAATAAAAATGTTAAATAATGATGAAGAAGAAAAGATAAACTCTACAACATTCAAGAGTCTAGTTGAGAGTTTCAGATATTTGATATGTATTCATCTAAATATTCGTTTTAGTGTAGAGCTTGTGAGCATATTTATAAAGACATCAATTATAACACATTTCAAAATATTAAAACAAACTCTTTGGTATATCAAAGGTACTATTGATTTTGAGTTGTTTTATACATAGTCAAACTAATGAGTTATAGTAATAGTAATTGAGTTAGAGATATAAATGACAGAAAAAAAACATTATAAGTTTTGTTTTTCACATAGATGACACAATATTCACATGGAGTTATAATATCAATCACATAGTCAAATATCAACTTGTAAAGCTAAATATGTAACTGCTACAACACATGTTTGCCATTCCATATGGCTAAGAAAATTATTGAAAGAGCTGTAAATGTCACAACAAAAGCCTATAATTTTTATTTTTTATTTTTTATGATTAACTCATCAACTATCACCTTAGTTAGGAATCTAGTATTCAATGTTTGAAGTAAGAACATTGATATAAGATTTCATTACCTACAAGATTACATTATAAATAAAAAAGTTGAAGTCAAATATATATAGACCAAGACCAAGTTACAAATAATTTCACAAAGCCACTCAAACATAATATTTTTACCAAGATGGGAGATATGATGAGAATTATAAGAAATCAAGTTTAACAATGATGTTGAAAAGTAAACTAGATTTTTTTTTATAAAAAAAAATATAGGAACTAGTCTACTAGTTAGTAACTTGTTGAAGTAAATAAATCGAATGACCAATTGAGAAAAAATGACCAATTAAGTTGATAAAATACTTTCCTAATAAAATTAGAATTAGTTTTCTTGTTTAATTTAAATTCTTTATTGTTTAGGAGTTGAGTACCATAATTAAACTTGTAATGAGAAATATAATTCATAAATGCACAAAAGAAAAATACTTAATAAGAATACCCTCCTCTTAAATTTCTTCTTATTCCTTACTTTTGCATCTTTGCATTGATTTTCATAAACTCTTACTACATCTATTTTCTTCAAACAGTCCCTCATTGTCCCTGAGTTAACATACTGTATTTCAGAAATTCTCAAGTACCTGTTCTTCCAACACAGTTATCTCATGCCTAGCTCCCATCATATATAGTTGTCGAAAGACTAATGAAATATGCCTACCGTCGCTTCTGATCTTATATTTTAAGATTTCACAGTTGATGTATACCAATTTTTCCATCAAGAGTTTGAGATGGAACTTGAGATTTGGATTGAATGAGCATGAGGCTAGGAACTTTTTTTGATGTCCCACCTTCTACCTTTATTCTAATTATCAAAAAATGAGGTTTTCATTTTACTGATAGAGATAAAAATTAGCAGTTTGAAACAGAATTTAAGAGCTACTATTCATTAAAAGTTGAAAAATTCAACACAAAGTGAAACTAATGCTTGTTAATGATCGAGGAAGCCAAACAGTCTACAGTCTACTAATGTTTCCTTGACAGCAGGTATGCAAAAGCCGGAGCAGATCTCAAGAAAACTTAATCTTTCTTCCTAGCTTCATCATGTCTTGCATCTTAATTCCTTTTCATCTGCAACAAAAATTATTATCGAACACAAAAATATTAGCCCTTATGCAATTATTGTTGCATGTTTCGGAATAATTTGGCCAAAAATATACAGTAGTATCTATGATCTCCTAACCTTATGCAAGGCCTTTTATTCAAGGATTGCCACACATTACTGCAGCCTTAATCCTTTCAACTGTGCACTTAATTAGACTGTTTACAGTTGCTACTGATCCAAGCGAAAGTTTCGCTGTTGGGACTGTATCCACTAATATCTGAAATGAAACAGTCAATAGAGAGCCGCCAGACCCGACATCAAGAATTCCTGCAGGACCATATCCTGGTCCATCAGGGAGAATAGCAAAACCTGATGGAAGCAGTGCAACATAATCTGGGTCTCCACCACTTAGGATCATATTCATGGCCGAAATGTCAACTGGAGCATAGATCACATATGAGCCTGTCGAATCAGTGCAGCTCTCTTGTAAGATCAGCATGTTGCTCTGGCTTGAATTTGTACTCTGCAGTTTATTTTTTATGTCAGCGATGACTTGATTCAGGAAAAAGATTATATGAAGTGGGGAAACACGCGAGAGCACCACGCACAATCATGTTTTGGGAACTTACATCGACACGGAGTAATGAGACACAATTTCCGGGATCGCGTCCATTAGCTATATGAGCCATTTCTTGAACTTGACCACCATTTGAAAGGATATCCCACTGTATGCAAGAAGGAATTTACTTTGAGAAGATGATAAAAAGCTTGAAGTCTTTGAAATTATTTCAGATACTGATAGATAATTGGGCATAAAAGCTACGTGCATGAAACCGAAACCTTGATTTCATATACCTCACTTCGATGGTTCTCATCCTTGAGGAAATCAAACACCTTCTTGGATCGAACAGGAATCCAGAAGGAAGTCGCTGCGCTCAGCACAATACCTGGAGGCCTGCCTGGATCATCCATACTCTTTCTGGTCATTGCTCTCACAGCATCAGAATCAGTTGTAGACAATGTTGTCCAAGTATGTGAAGTAGAGGCGCCAACTCCAGTGCAAAAGCTCGTCACCATTCTCTCAGCCAGCTTCAGGATACTCTTTCCTCCCTTCTGGGGTTGTAATCACTGTCGAGAAGAAAGATTGCTTGAGGTGTTATGCCATCAGGAAAAAAATCAAAGTGAGCACACCTTTTCAGCTCTATGAAACTAGAGGAGAAAGATGTTACCGCATAGATCTCCAGTTGGAATGTTAATGGCCATCGCACTTGCAAGACGTTCGCATTGTCGATCTAATGTTCCCACCCAACGCTTTGCTCCGAAAGCAAGACCAGAATTAACCAGGGTTCTGTATATATTGTGAACACATCTGTCGTCCACTTCAGTGTGCTCAACCCAAACGACCTTCACAATCATGATCTACGGTTATATATATGATGATTTTGACAATTACATTTGAGGGTGGCAATGAAAGTAAGACCTTGAAAGTGATGTTCAAGTGAGAGTTACTACCTTAGAATAACCATTTGGCAAATTCTTGGATCAAGCAACCTGATGACCTTCTTCTACATTTTGACATCAGACTAGGGCGTAAGCTGTCCAAAGAAACGTCTACCACTGCCCAAGTCCCATCGGTGTGCTGTTTACAGTACCTCACAAAGTAATTTTCTCTAGTAGGTACAAGTGGGGAAGGGACTTTGGAACTCAGCTGTCATCTGTGAAAGCAATGAAAGGTATGTTGAGAAGTAGAACCAAATGGAAATGCTGATTATCTAGGAGGATTTACCATTTTATTCACAAAAAGGGTCAATAGATCCATATCAGTAGAGCAAGGAATTTGAAAATTTGTTTATACCAGTTGCAATGCTCCATTATATTTCCCTGCCACTCCTGTTGATAGGACTTCCAGGGTCATTGCTCTTGATACAATACCACAGAAAATAGTTGACCATTGATTCTGCAACCAAAGTTTTAATCTCATTACAGTTAGTTTGGAACTTCGAAACTTCCGACGCTCCAGAAGTGAATTGAAATGCCTTAGTTAACTTCTATATATGTCTCATATTCAAATCTTTAAATTCTTGTTTGATGATTTAGGGACCTTATTTTTTGTACTTCCCGAGCAATCTTCAAAACATATAGCAAATATATATGGATCTATATACTAGGAAAAAAAAGAAACCTACCGCATCCATGAGAATTTCAACAAGGTTAACATGACTCATGATAACAACTGCGGATTCCCTTGAAGCTTCAGATCTCATTCCTAATGGTCTCGGTCCAATTCCCCTTGTGAAAGTTCTCAAATATTCCTCTTCATTGAGAACCTCGGTATTGTTCTCTCCTTGAATCCATAAGGGTTCTCCAGCCCGAGCCATTTTCATTAGTTCCTCCATTGCCGCAACCGCGACTTCAACAATCATTGGTTTGTCTGCCTCAGTAGGCTCAAACATCTCCCCTACGAAGCCCGAATGTGCCCCAAAATTTCTTACTCCGAGATCGAGAGACCGGGATGGTAGATGATCATGAGAAAGGTTGGAAAGAGAAGACAAAGGCTTGCCAACATACTTGGCAGCAATTCCAGATATCCTGTCAATCTGTAACCAAAGCAACACCCTGAGTTAAGAAAATGTTTGAAGAGAATAAAAAATTTGAACTCATGAGACTAATAGAAGTTTATTTTTCGTAAGTACCTCTTCTCTAAGACGAGCATTTTCAATCCTCAAATGCTGCTCATCAAAAGACATATCACCAAGAGCAGCTGGACCGCCACAGTTGGGGCATGAGGCACTCCTTAGGGCTTCCTGCTTGTACCTATTGTTCTCCATACGTAGCTTTTTCATTCTCTTCCTTGAGAATTGAATTCTCACTGCGTTCATGTTGCGCCTACAAAATGTAAAGAGTGATTAACAATATATATAAGCCTATACGCAATATTCTTGATTTTCATTTTAAAGAGCTTATTGCAAACCAAAATTATTTATTGCGTACAAATAATTATAGCCTTACATTGCTGGAAGGGGAAATGGTTTTTCTTTCCTAAAGGGAAAAATAATATTTGTGATATTAAGAAGTTAATTAATGCTTACCTTACAATAATATCTATCAAGATTAGAGAAAATATAGAGGATGCCAACGTTGTAGAAGCGTTACCTTCATTAGAGTACGCTTGTTTTGGAACCAAAATTTGACTTGCAATGGCTCCAGCCCTAGCTCGCGGCTGAGCTCCTTCCGTTGCTTGTCGCCCGGATGAGGGCATTCCTCAAAGAAACTACGTAAAAAAAAATCACAAATTAATCACCAAAAACCTTTAATTGCAAAAATAAAAATAAAAATAAACAAAGAATCAATTAGCACTATCTATGTATCGTTGAGAAATGTTTCTTACGCTTCCATTTCTTGGATTTGACGCTGCGTATGGCGATGAAAACGCTTCTTTTTGGGGCGTTGGCAGCTGGGATCTTGATCATCACCGGGGGGAGCTTCCACAGTTTCGGTGCCGGATTTGGTTTCATAGTCATCATCTTTGAGCTCGCTCAAGTCATTTTCAGAGCTTTTAGGAGTCATATCAACCATATGGTGGCTATCAAACATGTTTGATTGGAGCAGTTTTATAAAATCCTTAAAAGTTTAAGTTAAGCTGTTCCTGCAGTCTGCAAAAAAGAAAAATCATAAAATCATAAATAAAAAATTAACTCCTTGCATATATGACACGTAAACATACATGCTAAAAGAGCGAGTGATCAATTTAAGAAGGAAAGAAAAGTAAAGGCTATACAAGGAAAATATTATTGATAAGAGCCTTAATGAATTAAAAAAAGAGAGTACAAGGAATTAACAAAAGGAAAATCAGGTTAAAATCTCTGTATAATAAATGTTATATGGACTTTGTAGGGCAAGATGAAATATATTCCACAGTCATTGCTGCAATTATGTGTGTACATGCACCGTTAGGAGAAGGCTAGTGAGCAGATAAGCAAGTTAACATCTCTCTCTCCCTCTCTTTTTTTCTCCAGAGAAAGTGTTTTGCGTTCATTCCAAGAAATATGTTGCTTCAAACGTTTTATTTAACCTTCGCACAAGCATTTTTGAGAGATCGAGCAAACCCCCGGACCCTTTTAAGTATGTATACAACTTCAACTCAGATAAAAGAGAAAGATGAAATGGAGGTCTTACCTGATTGACTAACATAGAAGATGATTCGAATCAGGCAGGCCCTTTTCCCCTTCAAAATCCATTTTAGAAGGCATGTGTATCTTTCTCTGATCACATACAAAACCTCAGCAGCATCCTTATCTCTCTCCTTCTTTCTCTTGAGGAGATATATATGATATTGATCTGGCTGCTAGGGCTGGGTGTATATATGCGGGGTTGGTTTCAGTAGTAGATTCTCTCAAGCTGCATGTGTTAGCAAAAAAGGGAAAAAACAAATAAGGATGCTGTTTCGAGTTCTTCATAAATTATACGTGCCACGAGATTGGAATTGAGGGGGGAAAAAAGAGAGAAACATGTCCTAAAAGCATAAAAAGTTGACACAAAGTGGACCCCTTTTGAGACTTTGACAAATTAACAAATTTGAAACGCACAATTACCCAGGCTATAAGGAGTATTACCACCAAGTTTTAAGTCAATCGGTAGCACTTGACCTTTTCCCTGAAAAAATCAAAACCAAGAACAGAAGAAAAGAAAGTTGAAGATTTTTTTTTGGATATATAAAACTGAAATTAGAGAATCTTATTGTGATGAGAAGTAAAGTGTTTAGAAGACAAGGTGTGTGTGTGTGTATAAGCATGATATATTACAACATACCAAAATACAGAAGCGTTTAATTGTTTTGAAGTTCTCGAGAAACAACGGTTAGATTTGTAAGTGAAGACGTTTTGGGTGTCTACAAAACCAGGTTTTAGGGCTAGAGGAGTAGTTTTTTTGGCTGATTTTGGGAGAGAAACCCTAAGTTCTAATGAGGGTTTTAACTTTTAAGATGGCTGACTACTTCTATTGGGGAAAAAAGGGCACACGGTGTGAGATATAAATGGAAGGGTGAAGGAGGAGATAAGTTCGAAGGCTTTGAAGAGGGTGAGAACGGGAAGATGAAAGGGAACAGGTGGTGAGAAAGTGGCAGCAGAGGAGTAATTGCAGAGCGTATAGAGAGGGTGCACTAGCATTTATGGTGGGAGAGTTATAAATGCGATATTTTAAATGAGAGATAGTTATAGTTCATCAGTATTTCATGTTTGAATCTCCTCTAGATGTATGGTGGTGTGAATTACGGCTTATTGAAACCATTTTTGTTGCTTCATGAGTGCAAAATATTTATGAATGTAATCATAACTTCCTCACGGATGTTGCGGCCTTATAGGTGTTAGAGTATCGAAGAAGGTGTATTCTAGAATATTATATTTGTGGTCTAGAGTATGAAAGATGATATGAAATATATGTATAAATAGAAAGGTGCACATACACTAAAGTTATGCAAAACAAAATATCAAATACAGTAAAATTTCAAATTTATTTCCCCCTCTCTTTTCTATCTTCCCCCTCTTCCCGTCTCTAAACTCTATTCTTCTTTTTCTTAATTTCTTCAATTATGTGCAATCTTTCTCAATCCTAACAATATGGAACAACACAATAGAAAAACATAGAGCTAAAACTATATACATAATGAAATTGTATACATTCCTTATAGTTAAGAAAAACTGTGCCTTCTGGAGTATTTAATACTTTAATTAAACCCCTCCCCCCTTCTTTCCAAGGTTTGTTAGGATTGTGTAATTTATAGTAAAGGATAGATGAATAAGAAGCAGAGAGAGAGTGGAGGAGAATAAAACGAAGAATTTGTATTTTGTAATTGTTTATTGTTCTCTCACACATATTGTGTATTACAACAACATACTTCTGTTTCTTGCACTTCAAAAAAGCTTTGGCATTCTTTGCCAAGGGCAAAAAAATTATGCCTTTCTGTTTCTTGCACTTCAAAACTCTGAAAACCCACTTCATTATCAATGGCTTCAGCCTCATCTGTCTCTAGTTCAAAAGAAGAAAACGAAACCAACAAGTTGTGCCTTCTGATGTATTTAATAATTTAATTACACCACTCCCCTCTTCTTTTCAAGGTCCAATAAGTGATTATAGAGTTGCGATATGCTTTCTATTTTTTACACGATATTATCTGCCTCTAGTTCAAAAGAAGAAAGAACAAACCAACAAGTTTTGTTTTTTACAATTCGAGACAGAATTGATTTTTGAAGAGAAGGGTTATAGAAAGATCGAGAAAAAAACAACAACAAAGAAATCAAAAAAAAAGATGAAAAAAAAAGTTAACAGGGATATAGAAAGATACTAAACGGAAGAGGAAGGACACACAACAATGCAATCCTGACAAGTCTACCCCCTTTCATAGATCCTTGCCTCTTGAAGATTAAATTATTCTGCTAAAAGGTATTAAAATTTTTGATAAGATAAAAATTCCTCAAGGTAAAGAAAATCGAAGAGCAGTTTTTTTCCTTCAAATTTATTAAAGAAAATATTCATTTTGACGTGTCTAAAATACAATTAAATGACAAAATATATAAGCTTCAAACTATGTTTTTGAAAAAATATGAAAGATAATAGATGCACTTTAGACACATCACATAAGTAGAATTTAAATTATTTGTTAAAATTAATATGAAAAGTGGAAGTTAAAGATATGAAGTGATTGCAAAGGAACTCAAAGTTAGTGTCACTAATGAAGTGATCACAAAGAAAATAAATGTACTGAGATCTTCTTTTGGGATGAATAAGAAGAAAACTGAGATGAAAAAATATTTCAAAAAGAAAAGACAAAGGAAAAAGAAAGAGATACTCTAGTGTCATCTCTTTCTTTTTCGATCCCTCTAACGAACTGAGGCCTATAATGAAATATTTTTTCATCTCAGTTTTTCTTTGTCATTCGTTTCAAAAGAAGACTCTAAGTACATTTACTTTCTTGGTGATCACTTCATCGCTGTCACTAACTTTGAGTTCCATTGCAATCACTTCATTACTACCTTTAAATTTTCCATATCAATTTTGACAAATAATTGAAATTCTGGTTATGTGATGCGTCAAAAGTGCACCTACTATCTTTCATATTCTAAAAAAACATAGTCTTAAGCTTATATATTTTGTCGTTTAATTGTATTTTAGACACGTAAAAGTAAATATCATCTTTAATGAATTTCAAAGAAAAAATTTGCACTTTGATTTTCTTTACCTTGAGGAATTTCTATCTTATCGAAGATCTTAATACCTTTTAGCAGAACAATCTAATCTTCAAGAGGCAAAGATCTATTAAAAAAAAGCAAACTTGTCAGGATTGTATTGTTGCGTGTTCTTCATCTTCCGTTTAGTATCTTATACATCCTTGTTAACATTTTCTTTTCATCTTTTTCGATTTATTTATCATTGCTTTTTTCTCGATCTTTCTATAACCTCTCTTCAAAAATCGATTCTATCTCGAATGTGAAAAACTAAAACTTGTTGTTTTGTTTTTCTTCTTTTGAACTAGAGGCAAATAATAATATGTAAAAGATAAAAAAAACATATCAAAACTCTATAAATTACTTACTAGACCTCGACAAAAAAAAAGAGAGTGATGTAATTAAATTATTAAATACTCAAGAAGTCACAAAGTTTCTTAAGACGGATGTCGCTTACGCTTCCATTTCTTGGAGTTGACGCTGCGTATGGCAATGATAACACTTTTATTTGGGGCCGTTGGCAGCTGGGATCTTGATCATCACCGGGGGAGCTTCCACAGTTTCGGTGCCGGATTTGGTTTCTGCAGTCTGGCAAAAAAAACAAAAATCATAAAATCATAAATAAAAAATGAACTCCTTAGATATCATGATATGTAAACATACATGCGTAAAAGAGCGAGTGATCAATTTTAGAAGGAAAAAAAAGTAAAGGCTATACAAGGAAAATATTATTGATAAGAAACCTTAATGAATTTAAAAAAAAGAGTACAAGGTCGAATTAACAAAAGCAAAATCAGGTTAAAATCTCTGTAAAATAAATGTTATTTGGACTTCGCAAGATGAACTGTATATATTCCAAACAGTCATTGCTGCAATTATGTGTGTACATGCACCATTGGGAGAAGGCTAGTGAGCAGATAAGCAAGCTAACACCGCTCCCTCCCTCTCTTTTTCTCTCCAAAGAAAATGTTTTGCGTTCATTCCAAGAAATATGTTGCTTCAAACGTTTTATTTAACCTTCGCACAAGCATTTTTCGAGAGATCGAGCAAACCCCCGGACCCTTTTAACTATGTATACAGCTTCAACTCAGATAAAAGAGAAAGATGAAATGGAGGTCTTACCTGATTGACTATCATAGAAGATGATTCGAATCAGGCAGGCCCTTTTCCCCTTCAAAATCCATTTTAGAAGGCATGAGTGTCTTTCTCTGATCACATACAAAACCTCAGCAGCATCCTTATCTCTCTCCTTCTTTCTCTTGAGGAGATATATATGATATTGATCTGGCTGCTAGGGCTGGGTGTATATATGCGGGGTTGGTTTCAGTAGTAGATTCTCTCAAGCTGCATGTTAGCAAAAAAGGGAAAAACTAATAAGATTTTTACAAATAGTAATAAAGCAGGAGTGACCAGGG
The DNA here is from genome assembly GCA_029228465.1 of Salix viminalis. Taxonomy (NCBI): domain Eukaryota; kingdom Viridiplantae; phylum Streptophyta; class Magnoliopsida; order Malpighiales; family Salicaceae; genus Salix; species Salix viminalis. Next base: position 14,779,201 of record CM055436.1, read on the forward strand.
TTTTATGGTCTGTCTATCAAAGAATGTCTCGAGTTCGTTTATAAATTTTGCGTGCCAAGAGATTGGAATTGAGGGGAAAAAAAGAGATAGAAACAATTACCCAGGTTATAAGTACTCCCACCAAGAAGGCCCACTTGACCTTTTCCCTGAAAAAAAAAAAAACCAAGAACAAAAGAAAAGAGAGTTGAAGAAATATTTTTGGATATACAAAACTGAAAATGAGAGAATCTTATTGTGATCATGAGAAGTAAAGTGTTTAGAAGACTAGGTGTGTGTGTACAAAGCATGATATATTAATTACTACATACCAAAACACAGAAGCGTTTGATTGTTTTGTAGTTCTTTCGAAACAATGGTTAGATTTGTTCGTGAAGACGTTCTGGGTGTCTACAAAACCAGGTTTTAGGGCTAGAGGAGTTGTTTTTTGGCTGGTTTTGGGAGAGAAACCCTAATTTGTAATGATGGTTTTAACTTTTAAGATGACTGACTAATTATGTTGGTGAAAATAGGGCACACGGAGTGAGAGATAAATGGAAGGGAGGGAGGAGATAAGTTCGAAGGCTTTGAAGAAGGTGCGAAAGGGAAGAAGCAGGTGGTGAGAAAATGGCAGCAGAGGAGTAATTGCAGAGCGTATAGAGAGGGTGCCCTAGCATTTATGGTGGGAGAGAGTTTTAATTGCGATATTTTAAATGAGAGATAGCTATAATTCATCAGTATTTTTGTTGCTTCATGATCAGTGCAAAATATTTATGAATGCAGATCAATATTCGAGTATAAAATCATAACTTCCCTGGATGGATGATCACACGGCCCACAAATCTATATTTCTTCTCCGCTTCATCGTAGCCGTTAAGTGGTATCCAAGAAAATAAATCGAAACCACATATTATTAAACTATTTATATCCTAATGATGTCTGATGTAACGTTTTTCCTCCTCGGGAAAAACGTGGTCACAGTGGATTTGATGTTAGGCGTGCTTTGAGCGGCAAGCCCGAGACTCATTCAATGTTATACGTTTAATTTGATATTTTTGCATAGAATTTAATGAACTTTATTATCGAGTAAGAAATTGAATCCAGAATTACCTAAATATTCTAAGATCTCGAACATAACTGTCAGATACTAAATCAAGTCATTTAATTTTATAAATACTAAAATTTATAATTATTATCACTATAAAATCTTAATATAAGAACATAACTGTCAGATACTAAATCAAGTTATTTAATTGGATATTTTTATGCACTTATTGAGAATGATAAAAAGTATGGCATCTCCAATGACATGGAGTGATGACAAAGAAACAAGTGATCTGTACAACATGTCTCGAGTTCAAGTCAGGACGTGCATTATTTGTTAGAGTCTTGATAGCCGAGTTTTACTCGGTCACTTAAATCCAAAAAGTACTCTTTCCAAGATTGAATTTCCTAGCATAAAAAAAAAGATAAAAAGTATGGTGAACATTTTTTTTGAACATTTCTCATGTTTGCTAATGCTTGTACATAATTTTTTTTCCATTCTATATTAATAACCTTCTATCCTGTTCACAAAAATAAAAAAAAATCTTTTTTTATCCTCTCTTGATAGAACTATGATTCGATTCCTTAAAAGAATAAAATTTATTTCCATTCATTGGAAACAATCTTCACATAAATAGATTTTTTCTTGAAGTTGAACATATAAACCTATTTATTTGGCAGCTAGAAAAGCTGTTTTACTATAAAGTTTGATTATTATTTTAAAATAGATAAAAAAAAACTCCAATTGGAATGTCACCATATAGGTTGGTATGCGGTAAGTTGTGTCATTTACCTGTTGCCATTCAACATCGTGCTTATTGGGCAGTGAAGCAATGTAACTTGGATGCTAAAGAAGCCGGAGTAGAAAGAAAGTTACAAGCCGCGAGAGTTGGAGGATATTCGGGTTGGAAGCTTATGATAATGCATTGTTGTAAAAGGAGAGAACAAAGTACCTTCATGATAAGCTGCTGCTCCGAAAACAATTTTCCATTGGTCAGAAGGTATTACTTTTTAACTCTAGGTTGAAATTCATGCCAGGTAAGTTAAGATCTAGATGGATTGGACCATTTGTTGTAGTGAATATTTTTTCCAAATGGTGTTATTGAAATTCGAGTTTGGAAACTAACAAGATTTTTTAAGGTGAATGGTCATAGACTTAAGCCTTATATTGATGATTTTGATGGCACTAATGTGAAGGAGATGCAATTGGTCGATCCAATTTACCAAGATTAATGCTGCGAAGGACTTTGTCTAGCCAAAGACAATAAAAAAAAGGGCTTTTGGGAGGCAACCCTAACCGTGGTGGTGCACCACAATGAATAAAGATTTCTTTTCCGTTGGATTCCTTTTATCGCTTTCTCTCTTTATATTTAATATGATTTTAATTTGTTTTTCTCAGCCATTCTCTCAGGCATGTGTTTTGATCCGGTTGCCACTCTGGGTCAAATATGCAAAGAAATGCTCCAATCGAATGTTAGTAATACAAAGAGTAATCGAGGCGGGTTTTCTCTTTTCCCTTCTTGGTGAATTTACTCGAATTTACTTGCACACATTGAGGTCAATGTCCATTTTTAGTGTGGGGGTGCATTCCTTAAATCCAATATTTTTGAAAGAAAAAAAAAATCTTTGTCTCCAATATTTTTTTTTCTTAAAAAAAAAAAAAAAAACTCGAGCAAATTTTTGTTTTGTTTTGTTTTGAATGTTAATGTCATGAACGACTTTTCAGTTGAACTCAAGAAAAATCATAACATGAGTGAATGATGAACTTGCTTCTTAAGGTTGTTTAGTCAAGCTGATATTATTTGGAAGAAAAAGTAACTCGGATGTGATAGACACTAGCCTGTGAGATTTTGAGCCTAATGATCGAAACATCCATATCGATCTCTATTTTCCTTTCATGTGTGATGTTCTTCCATTTGTTTTGTTTCTCTAGAACTTGCCATGATTCTTTTCGAGACCACATTGATACATGCATGCATAAACATGATTAAGGCATTCTTTGTTATATGCCACATAAAGCCTATCAACCCACCTTTGAATTAATATTCCCATTGCGAACCCTTTTGAGCTGATGACCCTTTTTTCCTTGATAACCTACATTACAAGCCTTACCATTTATCTCACCCAAGTCGTAGGGACCAGTGGAGTATAATTCATAATTATAGGAGCATGAGACTACTTGGAAAGTTGGGAGAGTTTTGAAAGGTGATGTGTTATGGTAGAGAATGTCATAGATTGTTACTCTAAATTACTTTCAATATATTATTGAAAAGATTAGTTCTATTGGTTGCTTCATCCCTGATGACACATTGATATATATTAAATCATGGGGTAGAGCAAAGGAATGAAGAAAATGTGGAAATTATAAGAATCCATGACAAAAAGCTAAGCTTTCTGCTTGATAGCAACTATTTGTTCTTATCATTGATTCCTCGACAAATTCTAATAAGAGGTCAACGATCGTCCCTTAAGTTGAGTGCAAATGTTTTTGTGAGTGATAAATTATCCAACAATAAAGGATAAAGTGGGTTTGATATCTTTAAGTTTAAAGAAGGGATGGATGGAGTATTTGAGGTTTCATGTTCAAATTCGAGGTACTTTACTCCATTGGTCTCAATGGCTTTTAAACTACTTTACCAAATAAATTTCCTACCTTAAACCAAGCCCCATTACAACCCTTCTAAAGACCTTATGATTTATGTAATGCATGTAATCTAGGTGGTGGAGAGTGAGATGATTTGCAAGCTTATGGTAGATCACTTACATTGGAAGAAATTTGAGAGAAACACTAACCTATCAAACACGTGAGAATGGAGTGATTATTTCTATGAGGTCTATGCATTCGGTTATTTTATTTTCAAATAAAAAATGCTTGCTAAGCATTTGTTTTAAGTTATGTAGATTGTTGTTCATGAAATATTATGGTAATTTAAGAGTTTGATTGTTCTTAGTTGATGGCATTGCATTTTCTTTCGAAAAAGTAGATTTGAATCTTGCCCGAGGACGTGCAAAAGCTAAGTGTGGGGGAATTTGACAAGTGCAAAATACACATCTATTTGTATTCCTTTTACATTATGCTTTTTAACATCTTTCAAGCTTATTTCAACATATTGAAAGTTATTTTATGGGTTTGACATGTTAAAGAGACTTTGTGGATTACTTGCTATAAAATAGGAAATTTTGCACTTTATATTTCGGATCTTTATTGCATGTTTCAGGTTTTAATTCCTAAAGAGGAGTTTCAAAATTGGAAATATAGATATCAAGCTTGCTGGAAAAGTATTGTGGCAGAAATTCAATGCAGATTTGGGCATCCAATTGGAACAACAACGTCAGACTGGATTCTGTTCGCGCACCAACACTGAACTGGGCATATCTAGAGCATACAATATCCAAATCAAGTGATTAAAAAGCCCAAATTCATATACACATTTAGGGATACAACTTTCATGAAGATACCGAAGTCAGGAAAAATCATCCACATCACGAAAATACTGGTGCAATCTGGATGACGGGATATGCTTCCCAATTTGTCAAAGATTAGAGAGATTTTCTCTACAACACTTATTTCCTATTCTTTAGCTTGAGTAACACCATTAGGGTTAGTACTCTTCCAGAATAAAAAGGAAGATACATGCAAGCAAAGGACTCTTGACTCTTTCTCCATCAATTTTCCAGATTCGGCAAAGAACCTAAAAAGGCATGAGTAGTCGATTCACTTTCTTGGTTCAAAGGGGATAGCATCCATCTTCATTATTGGTTGTGAGAAGTAACATTTCCATTGTAATCCTTACACTTTCAAGTATTTATTTATCTTTTTCCAGAATTTAAGCTATTGATTTCGGATTCATGCTTATGGAATTGGTTTGATATGGTTTATATGCTTTCTATGTTTCTTTCAATCCGTAATTGTTGTGGGGAACAAGAATAAGAAGCAAGTAAATTAATTTGATTGTCTTATTTATCACATTAATTTATTTAGGATGAATAGGACGAGTATATGTTCAAGCTTTTGAATGTTAGCTAGGAATAAATTGCGTAGATCTTGATCTTAAAGCTACCGTTGAGTGAAGAAAGATTGCTTCTCAATACTTAATTCGCTTGATGATAAGGAACTAATTAGAAGTTTATTCGGATTAGTTTAGCATGTCTCTAGGTTTCCCTTAGCTTTAATGGAAGCCTAATTTATTTGCTTGTTGTGAAAGGATATTAATTTAACTTCTATGATCAACCGATTTGTAAGATTGGAGGAATCACCCCTTTGAACCGAGTTGCCAACATCTTGATTAACCTTCGTTAAGACTTAGCACTTTTATTTATTTAATTCTTGTTGATTCAAACCACCCCGTTCTTTTGAATTTGGTATTTGTAGGAAAATAAATCAATTTCCCTTGGGTTCGACCTGGTCTCTACCACCATACTACTAAAATTATTGTTTCGGTGATAGTAAAATCAGAATTAATTTGTGAAGGTTTCGACAACCGTCAAATATTTCTTTTATTATCAGACCTTTCCTTCCAAAATAAAACATAAGTCCACCTGAATGCAGCTAACCAAAAGGGCCCATGTTTTAATCTGATTTTGAATTTGTCGGCCCAAATATATCTAAGAGTCCAAGAATGAAAGCCCATTCCACAATTTAAAACTGACAAATCTTTATTTTCTGTTTAGACCCATTTAGTCCCTTTTTATGTTGTGAGGTATAAAGCTCAAATTTTGAAACTATGAAATCCAATTAACCTTCGGCTTAATTCTGCGACATTTAAGAGGTCTTCGATTCCTTTATTACATAGCACTAAAATACTGAATTTTTTTTTCTTCATAAGATGTCATAGCTATCTATTAGATTTTCACCCATTTATATTGGAGTTTAGGTTAATTATTTTTTTATATAAAAAAAACTGCTTATTGTTAATATTTTTTTCAGTGAAAAATAAATAAATAATGTGAGTAATGATCTGATCTGATCTAATTCAGTTCACTTTGCAGTTTTAAAAGGACTCATATAATCTATGAAAATATTATTTAACTAAAAAATAATTTTAAAATGATATTTTTTTAAATATTAAGATAACAATATATTAGATTAAACTTTATTTTGCAATAAAAAAGACAACTTAGATTTATTAATAATGCGAAACTTTCACATATCAAATTGATTCTTCAATTTTGAATCATGATATGTATTATCAAACTAAAATCTAAAAGATAAAAATTTGAAAGATGATATGCTTTCTAATCGTGACGTGATAATAAAGAACTTACAATCTAAATAATAGATCTCGAGTTCCAGTTAGGACGTGCACCCTTTGTAAGAGACCAGGACAACATGAATTTTATTTACTAACCTGTACTCACAAATTATACTTTTCAAGATTGGATTTACTTGCATACAAAAAAAAGGAAGAAGATTCACTAAAAACTAGTAGAAAGTGGTTTCCTATTGCGTAATAAACTGATTACTTATAGCAATGAACTCAGATCTAGTAGGAGACAACATTTCTACATTCTCTAGCATTCCCATAACTAAAACAAGATCCAGTAGTCCCTTTGAAGCAAAGATTGGTTCTTCATTTGTAGCATAATTAAGTCCCTTAGAAGAAAATTCAATCAGTTTTTCCATTGACAAGCCCTCAGGATGATTTGATTTTCTTTGTTCACAAGAAAATTTAGAATGGGATTTTCTTGGCATGATTTCGGTCCCAATTTCAAATTCATTAATCCATACTAGTAGATATATCCAGGGGGCAAAGAATTCTAATCCGTACTAGTAGATGTTTGGAGAATATAATGCCATTTTTCGAATTAAATTGGAACTCAATTTAATCAAAATGAGCATCCACTATACATATACATATCAATCCCATCCATCCTTCCCCTGAGAAAAGCCCTCTTTTGTCATCCTTATTTTCTGAATTTGACAATACAAGCCCCTGATTAAGATGCCCTACTGTGTTCATGCATCAACAATCTCCCCGGCCTCTGCAGCAGCAAGCACAAGCTCTGGCTGTAGACTGGATGTCCCATCTAGGGCATTTGGCTGCCCCAAAGCCTTCAAAGCCAAGTGTGCAGCCTTCTGCCCTGAGATCATCATTGCCCCAAATGTTGGACCCTGCAAAAATTAAGTTAACAATCAGGATTAGCTTAAGAAAACAGCATATTTTGCACATGAACTCGTGTGTGTGTGTATATATATGTGTATATATATATATATATATATATATATATATATGTCGTGATAGAAGTCTTACCATTCTTGGTGCTCCATCAATTTCTGCAACTTCCATGCCTGTAACAATCATACCAGGCACAATCTCTCTTGTAAGCCTGACAATTGCATCTTCAGCAACGTTCATGTCGAGCGCTTTCATTCCAGGAACACTATCAATCAAGCCGATACTCTTCAATCTCTTCACACCAGTAGCTCCAAAAGGTCCATCGTGCCCACAAGAACTAACCACAACCTTAGCCTCCATAACGTTAGGGTCCATGCAAGATTGAGTGTCATGGTTCATAGAAACTAAAGCCCAGTTGGTAACCACACCAGAAACTCTCCCTTGTTTCACTATCAAATCCTCTGCCGCCACTGCATTGAACAGCTTCACATTAGGCCTAGCCAAGAGTTTGCTCATGATTGTCGAAGTGAACAGAGCTGCGTGTTTGATGACCACATAGTTATCTGCCTCATCATATTCAATTTCAAGCTCATCGAGAAATCTATGAGCTGGTTTACGCACAATCATAGCTGAAAACAACTGGCCACCGAGCCATGCACCACCTCCAGGGCTAACTGATTGCTCAATGATAGCAACGCGAACTGAAGGGTTCTTGCTTAGCTCATAAGCACAAGAAAGACCAGCAGAGCCAGCACCAACAATGACAACGTCAGTGTCTGCATAAGTAACCATGTCTGTCATGTAACGGCGGGTCATTTCACGAGAGACGATGGATTCCCTGATGGGCTGGAACTTAAAGGACTGAAGATCATACGAAGGCTGTGTTAAGGACATGGAAATGGCAGGAGAGGTGGATTTGATGGGAGTGAAACGTGTAGTGGTGGTGATAGGTGTGCCATGGAAGGATGATTTGTTGTCTAAGAAAGAGTTCTTGAGGTTTGCAGATAGAGAGGAGGCAAGGGTAGTGGCCATGGCTGTAATTGAAGGAGTTCTTGATAAGGTTTTGCTAAAGGGTTTTTGTCAGTGCAAGTGAGATTGGAGAAATCTAGAGAAGAGGGTTGAGAGATGCGAGTCTAGTGATTGGTATTTAAGATGTGTAGCAAGTGGTGGGATGTGAATACATCTTTAATAAAAATCTGCAAAAAGTAAGTGTAATGGGCCATACGATAGATAGCTAGATAGAACTTGAACGGTTGATAATGCGTGGAGCCTACCTATCTGGATATAAAGACTTCACCAAAAAGCAACATAATAGACAACTTTCCTCCAATAAGATCTGTGAGAGATTTTTGTGTTTCCTAATTCATCGATTTTCTTGGACAAATCTATAGCAGTCCCACAATTTATACAGGGTTAGTTTAGTCCTAGTCCATTCGAAATAATTAAATATATTGGTTGATTTGTATGAACACGATTTCGAGAGATTTATTTAAAAATAATATAAATTATATTTTAAATTCTCAACTAACAGCTTAAATTTTTAGGTGAGATGATTTTTTAACATGATATCAAAGTCTTGTTGACCCAGCGGTCACGAGTTTGAATCTCACTGTCCCCGTTCTATTTAATAAAAATCAAGCACAAGGTAGTGTTGTGGGCATGTTCAAGTTTCAAGCTCAAAAAACTTTCACTTGAAGGAAGTGTTAAAAATAATATAAATTATATTTAAGAACCTCATCTAATAACTTAAATTTTTAGATGAGAACTTAACACCGAAAAGCTAAAAATCCACTCCTTAAACAAGCATATTAATCACTGAAAAAAATGTACATGCACAAGATATATTTATGTAAAGAGCCGGTTCAGCCTCAAAATTTATGGTAAACGATATCTAAGATATGATGTCCCATGGATCTTTTGATCTCTTCCTTTTCTTTTTTGTCACTTTCTTTTGTTTTTTCTTCTTTTTGAGAAGATATTATTCTTCACAACTTGTGACTCTAGTAAGGCCATTGCTAAAATGTCTCATCGATCAAATAATTCGAGTTACCAAAACATTCAGAAGCAAAACATAACAATCCAACATTTTTTTTACATGTTCATTTCTCGTCAAACCAAAAAATTTCAGCTACCTACACTCACATGATCGTCTTTGAGCATTGATTTTTCCTTTTTACCTTCACATTTCTCACTCTTATACCTAGTTTCTTTTCTTCAATTCATAAATGAAATACAATTTTAATAATTTACAAACGTTATGTTCAAATTCCTACGGAAACCTTGAATCTTACTGCCGTTGTATCATGCTGGATATCGAAGAGGGGACTCGCAATTTCGGATATCCTCATCAATATCCTTTTCTGCTCTTTGCATGTGCCGTCTTCACAATCTTACTGTACTTGTACCTCTGGTGTTAGCTCAAGTTCATACTGCATAGCCTTCTGCTTCGTTTTCCGGGAAATTCTTGATGTGGAAGATGAAGATTTAGGAGAGGAAGAACTTGTCTTCTTTTTCCTAGTTTTCGGTTTCTTGGGAACATTTGGAAGATCCGACGGTGGAATGTCATTGAACACGTTAGGCATAGTTTTATGACCCGTAGATTCATCAAAATCTGCCACAAAATATTACAAAAAATAGTTTCATGCCATCATACTATGGAGATAATTATGTACAAACACCTAGTGTGTGCGTGTGTCTAAGAAAAAACTTGCAACGAGAAGGAAAAAAACTAGAAAGGAATTCGCAATCAAAGCAAATATTAAAGATCTCTTCCATAGAAGATAGGCGTTCCATTCCGGAATTAGATTTGAAAAAAAAACGTAATAGTAGCCTGAAAAACTTGAATCACACGACTCAAGTTCTTTGAGCTGGCCTCCAGCCGGCCGGTCCCAAATAACTCAAAAAAACATCATCCCTGGAATTTTTTTTCTTCGTTTCAAGTTGTATGTTTGAGCCCTAGGATTACCCCGACACAACAAGAACACATAGCTAACCATTTTTAAAGAAAAAAAGAGCACAACTTTTGGATCACTACTATAACTAGGTTTATAAAGATTGTTTTTTAGCTGCAAGGAGATTGAAAGGATCACTTAATGGCATTATTTAATAACATCAATCATTTGAAAATATGTGTTGTAGGATCTACCAATTGGATATTTTTCATCGTAATTGATATTATTCAAGAAACTAATTTAGTGATTACCTAGTATCTATGGTTCAAATTATGTATTACGGCCTTATAGGGATGTTGAAAAGTAACCCAAAAATTCTTGATCAATGGATCATTGCCTCGCTCTCAACACTAATACCCAGAGATTCTCAGTAATATTCTCCAAGATACCTTATGATTATTATTATCAAAATATATATGAGTGGCTTGAGTACAAAATCCTATTTATGGTCCACCAAAAACTGGCCTTTTCCAGGGGCATCAGCTGCATAGATTACCTGCAGAAATATTATTATTTGCTCGTGACACAAAAGCCAAACTCTTCCCTCTTGGAGGCAAAAAAAGCTCAACAACTCTCAGTGTACCTTGAAGATTAGCTTTTTCATAAATTGAGAGGGGCATTCCTACGTGTTCTTCACTTAACTTCACACGTGAAAAGGCCCTACTCTCACTTGTCTTGCAATGCAACAGAACCCCACTTGGTATTTATTATATATTTTTCAAGGAGACATAAATTTGGTCATAAATTCAACCTATGGCAGAACTCCAATGGCATCCAGATGCGAGCAAGCTTTGCCACACACACACACGCCTTATTAGTTGTTGTGAAAAAGAGAAAAAGAGGCAATAATGCTTGGTATTGTGGTTTGCAAGAAAAGCAACCAGATCCCTCTAGGTTTTGGCATAACAAAGGTTTTTTTTTTTTTATTAACATGGATGTTCAGATGAGTTTACGCGCATCTTAACTAATTCTACAAATTCTAAAATTAACAGCTATATAAATCTTTAGTGCTCATTATATAATCTATCACAAGACTTAAACTGAGACCACAGGAGGAATTAGTCCTAAGCTTATACCACCAACCACCTAGCTACTAGATGGTTACATAGCAACAGTTATTCATTCTATATGTGGTGGCCAAATCACAGTCATCTAGTACTGCCACCACCAAAAAAATAAGGTGTTTGATAGTAATTTATTTAGTCTATTCTTTCTCTTCCACAAAAACAGTACAAAAAGAAAAAACATGCCACATAAAAGAAAAATAATTGACAAGCTTATAAAAAACAGCAATGACAATACCTTGAGAGGACCATGGGGAGAAGGTAACAGAGTTAGAATCTCCTGGATTAGCAACAGTGGTCGTCGAGAAGTCAGGAGGAGCCTTGAAATCATTCATCTGCAATATTGTCCCACAAGAATCTCATTAACTTATCATTATAGAAACTGCATGATGAATCATAGAAACACACTTCACTTTCGTGCTAGAGCAAGTTCATAGGATTTATGAGACAATGGCAGGCCAAGAATTTCAGACAGTGCTACTATATACATACCCAGCTGGGTGCACTTCCAGAATGGCCATCCCACCCTATATGTGCCACGTGCTTGACATCTGTTGGATACCCTATTTCAATCTCTCGTTCCTTTACCGCTGCAAGAAATTAATCAGACCAAGCAAAGATTGCAGGCATATTTTATATAAATACAATATTGTAAGGAAAAGAAAGGTGGGCTAATTACCAAAGATTTGCGAGATGTACTTAAGCCCCTTACAGAGCCCTTTGATTTTGGCTGCCATGGAGAAAATTAGGAGCTAACCAAATGGAACAGCCCTTTCAATGAAATATTGATTCAGAACAGAAGGAAACAGCAGTGCCAAACGAACGTGGAGAGATGGTTGTGATTTGGCCTGCTAGAAAACAAAGATGTGCTTTGACATTAGAGATTATGCAATCCACACCAAAATATTACAGCAGACCAAGTCAAGAAAAGGGAGGGGAAAAACCAGACAAAAAGGTGTAGCTGCTCATGCATGTGATTTACAAACTATTGCCCCGTGAAAGAAGATTGGAATATTTGAAAGAAAAATACATTGCCTTAATGTGAAGGCAAGGACAAAAAAATAAAAAAATACAGTAACTTTACCTCAAAGAATTGATGGACAGGCTTGATGGCACAAAGAAGTGAGGGATTCAAAAGGGAAACATCCTCTTCTCGCTATCTTTCTCCATAAATCTATCACTGTGTGCTTGATGAATATAAAAAGAACCTACAAAAGAATTCTAAATGTAAAACTATCGTGAGATAGCTTGCTAATATCAAAGAGAACCCATCGAAGCCAATGATCTTGAACTGAACGAAAGAGTGAAAATATCGTGTGGGTGTCAAGGACTCGATCAAGGTGGAACAAGCCCGAAAAGGGTTTGAAAGACAAAAGAAAAGGAAACAAAGTAGAGATTACGATGAAAATTGGATGGTGGGTTTGCTGGTTTTGGTTTGGCTAATAATAAAGAGTTCTTGCAAATAAAATGTGAGTGTAGGAAGAATTTGCTTTGTTGTTCAACGAGTAAAGCGCGGGTCTCAAGCCCTTTAGCCTGCCTTATTAAAGCTTCATCTCGAAATATTTTTGCTAAGCTCTCTCAAATTGCGGGCAAAATTTCAGAGGCATTTAAAGAGAATGTTTTCGCAGTGTTGACTTGTAAAAGAGTATCTCTGCCTCTTAAATTTAATTAAATCTTCCAAAAGTTAGCTGTCATGATCTGAAAGTATTCGTGTGATATAGAGACAACTTTGATTTAATGCATGTATCTAACTCCACAACAAAATTTCATAAAAGAAAAAAAAATCCACACATCTCATTTTCACTTTACATCATTAAATTATTTGATGTGATAATTATGATAATTTATCTTAAATATAATAATTATAATAATCATCTTAAATATTATTATATGAATCTGATCTACATGGATTATGATTTTATGAGTTTTTTCCCCGCAAATGAAACGTATTTGATCTAATTAACCGAGGAAAAATAAAAAAAAAAGCAAATACATAATCCTATAGGTTAGATACTTCTCATCTCTTTGTATGTTTTTTCCATTCCAAATGTGAATGATAAATTATTTGACTTGACTTGACATGACACCCACCAATTGCCCACTATAAAATAACTTCACAAGTTAAATTTACCCTTCCTTATGTGTTTGATTTTTTTTTCTAAATTTTAAAAAAATTATCACATCATAATATTTTAGAAAATTATATTTCCTATATTTTTAAATAAAAAAATATTTTAAAAAGCACATAACCTAATTAGAATGGTCATGAAGTGTAGTTTTATATTCCTTTATGAGATGCAAATCTTATTTATTTACCTCGTAAATTTGAGAGGATTCGCATGATACTACAATCCATAATTAATCCTTGAAAAATATCTCCATTTCATAAATTCCAGTCATATCCCCAACTAACTATGGCCCTGAGAGCAGCCAGCCAACATACGCAGGTCCTTATTATTATTATTATAATTAAATTTTTTTTGTTATCCTTCAACTTATTTTATTTGTATATCATAAAGATGGCAACAGGTGAATTCATTGTTGCCCTACCGAATCCTTCAACCTTGTTGATGTGTTAAGCCCGATATTTTTAAAACAAAACAGCTAGCTTCCATTTTTATGCCTGTCCTTTGAATTTAATTCCTCAAACCATTTTTACCTAACTTTTTCAGCCCTTTTTTATTTTTATTTTTTTATATTTCTATAATCATTTTGATTCTCCGATATGGAAACTCTCACGATCGTATATACCTATGTTTTGTATTGCGATGTGTGTATATATATATATATAATTATATTTTTTTAATTGACGTTTTTAAAGCTATAGTGTATATTGATTTATTTGTATATCAAAAAAATAGAATATGATTCATTTTATTAGGTATAAGTACATAACGGGAATGTGTCTACATAACAGTCAGGCAGTTTTGGCTGGTCTTTCGTGCCCCCCACATGGATAATCCCACATTATAATTCGATTTTGATGTAGCTGTACATTTCTGTAATGGTTTATTTATTTTTTCTCAAGTTCAAAATCCATTATATATTCTGATTAAAAAAATATATATTATATGATTTATTGCTGTAATGATATCTTCTAGTAATGCTGAATTCCTATGCTTTTCTGGCAAATCCCAAAAAAGATTTAGGTGTTTTCATGACATGCTAAGTATTTGTCGATGGTTGGAGCCACGTTTGAGTGGCAGCTGTTTCATTGAAGGAAACATAATCTTAAAAATCAATTTGATATGAATTTGTCAGCTATTTTATCATGACAATTGTTTTAGTAAAGTTGATATTATTTAACATTATCTTCAGTGTGATTTGGATATAAAAAAAATCATTCTAGGTTGTAATATATCACCAGTGCGGAGGATGATAAGAGAAATTGTCCTGGTGATGAAGGAGCAATATCAGAGTAGTCAAGGCAATGTTTATTTTCATGAAATAAAAATCAATTTTCAATATCATCTTACTCTCCTATTTTCTTTAGTTGTAAATTCATTTTTCAAAGAAATTTGTTTTGCAGTTCACGTTTCCATTCAAATTACTAGGAGAAAATTCAGGCTCACAATATGTAAGGTGTACATGTATTTCCTAGTTTCGAGGAAAATTAAAGAACATTATATGTTTGGGAATTATATTACACTTTGAAGAGATATGTTAAAGAATAATATAAATTATATCATGAGACCTTACTTGATAGCTCAAATTTTTATGCAAGATAATTCATTGACAAACTTAAATTGTCAAAGGAACAAAAGAGGATGGATTGGAGAAGGAATAGAAATAGAGGGAGTCTTTCGCTCTCATGAAAGTGATAATGAATTTGATGTTATTGTTGATGCTGCTTCTGTGAAAGATTCGAGAATGTCAAGAAAATCAAACAAAAACCTTAAATTTTTAGTTCATTTTTTGGTTAAATGTTTTTCATTTTTAGGATTTTTCGAAATCACAAAGTTTTTTTTTATTATTATTATTTAAGTTATTTCAAGGAGGTTGTTGCCTCTGCATAATTTAATTGGGAAGGGTCTCCTAAGCTTATGGATTTTTTCACGTGCTTTCATTTTCCAAGCATATGTTGGCTTTTTATTTGAAGTTTTTTTATTAGGTGTTTTGTTTGTTCTGTTTTAAAATTGTTGGTGTTAGATAATTGATATTCTATCATGTTATGTTGGATGTTGGCTATACATTATTTTTTGTTAGGCTTTTTAAAACATATATACATAGAAACTACAAATGGTAAAAAAACATTTTTTTTTAAAATAGAAGTTAATTTTAAGATCCTGTTATATAATCTATGGTTGTTTAGAGTTTATATGAAGATTATATAAAGATCAAATATTCTTTTGTGACAATGAACAATTATTACAAAGTTGAGTTATCACAAATCATAAATCGGTCAAATATTCAATTTCTAATGGTAATACGTATGGACCACTAATGAGAGATTTTTAAACTCTTTTATGAGAGAGTGATTGTTATGTCTCTACCAAATCATTTTTTAGTGTTTTGCAAGTCACCGTGAAAGACACTACTTATGGGGAGGAAAGAAAAGGGGAAGATTTATATGATCCTTAATTTTTGCTGCCTAACTAGCAAAAACATGTGAAATCATGTGTTACTAGTGATTATGGATAGTCAACCTACACACCTCTAGTGATGGTGGCGCGTCATCCTATGCGCCACCACTACTCTTGCACTTCCACCACTATTGGGTATTGTCCATGAATGTTGTTGTTTATAATTTTATATGGTTTTGACGTTTCAAAGATCAAATTGTAATTTTCAATTATTTCATATGCAAATGAGTTTTGTTGTTTTGTAAAGTGTTGTGCAATTTGTAAAATATAAAAGCAGGAATCTAACAAAAAAATGTGTATGTGTATTATGCATTGCATTTTAATTTTTTTATATAAAAAATTCAATACAATAAAAAATATGTTTCATTTGTATATAACCAAAGTCTCTTGAACAAAAATACATAAAGCCACATTGTTTAATATTTTCACATGAAAACCAAAAACAAATACGTCTCTACATGAGTTTCCATATCTCATAACCAATTTATTAAATCCTTGATAAATTAGTCAATAATTTAATAATTCATGAGAATTAATGGTGTAAATTCTCATAATAAATATTGGGCCTACGAGTAACCTAATATCTAAATATCTAGAAATAACCAAAAAAATCTCAGAGTTATTCTGCATTGTAACTTGTTATAAAAATATGATTTTTCTCCAAAATCTTTTTTAAAAAATCTTTTTTGAAAAATATATAAAAAATATGTTTTCTTTTCATGCATACGACTAAACCCTAAAAAGTTTCTGAGCATATTTTCACCAAAAAAAATACATTTTTTCTCATGTTTCAAAATGCAAAATGGATATCGTAATCAATTTATGATTATCCATTAGAGTTAGAAAAAAATATAAAAAATCTTTCAGCCACATTTTGGTAATTTTATTTAGCTATAGATTTTAATATGTGGGGTGTAAAACTATATTGTAAAACACGACCTTAGATATTAAAAACACAACAATGCAGTGTTAAAATTTAGACCTTAGAACGATTATATTTTTGATCCCAATAAGATAGAGATTCCCTCATGAAAAGAAATCTACTTCAAACTGACAAATAGAAACCTGACTTGGAAAAACAATCAAATAACAATACAACTTATCTAATGTAGAGTGCATTGGGGGTGATGCGTCTTCCCTTTGCACAATGAATTCTATTACCCGGATTCTCATAGACCATTAAATTTCCTATTAACATTAATACTAGATGACGACTTCTAAAATTTATAATTATAATGTTATGGTTATGAAAAAATAATATTTTTCCATGCACCCCCGTTTTGAGAGCGACAATGAAAACTACCTTACATACAATGGAATTGTTTTTTCAAAGGTAAAACTAGGTCAAGTATAGCTAGGGAAATTCTTGCTCTTATTATCAAGTCATTAAGGCCCAGATTCAATATGACCTGACAGAACAAAATAGCCCATCCAAGCATGTATCATGGTGAGCAAGCTCACCGCTACCCATTAATATGATTAAACAAATTTGACAAGGTTAATATTTTATATAATTCAATTAAAAATCTAAGTATGAGCTATACTCCAATTTTAAATTTCTCAAATGAATTCACATGATTGAAACGGATTTAATAACTAGGAAAATGAAATGAAGGATAAATGGAGTAAAGGAAAAGATAGGAATATAAAGATGGATAACGAACTGAAGAAAGCTCTTATTAATAACTCAACCCATTTTTTCTAGTCAAAATGGCCGAGCCCATTTTTAGCTGCCAAAATGGTGGGGAAAAATACACGACATTTCACTTGTTTCGAGTCTACATATCATCACAACCCTTCTGTGTAAGCAACTCCGGTAGACTTCAACCAAGCCCCTCCTTGAATCATCTCCGCCACCGTGAATTTCTTGGCCTCAGTAGCACTAGTGATGACATGATAGCCTGCCCAATTCACTCTCTTACTAGTCCCAGCACCGGCTCCCTGGTTCAAATACTCGCCATAATACAAAGTTTTTAGGGCAAAATCCCCATCCCACGCCGACCACCCTGCTGGATCAATTAGGTCACCGATGTTGGACTGCATCACAACAGTCCTCGAGTACAGCTTCCATGGACGGCCGAGGTATGATTTGAACGAGCTCTGGACAGGCTTAAGATCAGAACTTGCTATAATGTCACATTTTTGGATCGATGTTCCAGTGTTTTGGTTCGGGTCAGTTCTTCCTTGAGCTGTTAACATATTCTTTTGTCCACTCATCGGCTTTCGTGGTACAAGCTTGCAGTTTTGGAGCACCACGGCAGCATTGCCGAAGATGAAGTCCACCGTGCCGGTAACATAGCTATCTCTGTAGAATTGCCGGAGGCTGTGGGTGTAGAGGGTGTCTTGATACGCGTCAATGCGGCACCGGTTAATCACTGATTGATCAGCTCCGACGCGGAGGGCCACCGCTTGGTGCTTCGCTGGGCCAGCGGTGTTTTGGAACTGAATGTCCTGGGCTATGAATCCATCACCAACAGCAACTGCGTTCATAGATCACAAAACATTGTTAGTTTGACGTATAACAAATATTTTTTATTTTGGCACTTTAAAATCATCCGAAAATATATTGATTTAATTTTTTTCTAGATTGTTTTTTAAAAAAACTTTAAAATATAAATTGTAACACAAAAACAAGCATTCACAAGTCTTCTATAATCTTTCTTAACGGCACAAATTATCCAATATTTTTTTATTGAAACCCATTGGAAAACCATTCTATGGGCTTAATATATGTGAGTCAAATCTATTATATTATGAGTTATAAATATATAATATGACTTGTATCAAGCAAATAGACAATTTAATCTAAATAAATAATGTTTATTGTAATCTTAAAAATACTATCTAAATCATTATTATATTTAAATATTCAATTCCATCAAAATGAGTAAATCTACTCCAACTAATATAGCAATGAGTTCACTCCAAAAGTAATTACTTCAAATCAACGTAAGAAATCCTATTCTCTAATTTATATTAGCCGGCTAGTAGTCCTTTATAACAAAAGAGGGCAAACATTAAGATATATTTATATGGTGGTGTGTTCGAATCTGCCCTCTTATCTACCTAGTTGGAGTCCTAAAAAATAAATATTATTTTGTAATTTTGGGAAAAAATCTACTTTAATTTTATGACAAGAAAAGGGATGGATTTATTGGAAGAATGTGGTATTTTATATTGTATTTGAAAAGTGTTTTTGAAAAAAAAAATTATTTTTATTCTTTATTTTAAATTAAATTTATAGATTATTTTGATATGTTGATGTCATAAATAATTTTTTAAAAATAATAAAAAATATTATTTTAATATATTTTTAAATAAAAAACAGTTTAAAAATCAACCAAACTAAACTAAATAAAGAATAGGAAAGTGGAGGAAGATCTTTACCTACAGTGGCAGAGTTGAATGTTGTAGACCCATCAACAACATTCAAACTACCAGTAATGATAGTGGAATCCATGCCATCACCAACAAGCATCACGTTCTTCTTCTTCTTTCCCACTTCAACATTCTCCTTGTACGTTCCCTTCTTCACATAAATAACATACCTGGTCTTCCCGTTATCCGGTGCCGATGCCACAGCCTCCTTCACAGTCTTGTACTTACCGCTCCCATCTTTAGCCACCGTAACATCAGCGTTGATGTCCTTCGGCAAGGTGACTAGAAGCTTTCTATCCTTACTAGTTAGCCACGATGGGAAATCTCCTTTCAGTGGAAAGATCTCATTATTTTCTTTCGAAGGTGAAATTGCAACTAGCATGGCTAGAGAGATTCTTGCTCTCATTATCAACTCGTTGAGGTCCGGCTCCATCGATGACCTGGCTGGACCATTTAGCCCATCTACGCACGTCTCATGGTTGGTGAGAACACTGCTGAGCCATGTATGAGCATCTGCATGAGATTTGAAGGTAACAGTTTCAAGAGAAGCTACTGTGTCCTCGATTCTGTTCTTGGAGATCTCCATCAGCTCCACACAATCTCCTATCGCCGCTTGTTCTCTGGCATCATTGATCCGACTGTGAACAAGCTTGGCCTTTTTGATAGTATTTTGTATGTGGGGTGTGGATTTTCCTAGCAAGATCTGAAGTAGACTAACCTGGCTCACTTTAATGGACGAGTTTGAAGTTATTTGTGAGACCATGGCTAGGCATGATTCGTGATCATGGGCATGGTCGCACAAGTTTTGCACTGAGCCAGGAGGGGAGGAGGGGTTATTTTTTGTGTAATTGCGCATGGTAACTAGTGTGGCGGAGCTTAAGATGGCAACCAAGCTGAGAACTAGACATATAGTTTTGAGATGAGAGGTTTTGGGGGTGGCTAACAGAGGAGTATTGACTGTTGCCATGGCAGCTCTGCTTGCTTTTTCCATGGAGTTATCCTCTACTGTATTTATATAGCAATCGATGAGTTAAGATCCGACAAAGCAGATAAACAATGAAAGAATGGTCGCAAAGATAAAGCCTATGTTCATAATTCACTACAATCGAAGTTGTCGACACCTACACGTCACATGTGTGTTTTTAGGATAAGTTATAAAATTAGATTGCAGAAGTATTTTCTACAGTAAAGAGTATTTTTCAACTATTTTCTTAACCATTGAGATTACCCTTTTTAAGTATAAAGGACGAGGATCGTTGGGACAAGATACATATTCTCGTATCGTTTTTATTTTGAAAAAATATAGATTAATTTTAAAATTATTGTCATTATCCTTCTAACAAAATACATTTTTTAAAAAAATAATTAATAAATTCTTGTAAATTATATTACTCCACGCAATATAAAATAATAAATAAATTAAATTATGAATATTATTGAAACTTTCGTTGATACATCCACATCATACCATATATCTATTTTTAAAAAAAACTCTCATCATACCACTAAATCAAAACTAAATTCATATCTCACTCTCGAGATTTCAATTTGTACCATTTCTATTTTTTAATCGTATAAAAAAACGCTATCATTATATATATCATAATATATATATATAAACTTTCAGATTAAACACATTAAAATATATAATTAAAAAGGATAAAAACCACAAAATAATATAGAATATTCATATACGACAGGAAGCATCTACGATTATTTTCGTTTGCTTTAGTAGTAGTTGGTAAAAATATCGCTATCATACCATGTGATTTAGTCGTAGCAATCTTAAAGTTTGCATTGGAATATTGACTTGTTTAAATTTGAAACCATCTACTTTCGTAAACCACGAAAATCACTAGCATACATAAATTTACTAAAGACTTGAGATATTTCCATTTATTGTAATTGCCAGTCAAGGGAGAAAGATATTCCTTTAATCGATCAGATCAACCCTTTTTATTTATTTATTTATTTATTTATTTATTTATTTTCAATATTTCCATTTATTGTAATTGACTCTATCTTCGATAGATTAGCCAGACACTTCAACATATTCCTAGCCCTTCACATGCCATCACAAGGAGTTAAGTGGGCATTTCCTTATGAATATGGAGGCAATCATGGCACTGGACAAAACATTATAATTAGCCCATGGTGGATGTTAAAATGATGGAATTCCAAAATCTTTTTCAACGTGCGATGTAATTACTTTTTTAAAGAAATATTTTCTTAATAGTCTAGAGGCTCCCTAAGGTTTATTTCTACATGGTAACTTTTGATTATTTAATTGTTATTCATATTGCATTGCTAAAAGATAATGCAGCCAATAAAGTTATGAAGATAGTGCCAAAGCTACCTCAACTTTAAAATACTTTGGGGAAAATACTTTTTTATGTGCAGGATAATTGTTTTCTTCATCCACTTGCGTCGGAGTTTCCAAGTTGCTGATTCATGTCTTAATTAAATCTGAATTTGTAGCAGCCCGAGGATATAGAAAGATACGATTCCTAGCCTCTCTTTGTTGACTAGAATAAAAACCAACAAATTTATAAGAATTTGCGTGTAAACCTCCATATAAATATAAATATAAGATAAAAGGTAGTAAGATGTCGACAAATCATATTGTTTTTGTCGAAATAAAAATATATTAAAATAATATTTTTTTTTAAAAAAAAATATTTTTGATATTATCATATAAGAATGATCTAAAAATAATTAATTTAAAATAATAAATAAAAAATAATAATTTTTATCCCTTTTTAATTATTTGCTTTAATATTCTCAAGCCATTAGTCAAATAAGCGATGGCCCTCATTTAACAACAGTTATGTTACCTTTTATTACATAGATTTCTTCTTCTCCTTCTCTCATGGTTGTTTTTATAAAATAATATATTAATTTATAAAAAGACTAAACAAAACCTAATTCAGTTTTCACAAGTGATGGTTGCATGGCTATTTATATGGAAGAATCTGGACAAAATTTCCAGCTGTAGTTTGTAGTTTACATGCCAATAAAAAAATAACCTATAACATGAGATGTTTTCATTTGTTTTTCCGTACATAGTTACTATTATTACATAATATTTCAGCTACAAATCGAGGCTCACATTCTTCCTTGTAGAATAAACAAGGAACAAACAAGAAAGTAAAATACTCCCTGTTTTAATCTTACTTTAATTGTTCTCTACTTCTCCGAGATGTTTTTCCGTACATAGTTACTATTATTGCAGTCCGACTTCAAGGAAGCAAAGAATATGAAATTGTCCTTTAATTATATCTGTTTATATGTACTAGCATCCGCCAATAAGTTTCTTTTTCTTTTGTATTTTAGACTATACGAGGGTAATTGTCCGCTGCTGTGTTAGATATTTTTTATATAGAAAACTAACTGATTTTGTATGTGTTATGATTAGTTATTATAATATTTAATTAATAAAATTATAATTGATAAAATCTATTAGAAATTAGTTTTTTCCCGCTTAAAAGTGATTGAATTTTGCTATTGTTAAAACTGTTTTGATAATTATTTAATCTGTAGATTGTACAATTGGAATCGATAAAATTCTTTGAACATGAGCCATGTGCTTCGTGTAACATACTGATTGATTACTGTGTATGTTTTATTTGTTTGATGAATTATTTCACTAGCAAACAGTAAAATTACAATCGATAAATTTTAGCACAAATAAGTTATTTGTTTTACGTAGCAAACAATTTAATTGGTGGTTTTATTTTAACTACTTGGGTAATAATTTAATTGGTAGATAACAAAACTGTAATTGATCAAATTGACTAAAGATGAGTTATTTGTTTATTTATTCTTTTTTTATCTAAAGTTTGAGAAATTACAGTTCTCCTTTTATATAATAAATATAAATCTATAAAAGTTTCTCACAAACCCTGTTTCTTTCTCCCCAATATGATCTCTCTCCGGATTCTTTCATTTTCATTACATGACATAACTACAGGGAAACACTAAATCTGAAACAAGGGAAAAAAATAGAAATATTATTTTTTAAATGATCACAAACACAAACTAAAATTTAATAGAAAATGTTATCTTAACAAAATAGAAAATAATAAAAATTAAAAATCAAAGCTAAGAACACATATATAAACATGGACAAAAATATGAGCTATTTTTGAAATATACAAAAAAAAAGGAAATAAAATCAATAAATTAAAAGTATAAGGGCCGAAATGAAAACCAAATATATTATCAATTTCAATCAAAGAATAAAATTAAAAAAATCAAATCTTTTGTGCCAAAATATTAAGAGATTTAAAACCAAACCCAAAATTAAAAGAATAAGGACTGCTATGAAAACATAATATATAATCAATTTCAATCGAAGGACACAATTGAAACAAATCAAAACTTAAATAATAGAAATAAGGACCATAAAACACAATTAAAAGGGTACGGAAGGAAATGAATCATCCATAAAACTGTGGGTCTGCTGTGCAGTTTAGGGTAAAGGAGAAAAAAAGTTCAACCGTCCATCATCACATCTCCGGCGACCATGTGCGGCCACGTGCCACAGCATGAGGAAGATGACAAGATAACGTATCTAAAGAGATACTGGATGGATATTTTTCATCACTAGACGACGTTGTACATGCCGCCCGAAGCGGGCGTGAAGCTGAATACTGTCGACCATGTGTGTTACACGCACCTACAATATTAGGAGGAAAATAATTTTAAAATGATAAATTACCGTAACACCCCTACATCTTCTTCAATTTTATCTTATTGGGGACAAATTAGTATTTAGTCATTTTTTAAAAAAAAATGTGAAATTCCCATGGCACCCCCTGGCCAGTGTTGATTTTTGTCTTTTTCGAGGGATATAATGATTATTGTACTATGCAAAGAAATATAAAAAATCAATAAATTGGTGAACAGAACCAAAAATATGCAATTACCGTGGAACCCCTCCAGGCAGCTGCTGTTTTTTTTTTCTTTTTCGAGGGTTATAATGATTGTTTTACTGTGCAAAAAAATATTAAAAAATCAATAAACTGGTGACCTGACCGAACAGAACTGAAAACTGAATCGACTGAGCAACTCTATTGTAATCCACAGTGTTTTCACTCACATGCTACAGTAAATGAACCATGAACTCTTTTATTATATAGTATAATTTTTAAACCTAATTCAAGCCATTAGGTTGGCCTGTGATCTAGGGCCTGAGTCAAGTTAGGTTTTAATAAAAATAAATGAGAATTGTGTTAGAGAATAATATAAATCATATTCTGGGCTTCACTTAAAAGCTTAAGCTTTTAGGTGAGATGCTTTCTTAACATGGTATCAGAGCCTTATTGACCCAGCGGTCACGAGTTCGAATCTCACCATCCCCATTCTATTTGATAAAAACCAAGCACAAGGTGATGTGAGCCTGTGCAAGTTTCAAGCCCAAAGGGCTTTCACTTGAGGGGGGTGTTAGAGAATAATATAAATAATATTTTGGGGCCTCACTTACAAGCTTAACCTTTTAGGTGAGATGGTTCCTTAAAAATTGATCCGGTATGATTTAGTTTAAGACTTGGGTTGATCCACGACCCAATTAACCTAAAAAAATCATGCCCCTAAACTTTTCCAGTGAATGATTCTAGATGATGGCAGCTAAGGGCATGATTAAGTCTTTAATCTTGTGAAAAGAGAAAATATTACATATAGTACGCAACATGACAAACCACGAAAAAAATTGGTGAAAGAAAAAACAAACAACCATATTATTCCATCAAGACATCCATCAACCAATTAAGGTTACAAGTGCAATATGTGAGCGGAAAAGAGAGAAAAAATCAACCATAATTGAGCCGAAAAAAGTCATTTTGCACGAAGAAGCTTCCATCTTGTGTTGGAATCAAATGAAACATCTGCAAAAACATAAAGGGAATTTGATTTTAACCTCAATATATTCTCCAAATTCTCTTGCATGCATTCTACTACTATATATTAATCAGTGTTCTTACCTGGCTAAATCTCAGCTGGTGCTCCTCTCCTGGCAACTGGAGGCTGCCACTCACAAACACGACAATGCCTCCTCCATAAGCTGAGGGCTGTGAATCAATGGTGCTAATCGTATGTTTGCTGTTACCAAATGGCAAGCTGTTTAGCTTACAAGAGATGTCGCCGGTCCCAACTATCTTCTGGCCCTCAAATGTCAGCATGGAGGTAGGCTGGTAAAGAGAAGCAAGAGAGGATCGATCATTGTCGAAAAGATTGTAGTAATGATCCACAAATGCCTTCCCCACCACTTCAACCTGTTCTTGCTCATGGCATCTCTCCGTCTCCATTTTGAAGTGATTCTCGTCTCCTCCACCACCAGGCCCATGCTATATTATATAAGCAAACGAATATGCTACGAAGGGCTTTGGCCTTGAAATGGGGGGAAAGCGAGAAAAGTTGATACTGCTTTGCCTCCTAAATAGACGCTAGATGACCATCACACCCTTGTTATGGTATCTGATTCAGGGAAAAAGGAGGGCATTATGGTAATTGAAAACAATTCCAATCGAGAATCTGAACCGCTGTGTTCCTACGCAAAGTTGCATGGGTTTTGAAAATGGAGAAAAGGATCGACGATGGAGCAGTAAGGCCTGGCATCCACGATAACTTTCAAGCTTTTCGGCCGTCCAAATTACCCTTTTGTGTCATATAGCAGGACCTCTTCCTTCTTTTTAAATGCGTGTTTGCTGGCTTATAGGCTACACAATGGTCATGCGCGGTATTTTGAGGGTGTTTCTTGGCTTATAGGTTTCCAATCATTCTCACCAATCCAACTTAAATTGGGTATGATAAACATACACAACCTATAAAGATAGTTGGGATCCGGCTGGAAGAAAAATATACATTTTCCTGTGTGAAAAGTTTCGCATGCCCTCTTGACATCTGATGAAAAAGGTAAGTATCCAACTAAGTTTTAGCAGCTAATAGGGTGTGACATAATGATAAATGACTTGCGTTCTACATAGGAAATCTCGAGTTCAAGTTAGGACATATATTTCTTGTAAGAGCTTAAAATAACCGTTATTTTACTCCCTCACCTGAACCCAAAAAATACGTTTTTTGAAAGATGGAGTTTCCTATCAAAAGCTAGGAGGAAGCATCAGGGTATGAGATTTTGAGCTGCGTTAACATTAATCACATAATGGGGGACCATAGCTTTCTAGGCATGGGGAAAGAACTTGAGAAGTGGGAAGATCATAATGGTTCCTCTCTCCACTTGTATTTGCATTCCAAAGCTACAATGGCTATAACGCTCCAGTAATTTGCAGTGATATCGACCAGTACATAACACAGTTTTGAGCATAAAAAAAAGCAATAAGTCAAATCTGTTGCCTGGCATAGATCATGGAGTTAGCCCATTAGAGCTCCTATGAAATGTCCCTCGAAGGGAACCGTGGAGCAAAGAAAAACATCAAAGGGCTCATCTCAAGGCAGTTTTTTGGGATATTTATCACAAGATAGAAAATAAAAGATAAAGAAACTCCACCAGGCTTTATTCCGAGAAACCACAGCACACAAAACTTTTTTTCTTTCTGCTTTTCATCTAAAGCAAACATTCTCTAATCACATCATACTTTTCAACAACAACATGCTCTGAAGAGAGTAAGAGAGAAATAAAATAAAGAGGAGCACCTGTGAAAACATAAGAGTTCAAGGAACCTGAAAGTTTTCAAGGAACTCAAAAAGTGAAGATGACATTTGCGAGCATGGCATTCCAACTCGATTCATTAAGTTCACAGTTCAAGCTATATTATCAGGGACATAGGATACACAGTTTACTTCTAGTTTTGACCACAAGAAGTCAACAGCAACTTGGTCCAGTGACCAGGTGCGATCAGCAGCCACGGGCTTGAGTAGAAAGTTGACTTCCAAAGAATGAAATGAAGAATTTCTATACTATTGAGCATTGAGACATCAATTCTCCAAAATCTTGGACAGAAAACGCAAATGAGAAACATGTACACTATCTGCTCAACCATGAGCCTTTCCTGCCACATGGCTGAACCAACCTTTTTGGCCTAAATCAAATACAATCCCCAAATTCCCTCATCCTGTTATTCGGAATCAAACTCGACAAGGCAAAAGAACTATAACTTCCCAAGCTCCTTATTTACTGACAAAATATAAAAAGAGCATACATAAACCACAGTTGTGATCCAAAAACAGGCTTCAGCATCTAAGTTGAATAGAAAACTTCTAATAGTGTGGAATACACAAATTTAAATCATATTATAAACTATCAGCAAAGATTAGAGACGAGTTCAGGCATGCCCAAACCTCAGCAAGCAGCCTTTAACACCAAATATTGGATTAAGCGCTGCACACGCATGTACCAATAGGACACCTTAGTTATACTTTTGGGAATTAAGCATAAATGTCATTTAGAAAACAGAAAGCGACTAAAATCAACAACTCAAAGTCCCTAAACATACTAAAAATTTCTTTCAACAAATAATACGCTTGACCCCATGTCAAGTATTTACCACTCTTACACAAAATAACAGCATCTTTAATTTAAGAAATCAACACTAGACAGCAATGGTTTTCATGAATTCTATTCCAAGACAAATGTTTGCATTTAGCATGGATATTTAGCATCAATTTGGAAACAGTTCAATTGAAGAGAATTTGTGTAAGAATTATGCATCCAACACCCTAAATAATATATCTTGATTTCAAAGTCAACACTTTCAACAAAGCAAGTTGACAATATCATTTAGACGATCAAAAAATTTCCCCATAGCTAGAATAACAGTAATGACTGAAAGGCTCATTATCTCAGCTGCGGTCTAAAGTACTGCAAGAGTTCAACAAAGCATGCTCAAGAAACAAAAACGGTCTTCTGTCAAGTTGCCTAGGAACATCTAAAGTGTAAAACAGAAAACATCAAGTCCAATTGTTGACTGTTAATTGAAGCAAAGATTGAGCTCCTGAATGCATCTAGCACCAAAATTTAAACAAGTCTTTGCATATCAAACAAATTTTACATACAACACAAAAATTCCCAGAATTCTAAGCCACCTTTGTAATTTCAAGTTCAGTTCTAAGCATACCAGAATCCAATTAAAGCATAAACTAACGAAAATTCCAAATCACTGTAACAAAATCTATTCACATAAATCTATATTGCACAAAAAAAAACACATTAATCAGTACTTGTATTCATATTAATCAATAGGTAAACTAATGCATCAAACTTCAACAACAATTTAGTTTAACAATAATATCATAGCCCCTTAACTCTCCAAACTCAAGCTTGACCTTACTCTTCACCCTTATACCGTTGTGTGAAAAACTTTAGGAATAAAACTTAAAGCACCAGACTTTAAACTTTTGCCTCTAGAGGAATCATAGCCATTTGGATCCCACAACAAATGGCCATTCATTCACAAACTAAATGGTTTCTAAGCAGTCAAATTATACAACAATCAATTTTACTAAACATATAGCTACATTTCCTTTCAAGCAAATACAAAAAAATAATCATTAAATCTAAAAGTAAGAAACTTGTCGCAAGCATAAGCTAGCTGTTCAACAACTACACAACCACGTATATTAATCAAAACTTCCATCACAATACAAAAAAATCATGGAATTTCATGCCCACTGATATTGTAATTTCAAGTTCAGTTCTAAGCATATCAGAATCATATTTAAGGGTAAACTACTTAAAATTCCAATCACCTTAAACAAAATCCTTTAGCAAACAGCTACATTGCTTAAAACAAAAATTAATCAGTACTAATATTCTTGTAAAGGTACACTGATACATTAGATTCTCATACCAGCTTACTTAACAAAGCAGCAAAATGTTCATAACCTCTTACCCGACAAGCTCAAAACAACTTCTTCCTCAACTCCAACTTGTAGGCCAAAACGCATGAACACCATAACCAGTCTTCCAATTATCTAAATGAACAACCTTCCTTACAGCCCAAAACGAAATAACCAACGCAACACCCATAACAACCCGCTGCGCCGTCCTGTTCTTCACTCTCACAAGAACATGAGTAACAACACCCAACAACAAGCCAACAATCGTATACAAAGACCCGACCGCAAAACCTTCCGCTCCTAACTGCATTCCAGACCCTTGATAGAAAAACACCAGCTTATTCGGATCATTCCTATCTACCAAAAACATCGGCATTTTCCTAATTATATTAAACATAGCACCAGAAACACTGAAAAAGTAAACAAACACTGCGCCGAGCAGCCAGAGTTTCCAATCATGCAAGAAAGTGTCTTTAGTGAGAAGTTTCTTGATAAAAAAGAAGGCCCAGATCAACAAAATCACTCCCAAGAAAGCGATTTGATTGGTGGATAACATCGGTGGCCGATTAATGGGACCCACAGTCAGTTTTGTCCTGGATTCAACAAACTCCGCCATTGATTCCGCCATCCGCGAAAAATCACCTTGGTCCATTTGCTCTGAATCCTTCGGATTCTTGACATTAGGCCCCACAAGTCGGATGTGGGGAAGGGAGTTGACGCCGAAGAGGGAGAATGAGTTCTGAGATTCCTTGAATTCGATGTCGCAGAAGAAGAGGGAGGAGGCAGACGACGCGTCATTGTTGGAGATGAAGGAGGAGGCTAAGAGGGAGAATTCTGTGTGGAGATCTTGGAGGTGGAGTTCGGTTTTGGAGTGGAGGTGTTTAGCGTCGAAGAAGATGAGGAGAGAGTAAGGGCGAGGGGTTTTGGTGGAGGTTAAGAAACGGGAGACTATGTGGTCGTTTAAGTGGATGACACCAGATTTGGATTGAGATTGGAGGTAGAGGAGTTCGGTGACCAGGTCGGAGGACTCGGAGTCGGAGTCAGAGTCGGGGTCGGCGGTGGAGTGGTGGAGGGAGACGGAGAGGAAGGTTGTGAAGAGGAGGAGAGAGAGGAGGAGGGTTGGTGAGATCGCCATCTTGGAGTACGGTGAGAATGGAGCGAGCCGGACAGGGGAAGGCCTAGACGTTTGGGATTTTTGAGAGTGTAGAGAACCCAATGAAATAGTGACACGTGATCATTTGTGACACCCTTCTTTGTTTCTTATTGGTGCATTTTAGTAAATGAATTGACTTTTTCTCTCTCTCTCCTGCCTTAGTCACACCCGTTCAGATGATTTTTAAATGTTTCTTACAAATATTTTTATATAAAAATATACTAAATTAATATTTTTTAATAATTTTAATATACTATATTTTTTTTATTTCATAAGGAGTAAGGATGCATTAAGAATATTGAAGATAATTTATATATATAATTATGGAAGGTATAGCTTTAACCTCGTCTAAGATATTTTATTTTGAATGAATTCAAATTAATTTGAAAATATATTAAATTAAAATTATTTAGAATTATTTAAAAAACACTAATTTTATTATTTTTAAAAAAATAAAATAATATAAATAAAATATTATTAATACTCTAGAATACAACACAGATGACGACATGTAGAAACACTAAAAACAGACATATAATTAGTCATCTATAACGGTTCCCATTATCATCTTCTTTGGCACCGACGAGATTGTCACCCCATTACTCACAAGACTTTCACCCATCATCAATTCTCTCTCTTTTTCTCTCTCTCGCAGTGACCGTTTGCAGCTCCCTCCCTCTCTCTCTCCTACAACGTCGGCAGCTCCCTTACTCTCTCCTCTAGCAGCAGTTCCCAACCACCTTTCTCAACACCAACGACCTCTCCTCCTTTTCACCAACTTCACCACGACCTCCAGCAGCAGCAACCAGCTCGGGCAAAGAAGTAGCGACGAACTCCACCAAAGACCAACAAGCTTCAACTGCTTCTCCCAACCACCACAGACCACCAATTCTGATATCACTACCATAGGAAAGAACCACATTGGCCAACTCTACATGGCGGAAGTGACAGATATGTCGACCTTCACACTCCACCCACCACCTTTTCACTTTTCACTTTTCACCATTGTAGTGAACAGTGCGGGAAGTGAATTAATTTAGTGGGGGAAGTGACTTATAACCACTGATCATGTGCGGAAAAGTGGACTGGATGGGCTGGGCCCTGTGCCCAGCCCGACCACCAGAAAACGAGTGGGCCTATTGTCCCACTTAGCTGGAGCCCAACCACTTAGAAAAATAAAAAAAATATAAAATCTGCATTAAAAAAATCTTTTTCTTAAAAAATTATAAGTAAAAAAGTGTGTTGTTTTTGTGCATATGACCAAATTCCAAGGTTTTTACATTGTAAAGTACATTCACAGATAGTTAAAAACAAGGATTTCTAAATGCAATATAAATTCTTTTTTCCGGTTAGGTTTTCAACTCCCATTGAGGTAGAGACTCTTTCACAAAGACTTTTAGAGAAGTTAATTCATTGGTTGGGTTTGAAGTTAATAAGAGTGAATAGAGGCAACCTATTTTAGTTGGAAGGGAACTCCACTCCAAAGAGTCTTCTATTAGCCCCAGTTACCTAGTATGAAGGAGTTACGAAGCACCTCAGATTTTTGTAAGCCAAAGGCTGATGCGAGATAAGGCGCCCATTATCATTGAGACTAAAAGAAAAAGGGTTGGCAAAGGGAACCAACAAGAGGAGTTGGATAAGCTAGGGATCAACAACAATAAAAGCCATAAAAAATTCCTCGAGGAGTAACTTTTGGAAGAAGAACGGATGAGGGTTTCTTTGGATCAACAATTGCAAGGAAAAGAGGAGCAAATTGACAGGTTCATCCGAGAAACGAGTTAGCTACAAGAAAGGAGTTCTTGATACGATGACCTGGCGAGTAAGCATGAAATGATAGAAAAGGAATTGGTCACTTTGAAGTAAACCTCTGAAAGTAGAGATCGTGCAGACCAAGAATTAGTGACCTCGGTAAAAAAAAAAGATTACTATAAGATGAAATGGGAAGCCGAGAAGGAGAAAGGAAGGGTAGTTAGTCTTGTTCTCAAAGAAGACAAAAATTGAAAAGCCAATACAAATTTCAAGCGGAAAATGAGTTGAAGTCAAGAATGGT
This sequence comes from Salix viminalis, assembly GCA_029228465.1. NCBI lineage: Eukaryota > Viridiplantae > Streptophyta > Magnoliopsida > Malpighiales > Salicaceae > Salix > Salix viminalis. The sequence continues at coordinate 14,811,308 of CM055436.1, forward strand.
AGCAGAATCGAATATGAAAAAGATACTTAGCAAAAACCAACAACCTGAGATTTTTGTTTCCACTCTACAAGATGAACTAGAAACTCAGGAGGAGGAACTAAGAGGAATGCAAAAGCAGTGCAATGAATGACAAGAATGCACCACTTAAATTGAAGCTCAGTTGAACTTCAAGATAACAGGGCTTGATGTAGGGCTACAAAAAAGACTAAGGACCAGACCCAGCAACTTGAGAAAATGGTTCAAATATTAGAGAAAAATAACAAATCATTGGTTACGAGTAAATGAGCATTACTACAGGATAATGTTGTAGTCCATCTAAAGATAAAGCAAACTGATAAACTGATCAATATAATGGCTAGGAAGGTAGATGAGCTACGCGTAAAAGCTACTAGAATTGACGAAGTGCCCGCAAATATGAAATGTACTTGGATGAACTCTCATCTTTTGTTAGGTTTGTAGCTAACAAAGGGGTAACATTTGAGTAAATGTTTTTGTATGACTCTATTTTGATGAATGAAATGGACAAGATCCACCTTTTGCTTTTTGTCAATTGTTTACGATTCAAACTTTCCTAAGACATCAAACTATGGATCCTACCCGGCAAGGAAGTCATGAATTGGTTTTTCAAAAACAAAAAAAAATCATCATGCATACATGCATTCATCATAAATAAAATGTGTATCATTGTCAGGTCAAAATATAGGTCCCGAAGAACTTTACCTTCTAGAATTTACAATACTCGACTCCGGCAAAGAAACATGGAGAATGAAGACCTAAGTGAGGAAGAAGGAGTTGTTTTCGCAGGAATAAGATGGAAGAACCCATACTACCCTGGTAGAACTCTTCTTTGTAATAGAAACTTTTTTATACCAAAATTACATACATGTATATATGTTTCTGTGTGTGTGTGTGTGTGTGTGTGTGTATTCAAAATGTGCATGAATGAGCGTTCTTTCTTTTTTGACGAAGGGTGAAACCGTAAAAAAAGTTTTTTAATATCTGAAAACATGTACACACACAAAGACTTAATTTTTACTATGTGAGAAATGATAAAATAATGCCATGTTATGGAATGGGAGGTTGAGAAATGAGTCACTTTTGGAATTTCTTGTTTCGTCAACGTTGTCAATTCCGTTTCGGTTGGTGTTTTGTTTTTTTAATTAGAACAAAATATTTTGGTTTTGAAGAATGTCATCATCAATTTTGCAAGGTCATCACATTCTCTAATTGCTCTGAAATTATATATATATGTCAAGAGACTTCTCGTGAACTTTCATCTCGATATAATGGTCGGATAAGAGATATTATTGATAATATACAAATATTTATTATTTAAAAAAACAATATTTGGTTGGAACGGAATGAAACCAGAACATTCTAGGAGGAATTTGGGTGGAATTTCCGGAATGAACCGAGATTATGAACGAAATAAAACTTGTTTCGGTTTGTTCAGTTTTTTGAATTGAAATGAAATGTACTGGCCATTCCGGACGGAATAGAACGGAATCGACAACCTTGGTTTTGACAAGTAATGCCATGTTCTTAATTATTACTGTAATAATATGGAATTCAAACACACACACACACAGACTAATATACATTGTTGACAATCAAGCAATCGATGCTCATAGTATCAGAAAAATTAGAAAAAAAACTTAATAAGAGTTTTATTATGTATATATTGCAAACAATACAATAATGTTCACTCTCGAATAGAAATGGTAAAATACAAATAACCAAATGATCACACCAGTAATGGTGGATGCTCTACGAGCTAGAGTTTTTCCCATATAACAAAAATAAAAAGAAAAAAAAACAACTATTGTCACGCCAAAGCCATTCTCGTTTAGATTTAAAACAAGCAAACAACCAAAAGAAACAATCAAGCATGGGAACTCTCCTATTCAGGCATCTGGATTGGCCAAGAAGTAGGCTTCCATAACCTTGAACAAGCCTGCTGTTTTCTTGCCGTACACATCATTGATCTGATCTTTGTTGATCTCAGCATCACCCTTGATGTAATAAGTGCTGGTTCTCTTGCAAATGGATCCTCCCTCGGGAGTTGGCACGAACTTGTGCTCATAAGTCACCTTTTCAACTGCATCCTTCCAAACATTAGCTTCAATCAAGCTGAAGCTGTAGGTCAGGTTCTCTTCGTCGATTGCTTCAAGCTTTTGCTTGGCATAACTGAGTTCTTTGCCTGCAAAAACAATCATATAGTGAGTGGCATGCTGATTCAAAGCACTCGAGTTCAATAAAAGCTATTATAACAAGTAATATACCAACCTTCAACAAAAGTGATCTTTCTGATGGTTCCGGGCCCTCCATTTCCTTCAATTATCTCACAGCTTTTAATATGCTCCGGTAGAATCTTAGGCAAAAGAGTGTCGATTTCAAGGCAGTATGCCCTGAAAACCTTGGCTGGGGCGACAGCAACTGCAAACTCATTTTCCAAAGTGATGACACCCATTATAACTTGGAATTTGAGAAGATCACAAGAGATTGGAAAGGGGGAGAGGTTTGGTTGATTTGTAGGATGTTTTTTTTTGGTACTGAAATAAGAGGAGGAGAGGGTAGTATTTATAGGATGAAATTGAAGGTTATGTGGTGTGAAAAGATCACATACATGATTCAAAGAGCACTGCTGAATTCTTCATATACTGTTCATGGTCATTCTTTGTTTTAAATAATATATGAACTGGTCAAATAAATCATCTTTGAGACTAAATAAAATTCTTAATTGAATATGTATACTCTGCATTATTTATTCAATAAATAAAAGAGGGAAATCCCAGCATATCAATTGAAGGAAAAATATTTATAGAAAACGTGATTTGAAAAATAAAAGTCAAGCCTAAAGTATATATTTAAGCAATATTTTTCCAATTGTTATTATATTTCTTCACTCTTTTCATGTCGGTAATAAATGATTATAAGAGATTATTGATGGGAATTGAAGAAAAGCCACCGGAACAGGATAACAACAAAGAAGGCAAGCAATCATTAGCAGATGGTGAAGTGAAGCGCCTGCCAATGTAGAAGGTATAATTTGATAGGCCTCCAAACAATATAATCGTCAACTATATAACAAATAAATAGTATTCCGTCTCTCTTTTTAAGGAATTGATGAAGGAACTCCATGTTAATTTATTCTTAAAAATAATTTTGTAGGCACAGCCATACTTCATTAGTTAAAAAGGTACATCTTTAATTAGTTTTCAAAGTATAGCCGACTCTCAATTACATTCCAACGAAATCTGTTGTATCAATTTAGACTTGCAAAGTCTTAAAAAATTCTTGAATAATTTATTCGTCCTATTTTCTTTTAATTTGTTTACCAGAACTAAACTCTATTAATAGTTTTTTTTTATGATAGTTTTGGCGATTATATAGATGCCCATTTAGTGATAGGTAGTCAAAACTACCTATGAAAGAAAGAATAAGGAGTTTGTCGTCAATGGTGGTGGTCATGCCGAGAGGGTTACTTCTTCAATTGATCATCGTTTGAAGGCAGCGCCGGCTTTGCAATGATGGAGGAGATGACACGGTGCTCTGTAATCAGATCTAGATACAAAAAAAACTAGAGTATTGGGTCCCTTCAAACGATGTATTTTCTTTTGACAAATCTAATTTGGTCCCTCAATTATTAGTTGTTCTACTTCCACTCTTGATGGATTTTAAACTTTTAGTTTCG